>JARHVA010005584.1:17500-617500 GCA_037957365.1 Torreya grandis
GAAAATATAAGTAAAATTATCATCATGGAACTTTGGAACCAATGGTAATGATTTAAAAATAATTATTAGGCTCTTGTATAATGGGTGGAGTTTCATCCACATTTTTTGAAGATGTAATAGTATTAGTTATTAGGATAAACAAGTGGTGGTGGTATAATAGTAGGCATACACATTGGAATAGATGGTGTCTTTCAAACATATATGTCCACTTCAAATTTCTATCATATTTTTAAACCTAAAATGCTTCTTGGTTACTTCTAATTTTTTTAGTGTCATTTTAATAAAAATAATTTCTCCATTTCAATCACCATGACAAAACCTGATCACCCACAACTGTGCTCCTTATCTAGCGAATACAGATGCCCCCTAATCAAAACCAAGGGAGTTGTAATTTTTACATAGAGATTATGATAATAATTGAAAAATAATAGGCTCTTACATAATAAGTGGAGTTTCATCCAAATTTTTTGAAATATAATATAAGCAAGTTGTCTAATAGGGATTTGACTCCTTAATTTTTAGCCCTCTTAGGAATACCTTTGAGATAATTTAATTCACCAATTCAAATACCTATGAGGGTGAGTCACCTTTCTTGAACTTACAAACTAATATTTGGAGATGAATTCAACCCCAAAATGGTTACTAAATAAGTGACACAAAATCATAACTAGTAACTCAAATACCTCTTGGGAAAGGATTTTGTGTGCTTATCTAAATTAAGGGTATGTGAGGTAATAAGAAGTCTACCTCAAAAAACTTAAGTCTATACATAGACTTTCCATTTATAGATTGTATCTAAATGTATATTTGTATAGTTTAGGGAATTTCATTCTAATAAAATAACAACAAACTCATCACAATAAATTACACTTTATGGGTCTCCTACCATGGATTTTGGATCACATATAGGGGATCATCAGAATTAAAAAATATTAAATAATCCTCTACAAGACCATAGTACAATGAAAATTATAGAAATTCAAATATGGAAATAAAAGTAAAATTATCATCATAGAACTTTGGAACTGATGGTAATGATTTAAAAATAATTATCATCAACATTTTTTGAAGATGTTGCATTATTAATTATTAGGAGAAACAAGTGGTGGCGGTATAATAATAGGCATACATATTAGAATATATGGTGTCTTTAAAACATATTATATGTCTACTTCAAATTTTAATAATATTTCTAAACCCAAAATTCTTCCTGGTCACTTCTAATTTTTTAAGTGCCATTGTAATAAAAGTAATTTCCCCATTGCAATCACTAAGACAAAACCTTATCACCTTGAACTGAGTTCCTTATCTAGATAATATGGATGCCCCCTAATCGAAACCAATGGAGTTACAATTTTGATGTAGAGATTGTGCTAAGAGGCTATCTCTTTATATGAAGAATGTAAGCCATCATTGACTAAAGCATTGCATGGTGATTCAGATCTCAATAGGTTTGCACCCATAATTATTATATATGAACTTATTTTGACATTATCATGAGTTTGGATTAACTGTTAGGTTTAATTATCAATTTACACTCTTTCACTTCACACAACCCCTCTTACCTCCCCCCCACACACATAAATTATATTAGCTATTAAATACATATAATTGACATATAATATATATCATAATATTTTTATATGTATGCTTGACATAGTAAGTTGAGAATATTTAGAATTGATAATCCAACATAATTGATAGGTTGTATTTTCAATTAATTGTCAAGGACATTGACTTACATGATGCAAAATTATTAGAAGAAGTGAATAAAGGTTTCTAAGCCTATATATGTATGCAGTTGTATTTTATGTTAATTTTTAAAACTTATCAATAAAGGGAAGGATATTCTGCATTCAAGGAATTCATATATCTCATGAAGAATGAAATGATTCTCGTGAGAGGTAAGAGACTTTATAGAATGAAGATAAGATAAAACTATTTATTATCCATTTGATGAAATATTTTCACCATTACTAAATTATCATAGTGAAGAGAAATAATACAATCATTTACAGTCATGCACATAGGTATGATCTTATGTATGGGTCTATAGTAATAGGTCAAAAGAACATTTTTTTAATTCGATTTGATCTTGACATAATTTGATTGACTATGTTATAAAGTTCAAACATATGGATATTGTAGTTGTATGTTGAGAAAAAACTTCATTCTAATATTGGTTTTTGTCATTATTATATTCTTGGAGGCACATTATATAGACAACTAATAAATATAAATCAAGACTAAATTTTCCAAACAGATCCTGTAGAATAGAAAATGACTCATTTTGTCTATGCAGGAAGTCGATACCCAAATTGACCTTATACAAACCAACATAGAATTTGATATTACTTGAAGACACTTATCCAATGTATCATTTTATCTCTATACTAGGATCACATCATGGTGACACTTTTCACCCTCATAGAGCATCATATTCAATGTTACATGCATCATTTGATCAATTGTGTCAAACTCACATAGACCATAAATCTTAGGAACATGATCAGGATTTAAATCTTTGGTCAAGGTTTGACTTTTCAATACTTGTCACATATATTTAATTTTAAATGACTAATCCTAAGGTGTATTTGCATTCATAAATGGGTAGGTTGAGTTTTTACTTCATTTAACTTTACAGGGTCAAAAATGTGATCACATGTATGGATTTAAAACTCCATGGTTCTTCACCATGTGCAAAACCAATGAGGTAGATTACTTTGAAGAGAAAATTTATTAAACATTAATGTTTGGGAAGAATTATATTAAAATTTATAATAATGTATCACAAAGTTGAAATCATGTATTATAAGCATTAAATTTGATGTTGTAGACAACACTTGGCATGGGGCAGTTGGTAGTAAAGTAGATGGACAATCAGTTAATTTAAAGTAATGCAAATGATTAATTTTTTATCCCTTTGAACTTGGTTATAAAAATTCTATGAACTGTTAAATTACATATAAATTATATAAAGGAATCGAGTATGTTCTAATTTACAATATGACTATCAAATTTTAGTTAACTAACAGGTCTTTTGAGCTACAATTTAAATTAGTGATACATAATTATTTTATTGAATAGATTCAAATTAAGCTAAATCATTAATTAATATCTATCCTAGTGAATTTATTTCTCCACTCAAATACTTTGGTTTATTTTTCTAGTTTATTAAGACCAATAACTTTAATTTTGAAGTCTAACTGTGAGATATGTTTCTTGGTGTTTCTGATTGTAGGTACCATAAATTGAGTTGAAAATGTGTTCATCAGTTTCCACAGATAAGACTGGTTGGCATTTTTTACTCATGTATACCAAGGTCTTGTTGGTGATTTTTTGTAATGCATAGTTACTAAGATGCATGTATTCATGCACCTATAGTCAACTATAGTTTTTGTAATATAATGTTAGAAACTCTTTATTTCATATAATATGAATTACCTATTTCCAACTATAGTTTTATATCCAATCATATTTTAATTAATTTATTTTCAAATAACCTTTTTAAAGTAAAATCTTCATAATTTTTTTAGCAACATATATTGCACAAATTTTTAAAAATCGTAATACTATAAATTAGGAAAAATAATCTTACAACTTCTCAACGCCATGCCCTAAAAAATAATCAATAATCCCCCAGTAAAGGATGCCTACCTTATTGTAGGTGAATTTGATTAATGGAAACATGTCAAATTGATAGATGGGAATCTTATAGATAGATGTAATTCCTACAATATGATAATGTCAAATTGTTAGCAGTTCATTTGAGAGATAAAAAAGAAAAAAGGAAAAAAAATCTCATTATTTAGTTATTCAAAAACCAATGTGCCACTTCTAATGTAATTCAAACATTTTCCAGTCCACTACTACCACCATTCATTGACGACATAGAATTTTTGGGACTAAAGGTGGATGGTTATGAATGTCCCATATTCTAAAAATAATGAGGTTCCTTCATAGTTTTTGAGGAAAATTTAATGCAAGTTTAATATCTTAAATAAAAAAAATTATTAATTTTATTATTAAGATTTTTTAGGGCCAATAAAAAGACTTTCAACAAGGTAGGTTGGGTGCATATCATGTGCCTAATCAACTTGTGAGAAGCTCTATCAAATAAGCACTTTAGCTTGAGACAATCCCGTCTACAGTGAAGGATGTTGTAGAGATTGCTAGTTTACATGCACTTAACGCACTTACTGACACCCTCTTGTAACATATTAATGCTTATGAGAGTGGACATGGAGATGATCCAACTAACACTGCTACTCGACCACACTAATGCAGATATTGTGGTGCTCTATGCATTGAAACTTAAATTAGATGAGGAGAAAGATTTGATGTAAACCAATTATGGTGGTGTTTCTAATTAGATAGATAATATTATTTTGATCCCTATTGCAAGAAACATGATGGCTAACTATATGGGGCATGATGAAAGTTAAAAAGTTAAAAAAATCATAGCAAGCATGGAAACAACAAGTTTCAAAACCATGGGCCATAAATTAAAGATCAAGCATCTTCCCAGAGATCGATGGTACATAGCTGAGCTTACACATTCTGATCAATGATACATAGAGCAAAGGACATAATCCATTAAATCAAGATCAAATAGAGTGCATTCATATGGTTAAGGAAGATCTAATGGTGTGAGATGAAGGTGAAATTTTCAACAAAGCCATAATAAATGCAGTGGTGATAAGTGTCATAATTGTGAGGAGTATCACAAGATAACCAATGGCATTCGATCCCTTGGATTGAGATTAATAACTTGTGTTGATTATTAAAAGGAAATCTGGTAGTGTAAGGTGAAGAGGATTTTTTCAAAGGGCAACTATCACTTTTAAATATTAATGAGCTAGATGCCACAAAGATGCAATGATGACAACACATAAGCAAGACATGATAGATTTGAATATTTTGTGGACCCATGAAAGTAAAAGGTATAAATACTTGATCCAAACAAAATATAAGGCATGAAACCAATAATTTGGATTTTCTACCACCATTAGAGATCTACATAAACATTCAAAAAATCTCTAGCAAGTATGAGATCCCTAATTCAACCCTATGATTATTGTAATCAAGACAAAGAGAGTTAGACTATTGTATGTGCAAGGATAATTCAATTTGGGATTTGAATTGTAGTCCACTAGTGGGCCATTTGATGAAATTCATAGCCATGGCAGCTTGAAGAGGTGTTTTCAAGGAGGATGTAGAGCTTTACTCGACCTCATATTACATTATATAATATATATTTTTAGTATATATTTTAATATAATATATAAATATCATTTTAATATATTAAATATATCACTTGTTTTCAAATTGACATGACTACTCCCAACATGAATTTGTGTTCAAAAATAGGTGGGAGTCCCCAATGAATTTGATATTCAAATTTACATTGAAAAATGGGGTCCATATATTTTTCACACATTTTTAAGAGGAACAAAAACCGTCGAACATGTCTGATCAGATATATTCCTATTCCTACATATTCTTAATTTTTTCCAAACATACACTATAGAGTACTGATAGATCAGAACAGAGTAAGTTATATAGTGTTCAAAGCATTGACCATACTTATTACTGTCATTTTAGCAAATCCTTATTTTTAGGTTATTAATCTTAATATTTTTCAATATATATATATATACCAAGGTTCTATGGGTCCCTTGCCCTTTATTAAAAGATGCAAGATTTTACAAAATAATCAAAAAAAGCTAAGTGGAAATGCCATGACCAAACAAGAACCAAATATACCAAACAACTAAAGTCTCAAAAATAATTAAAAATGGTTCTTTTAGACACCTAAATACCAACAATAGCATCAAAGCCATCAATTGGTGGGAAAATAATTTAAAATATTGATTGTCTGCCCTTTTTACCTTTTTTTATTTTTTACCTCTTGCACACTCCTTTGGATTTTACCACAACCAATTGTATATCATGATTCAAAATTTCTGAATTTAAATTTATATGTATCTCTTTATCTAAACTTAAGCTTTCAAATTCAAATTCATGGCCTCTCTTCACTCCTCCTACTATCTTTTATAAGGGATAATTTTGTATTTTTTTATTACCCCCAAATTAGACTTAGCTTATTTTTTAGAAACACCTTGTTCTTCTTTCTTATTATCTCCAAATTCTACATTTTCTTGAAATTTTTGTTCTTGAAAACACTCTTTAGCAACTACTATCAGATCTAGAATGCGTTCAATATATTTTTCTACTCTATATAAAATGTGTTATTTATTTATGTTGACTTGGCCATTTTATTCATTATTTCTCACTTTATGTTATGTAATCACTAAGATTTGGATTATTGTAATATTTTTGGCCCTATTGGAGTGCACCTAGCTGTGATGTTAGTGAGCCTTCAGCTGAAGGAACATGCACATGACTATTGTTTTGGAAAATAGGGTTTTAAAATTATAACACTAAAATTTGATAAAATAATACAATAAATATAATTCCAAATACTCTACCTATATATACTTTAATCAATTTTCAATAAAAATAGTACAATTTTTAAGAATGTGTGTCGAGCTCAGGGAGGCCCTAGGTTGGCCTAACCAGCAGTGAGCCCTATTGTAAACCTGATACAAAAGGAAAATAGGTCAAAGGATTCAAGTGGATATAAAAGACAAAAATGGGTACACTCAAGGTCCATTTTTAATTCAATATGGGTAGACTCCTTGGTTTATTGTGATGCCAGCGAGCCTTCTACTGAAGGAGTGCATACATGACTATTATTTGAGCAAATAGGGTTTTTAAATTGTAACACTAAAATTTTATAAAAAAATACATTAAATATAATTCCAAATACTCTGACTGTATATACTTCAATCAATTTTTAATAAAAAATAATATAATTTTTAAGAATGTGTGTCGAGCTTAAGGAGGCCATGGGTTGTCCTAGGTAGCAATGAGCCCTATTGTAAAGCCCAGTATAAAAGAAAAAGAGGTCAAATGAGTCAAGTGGATGTATAGGACAAAAGTGGTGAGCCATTACAATCCCAAAAAAAATGTTAGCCCCATCCATGATAATAAAAAAACATAAGATAATATAAAATGATGGATATTAATAGGGTTATTTAGCGCTTACTACTATTGATTATTATTTATTTATTACTTATTATGTGTGAAAAACTAATAGAGACCCAAATGATGAATGTTAGGATGATTCAAGCTGACATTTTTTAATAATTGTAATCAAATAATCTTAATAACTAATATACTTAATAGTTTCATATTTAAAAAATTACAAATAATCACCCAGACTAACCAAAAGAACCAACTTATAACTTGACAAGGACCCATTGGTGTCTAAATGATCTTTCCACTTGGAATATGGTGAGATTAAGGACCAAATAATTTAAACAGAGTACTTATTGCATTGATTAGTAATTAAATATATATGTTTAATGTATGAGATTAAATTGGATATGGTCAGATTTGCTTGACATGATTTACATGTTAATAGAAATTAATACTTTAGGATAATTAATATATGTTATGTTCCCATTGGATGTCAAAATATTATTTCAATAACCTCATTGGTGGTAAAATCCTTTAGTAGTCACATCATAATAAATAAATCCTTGTTTAATTACTCTCTGAACATGTGAAATTAATGTGAGATTAATTTGATGTTATTTGAGAAATTAATCTTGTGCCTAGGTCAATGTCAAGATCATGTTAAATTAATGTGATAGAGATTAAAATGGTGACATTTGAATGATTCATATTGTGCCAAGGTGTCAATGATGGTATGTTTTATAATTTAATAAAGGGTTCATTCTTGACTAGAATGTCATCATTTAAAAGTTACCTATTTTTTTACATATAAATGAATTGCAGACTGTTTAACATGTTTCAACATTAGTTTCATTATCCAATTGTAAACACCAAAACATCAAATAAAATAACAATCAAGTTTGAACTAACTTTGGATTATTTAAGGATCGAAATCAAAATACATGTGAATATCACCCTACCATAATGGTAGGGTTATTTTGGATGCAATGAACCTTCACTCCACTAGATTAATGGTGAGTTTATTCTTTTGAGGAATTGTATTTTATATTAAGTAATTACTCGTTCATGAATTATATTTTGTTACGTATAAAAGATTCTTAATTTTAAGGAAATTGTGATAACATTCATGACATCATTGTGGAGCTAGAGATTTTGCTATTGTAAAATTAGACGCTAAAAATTTTGATGATGAAAATCAGATTTTGAAGCCTAACATGGAAAATTTGAAGCCTAGCATAGAAAATCTAAAACCCAGCATGAAAAATTTGAAGTTTGACATGGAAAATTTGAAGCATGGAAAATGGGAATTCTACTATTATGAGTCTTACAAATAGTTGTAGATGTACAAGTTTGTTATTGTGAGTCTTTTGAACTGTTGTAGTTGTACAAGTTTATGTATTGTAAACAAGTTGTAATAGTATTTTAGTTGAATTTAATATATGAAAATTATATGTTTTATTGATATAAATCTACCCTCTCCTATTTCATCTCTTTTTACATGTTTATTTAGAGCATTTTCAGCACTATTGTTTGGTCTGGACTATCCCCATAGTCTCAATACTTTATTTTACTTAGTCTTGTTGGTTATTGTGCACCTCATCTTACACATTCTATATTTTTTAAAATAGAGAGAATTCAAACATGGGAGTTAGTTGACCTTCCAATAGGAAAAGAGGTTAAAGGAGTCAAGTGGGTGCATAAGACAAAAATGGGTAGACTCCTTGGTTTAAATTCTATGGAAAATAGTTGTAAAATAATTACTTTGCACATTTTTTAACATCTTAATCATCAGGTGAAAATTAACCAATTGCATAGATTTAGCCAATAAACCATGCAATTCAAATGTCATTCTTTCTAAATAAATAAGCATGAATAGTTACTCAGAATTCATCTCAATTGTGCATAAAGCATTGAGCCATTACAATCCAAAAAAATGATAACCCCAATCATAATAATATAAAACATAAGATAATATCATAGATAGTCTCCCATAGCTTTATACTATGTCATTTATGAAAATAATGGACTATACCCCCACCTATAATTAGGATTTAAAATTCTAGAGCTGGGTAAATGAAATAGTTCAATTGAGTAGCCATCCTACTATTGATGAATTTTTGTGTACTCATAAAGTAAATAAATATAGAGCTTTTATTTCTTGAGGAAATTGACCACCTTAATATTTGGAGGAGTACTAATACCTAAAAGTGCATGACAAGAAATAGTAGGTTGAGAATATTTAGATTCATCCTCAGGACCTTCCAAACTATTGATGTGTGTCTATGTGAAGGATGTAATACAAACATTAAAATAACATTTCTTAGATTATAGGGATAACAATAATATGGTAGTGATACTTTGGGGCTTCACTTAGTTTTGTTGGAGAGATTATGTGGTTACAACTTACCACCTTCTAGTCTGTAAGAAGACCCTACTGTAGGGATAATAAGAATATGGTAGTGACATAATCTAGCTAAATTTTGTATGATGTAAATTTCTTTGTGTTTGCCAATGTAAGCTCAAACTCTTAAACAAACAAATGTATATACACAATGAGAATTGATCTAAAGTGATTCATGTTTAAAATTTTCAAAAGGAGGGAGTAAGGTAGGGCAAAAAAGAAAGTTCCTTTGCAACAACAAAGACCAATAGATCTCCTTTGATTTTTGTTAGCAACCCAGATAACACCTAATTGAAATCAAATTGCTCAGATCTATTTCATATTTGGACTAACATTGGAATTATCTAAGTCTATGGGATGCTTTTAGCTATTTATTTTATCATTCAATTACATTATAATTAAAATTTAATGTTGATTTACCTTTGATTTTCCATAAATTTTATCTTTAAAGCTAAAGTTTGTCACCTTTTAACATGTGACACCATATGATTATTCTTGGGGGCTCTCAAAATGCAACTTACTGTGATGAATTTTTTTTACTATGCCATGTGGCATCTTTCTATTCATGTCAATATCTTGGGTGGGGCACTCTAATTTTGGTTAGTTTTTGGAGTGTCATGCATTGTTCCAATAGGCAATCAAAGTTGGCATCAGGGTTCTTGTAAAATAAAAAGGTGCCACAGTTATATCAAATACCTTGCAAGGTTTTTTTAAATCAACATGGAATTTATTCCAAGACCCATTGAGATATCTCCTAGGATATACATTGAAATAAAATTATGATTTTGTGCATGTTCAAGGTATCTCCTAGGAAAGAAAATTCTAATAGTGTGCATCAGTATTCTTGACAAATAAAAATTTGTCATGGTTATATCTAATCCCTTTTAATAACCTTTAAAATAAACATGGAAGGCATTCCAAGGCCCTTCAATTTATCTCTTATGATATATCTTGAAATAAAATTCCAATCATGTGCATGTTCAAGGTATCTCCTAGGATATATCTCAAAATAAAATTCCAATAGTGTGCATGAGTGTTCTTTCCAAATAAAAAGATATCGTGGTTATATCTAATCCATTAAAAGGAAATTTAAAATCAACATGGAAGGTATTCTAAGGTCATTTGAGGTATCTCTTAGGAGATACCTTGAAATAAAATTCCAAATGTGTGCATGTTCAAGGTATCTCCTAGGAGATATCTCAAAAGAAAATTCCAATAGTGTGCATGAGTGTTCTTGCCAAATAAAAATTTGTCATGGTTATATCTAATCCCTTTCAAGGACATTTTTAATAAAAATGGAAGGTTTTCCAATTACCCTTTAAGTAATCTCCTATGAGATGCCTTGAAATAAAATTTCAATCATATGCATGTTCAAGGTATCTCCTAGGAGATATCTCAAAAGAAAATTCCAATAGTGTGCATCAGTGTTATTAACAAATAAAAATCCTTTTCAAGGACCTTTTTAATTAACATGGAATGTATTATAGGTCCCTTCAAGGTATATCCTTGTATATACCTTTCAATAAAATTCCAATCATGTGCATTTTCAAGGTATCTCCTAGGAGATATCTTGAAATAAAATTCCAATAGTGTGCATGCATGTTCTTACCAAATAAAAAGTTGTCAAGGTTATATATAATCCATTTCAAGTACCTTTTTAACAAAAATGGAAGGTATTACAATTCCCTTTGAGGTATCTCCTAGGAGATACCTTGAAATAAAATTCCAATCATGTGCATGTCCAAGGTATCTCCTAGGAGATATCTCGAAAGAAAATTCCAATAGTGTGCATGAGTGTTCTTGCCAAATAAAAAGTTGTCATGTTTATATATAATACCTTAAAAGGACATTTTTAATCAAAATTAAAGGTATTCCAAGGCCCTTATAGGTATCTCCTATGAGATACTTTGAAATAAAATTCTAATCATGTGCATGTTTAAGGTATCCTAGGAGATGTCTCAAAAGAAAATTCTAATAATGTGCATCAGTGTCCTTGCCAAATAAAATGTTGACATGGTTATATCTAATACCTTTCAAGGAATTTATCAATAAAAATATATGGTATTACAAGTACCTTTTATGTATCTCCTAGGAGATACCTTGGACAAAAATTCCAATCATGTGCATGTTCAAGGTATCTCATAAGAGATATCCTAGGAAAGAAAATTCCAATAGTGTGCATTAGTGTTCTTGTCAAATAAAAAGTTATCATGGTTATATATAATACCTTAGAAAGACATTTTTAATCAACATGTAATGTATTCCAATTACCTTTAAGGTATCTCTTATGAGATACCTTTAAGGTATCTCTTATGAGATACCTTTAAGGTATCTCTTATGAGATACCTTTAAATAAAATTCCAACAGTGTGCATTTTCAAGGTATCTCCTAGGAGATATCTCAAAAGAAAATTCCAATAGTGTGCATGAGTGTTCTTGCCAGATATAACATTGTCATGGTTATATATAATCATTTTCAAGGACATTTTAAATCAACATGGAAGGTATTATAATTCCATTTGAGTTATGTCCTATGAGATACCTTGAAATAAAATTTCAATCATGTGCATGTTTAAGGTATCTCTTAGGAGATATCTTGAAAGAAAATTCGAATAGTGCGCATCAGTGTTCTTACCAAATAAAATGTTATCATGGTTATATATAATACCTTGTAAGTAAATTTTAAATTAACATGTAAGGTATTATAATTCCCTTAAAATTATCTCCTAGGAGATAGCTTTAAATAAAATTCCAATCACGTGCATGTTCAAGGTATCTCCTAGGAGATATCTCAAAAGAAAATTCCTATAGTGTGCATCATAGTTATTGCCAAATAAAATGTTGTAATGATTTCATTAAATCCCTTTTAAGTACATTTTAAATCAAAATGAAAGGTATTCCAAGGACCTTTAAGGTAGCTCCTATTAGATACCTTGAAATAAAATTCCAATTGTGTGCATGTTCAAAGTATCTCCTAGGAGATATCTCGAAAGAAAATTCCAATAGTGTGCATCAAGGTTATTACCAAATAAAAAGTTGTCATGGTTATATCAGATCCCTTTAAATGACATTTTCAATCAAAATTTAAGGTATTTCAAGCCCATTTGAGGTATCTCCTAAGATTTACCTTGAAATAAAATTTCAATCATGTGCATGTTCAAGGTATCTCCTAGGAGATATCTTGAAAGAAAATTCTAATAGTGTCAATCAATGTTATTGCCAAATAAAATGTTGAGATGGTTATATATAATACCTTGTAAGAAAATTTTAAATTAACATTTAAGGTATTCTAATTACCTTCAATGTATATCCTAGGAGATACCTTGAAAGAAAATTCTAATCATGTGCATGTTGAAGGTATCTCCTAGGAGATATCTCGAAAGAAAATTCCAATAGTGTGCATCATGGTTATTACCAAATAAAATATTGTCATGGTTATATCAAATCCCTTTCAAGGAAATTTTAAATCAACATTTAATGTATTCCAAGGCCATTTACAATCGTGTGTATATTCAAAGTATCTCCTAGGAGATATCTCTAAAGAAAATTCCAATAGTGTGCATCAAGGTTCCTGCCAAATAAAAAGTTGTCTTGGTTATATAAAATCCATTAAAATTACCTTTTAAATAAACATGTAAGGTATTTCAAGGCCCTTTGAGTATCTTCTATGAGTTACCTTGAAATAAAATTCCAATCATGTGCATGTTTAAGGTATCTCCTAGGAGATATCCCGAAAGAAAATTCTAATAGTATGCATCAGTGTTCTTACCAAATAAAAATCCATTAAAAGGACATTTTAAATCAACATGGAATGTATTCCAAGGCCCTTCAACGTATCTCCTAGGATATACCTTGAAATAAAATTCCAATAATGTGCATGTTCAAGGTATCTCCTAGGAGATATCTAGAAAGGAAATTCTAATAGTGTGCATCAAGGTTATTGTCAAATAAAAAGTTATCATGGTTATAATAATCCCTTGAAAAGACATTTTTAATAAAAATTTAATGTATTTCAAGGCCTTTTGAGGTATCTCCTAGGAGATACCTTGAAATAAAATTCAAATCATGTGCATGTTCAAGGTATCTCCTAGGAGATACCTCACCATAGTTACAATTGCTTCTAAAAATTATGCTCATTCAGACCATCACTAGGATATTTAAACTTCAATGGTCACTTTTTGTGGATTGAATTCTATGTTCATGCCCCCATCAATTGACATGTGCAAATTTCAATCTGTGGATCATAAAATCCTTGGGATATTTCTTATGGACCTTTTGTTGAACATTTGTTGTAGACTTTGTGCCTTAGCCACTTTCTCTGAAGGAATTTATTTGTGAATCTTTTGCATCAAAAAAATGTCCAGGGAAATTATCACAAGATAATTTCTTGAAATAATTAATTCTACTCTTTGCCTTGGACAATTTATTACAGATAAAATGTCTAAAAGAATTAATGTCTTCATGCTTTTGTTTTTAAATGACATTTATGACTTTTCAGGACTTTTGTTTTGGATCACTTTCTTGAAGAAATAACCCTTTAGGAAAATCATATCATGCCCTTTTTGAGGAAATAACCCTTCATGACTTTGTCTTGAGATAATTTACCAAAAAAAACACTTCGATAAAATTATATAGGATAATTTTCTTGAAAAAAATTAACTAACTTGCCTACCTCCCCCTTGTACATAATTAGCTAGTTTCATTTCTTGTTTGTGTGTTTCCTTTCCTTTGTTGTTGTTTCCCTTTGTTTTAATTCCCTTTTTATTTATTTTCTTTCAAATAAGTGTCATTGGCACAAGTGGCTTGTCTAGCTACCATGCATCCTCACCTAAGTCCTTCCAAATCTTCAAAAAACATTCTCTAAAAGATGGTTATCTACCCACCTTACCTAAAATTAATGTTTGATGATACATTTTATGCAAATCCCCATAATGATCACCACAAATCTCTTAAAAATAGTTATTAAATCATATGTGTATCCCTTATCATTTATGGGGTGCTCAATTTCAAATTTCCCATAATGAGCCTACCTAGTAATGCCAGTGTATAAGTGTCCTTGTCTCATCTAAGTTGATCACTTGAATCATTTAAATACTTAAAGAGCATTGAGCATTTGAGAAGAGTAGAAGATCCAATCCTAAAAGTTGAAAGAAGTGAGTAGAGAACCATTAATTTAGTACATCCCACAAAATAGGGAGTAGTAACAAATTCTCAACAATGGAGCCTTCTACATCTTCATCAAGAAGCGATAAGCATTTCATAAAATAGAGAGCCCATGGGTTGGGTAGCAGGGGAGAATTCCCCCCTAAATACGTTGTGACCAAATCCTACACTTCTGCTCCTACTCAAAAAAAGTACCTAATGTCAATAAGGTGGCCAAAGGGGACTACAAAGACCAAGTGTATACACATAATATTTTCAAACTTTTATTGATTATTAACACTTTGTATCTTGCAAGGACATATTGAATCTCAGTATCTCTGAGTGCATACCTTAAGGGGTACACTAGGAAAGTGATGGGTAGATCATCGGTCCTTTGTAAGATTGTTGTGCCCTTTTCCACTTTCCATCTACACACTCATCTCCTAAAACCATTAACCCTAAGCTTATTCTTCTTAGTTTTACTAGTCATTTTCTTCTTTACATCCTCCTTTTCTTGCCTTAATTGCCTTTTGGATTGTCGATTATACTAGGTCGATCATGGCTGACCCTATATAGTTTAGGGGTATTTTTCAATTTTTGGATTTGTTAGCCTTTCAGCTGACCTAGCTCACGCCTAATGAATTATCTTTGAAAACATACAGGGTCGACTATGGACAACCCTATACAACCAACATTTCCAAGAGGATTTAGGGAAAGATTTGCCTATATATACAAGTTCATTTCCAACCATTTAAGAGAAGAAAAGAGAAGTGAATAAGAATAAATGTGAATTAATATTTGCTTATTGGCCATTCTACTTGAGGAATAAAGCTTAAGGTTCCATACTTTCTTTGGAGATATCAATCTTGTCTTATGGAGAAGTATTTTTGATGCATAGAGAGGTTGTGTAACCTAGAATTGATTTGTCTTTATTATCCTTACATACCATAACAATATCTTACAAAACACCTTGGCCAAAGGAGAGATTGAGGTGAGGTAGGTTCATCTTCAAGGTAAGTATTCCTAACTTTATTTCTACTTTGTAAGAGTAGATACATAATACAGTTGTGATTCTCTCTTCTCATGCATTAGGATATCATATAAAAGGATGTGAGTATATGTCTTATATGCATGTTTAGTTTAGTTTTTTATTTTGTTTCTAACCCCCACTTTGTGCCACAAGCTTTGGTGAGCACTAGAATAGATTTACTTTCTTGCTTATTAGACTTAAGTGAAATATCAAACCTTAGGACTATTTTAGGGTTATTCTGTGATTGTGTTAGACTGTAGGCTTTAGAACCCTACCTCACATGGTGTATTGTGATAAGTGATCCCAAAATTAGGTCTAGTAGATCTCCATATTAGTCATGCTCCCACTTAACAAATGTATTCCTAATCAAAAGTGTAGGTATGTCCTATCTTCTCCAATCCAGGATTGATTTATAGACATGATGCATTTCTAATTATATACATTCTATTGAACCTAACATGAAACTCACCCTTGTAGGATTTATTTCATTCTTTTAACTATTATTTTTATCATATATCTATCATACTGGATTGACTCTATCGACCTAGTTTTAATCATTGTGCACAAGTTTTTAGGAATAGGCAACTAGATCAACTCAGACGACCCAGTATAGGTTTCAAGAATTATAGACTTCTAGTTTAAACTAATAAGTCAACCTAATTGACCCTATATACTTTCAGGCATCCAATTCAACATACTAGGTTGACCCTATACATTTTAGGTAATTAGTAGTAGGTTTCCGTAAAGCTTGATCAACCCTATCAACCTAGTTAATAGAGTTTTCAAGTATATTCCAAGGTTATTAATTAGAAATATTCATTATTTACATTTTTGATACACCAATTTTCCTTTTTATGTATCTATCTCTTTCTTTTTTTGTCTTTCTTATCATAGTTTGCAGTCTTTAAAACAGCCTCTACATAATTAACTAGATCAATCCTATTGACCTAGTTCTATGTTCTATGTGTTCTTTGAAATAACTAGGTTGACCCTTGCTGACCCTATTCATTTTCATACCTTGCTTCTGTAGTACAGGGTTGACCCTATCAACCTTGTTTTTTATTTTTTGCATATAGTGTCAACACTATACCTTGTTTCAAATTTGAATTAATCTCTATATGTTAGTAATTAATTCACACTTACTTTTATTTTTGCTTGCATGCTTAAAATAGTTCACATAGTCTAATTAGAGATTTTTTAATTAACTATTTATTTTCACTATTTCTATTTTATGCACATGCCACCAAATCACATAATCTAAACAAGCACTTTAACATTTATTTACCCAAGGCCAACCTACTTAGATTTCATCACCAAGAGGGAAGCTAACTTGATATTCTAGTCAAGTATAAAGCATGGTTAAAGGTATATTTTGGATAATCACCCAACATCCTTATCACTGTGATGTGTGAAGTGAGGGGCTAGACCCCAATACCAAGCCTGTATCATTTCCACTATAGTCCCTTTTAGCCCAAACTACTTGAAACCATCCTTAGATTTCTATCTAGTTCCTTGCTTTATAGCCAATTTCTCATCACATTTAAAATCATTTCTTAATAATATAATAAAACATCTTAGGTTGACCAATTAGTTATCTCTTTATTTTTCACTTTTATTTCTTTCTCTTTGCTCAATTGTATGTGAAAAAACTTACATTAGCTAGTGTTAGTGCAATGTTTTGTATTGTTTGATTTAATTGGATTGGCCAACATTGATGTGATTGACTTTTTTTTCCCCTTTAGTTCTTAATTTCCTAGATTAACTACAAAAATTGTCTTGTTTCAGTTCACAACTTGTTATCAAACTTTTCTTTTTCCCTATCTATTGTACTAAGTTGACCCAGTCAACCATGTACCTTTTTTAGCCCTTGTGCATTGTACAAGATCAACCCAGTCAACCTTTTACTATCTAAATCCCCTTTTACCACTTTTTCTAGTCTCTGTACACTGTACTGAATTGACCTAATTGACCCTATACCATTTATATACCCTCTTTAGCCCATATTTATTGTATAGGATTGACCCAATCGACCTTGTACTAATTTTTATGACTTTTTATTCTTCTTGTGTTGTTATCTACTCTTATCTCATCATGATGACATCTGTTTAACCTTATTTTATTCAAGAACATTGCATAGTTAAGGATTTAGATAATAACCTCACTTATTTCATTAATTTAGATGAAACTATTTAATTTCTTCCTTCCTCTTGTCCTAAGCCAAAACCAATCACTACAAAATGTAATGTAGTTGAGATCATTCATCCTAATCCTCTTCCCAATACCAATTTTGGGAATCTTCCACCAATGAATCCCTTTCCTATCAATACTCATGCCCTTATAACCAATGTTCATAATCCTCTTGTTACACCCATAACAATATCACCAAGTCTTATCAATTCCCAGAGTAACATGTTTTAAACCTCTCAAATTGATAATCTAGATGGTTCCCAATTATTCAAAAACCTTGATGATAATAATATTTACACTCCTCATAAGAATGGTCTCTTTAAGCTTCCTTCTTCTTTTACCACACTTAATGAACCTAATACTAATTTTGGGAATCCTCCACCTAAAAAGAATCCTCCTCCCACCAACACTACCAATCCTCTTCCTAAAAACACTAATACCTCACCTTCCAACCCAACTATTGATAAAACTCAACTTCTTGCACAATTCATTTAACAAATGAACATCATGCAAACAACCAATCAATCTCAAATGATGAAAATGTAACAACATTTTTGTAACATGATTAGTCGGCCACCTCAAGTCATCATATCTCAACCAAATCCAAATTTTGTCCCTCCTCTTAGATATGACAATGGGAATATCATCCCTTAACCTTTAATAAATAACAAAATGCTTCTACATCTCCAAAATGAACCTTTATCCCCATTCATTTCATCCATATATATTGGAAACATTTCTCTAACTATCAAATATAATGGGACTAAGGACCCTACTATCTTTCTTAAGTCTTATGGTAATTTTTATTAGGAATGGGTCCAAACTAACACCTTTGCTACTACCAATATCTTAGACAAAACCTTTGTTGATGAAGCACTTGAATGGTACAACCAAATTCCTAGACATTCCATCTCACAACTAGAGGATTTAGTCAATTCTATAGTGAAGGAATTCCAACATGATGACCTTCTTAAAAATTACCTTAGCCATTTAATCAATGCCAAACAACTTCCTAATGAATCTGATCATACTTTCATCAAACAATGGAAGTCTCTCACTCATAACATAGACCATAACATGAATGATGATACTCTTTTAAAACTATTTATCATAGCTCTTAAACCTCCCCTTCAATACAAATTTTGAATATGTTCCCCTAAAACATTAGAACAAGCCTTAGACCAAGCAAAAAGGTAAAAAAAAATTATGACTCAATTTGAACCATCTCAAACAACTACTAAAGTACCTTTCCAATCATCTTCTCATAATATTGATTCCTCCCAGCCTCCCCAACCTCAAAGTGGAGCATCTAATTCAATCAATGTTCACCCAACCCACCTTTCCTTGATTCTAGAACAAATTAAGTAGAAATTACCACCCTCAAAACCCATGAGATTTGATCCTTCCAAACTTCCTCCAAAATGGTACAATCTTTGATTAATTTTGTTGGTGGCATGCTACTATAGGTCATTTTCATGAGTCTTATTATGATCTTCACTATTTTATTATTTATTCCTTGCTTGGTCCACATTTCAATCTTGATACTCTAAGAAAACAATGTTAACAAGACTATCTTCAAGCTTCTCAAATTCAATCTAAAGAACCACAATCACATCAACATCAACTACCTAATAAAAAACAACAATTATCTCATACCTACACCTCATTTGCTAATTTTGTTCAAACCATAATTGATCCTTCCTCCTACACCAATAAGGAAAGGATAGATAACATGAACAAATTTAAACATATTGTGGAATTAATTGAACCTCAACCTCTTAGGCCACATGAACCAAAAGAGTACCTAGTTCAAATGCCTACTCCAAAGCATATCATACATTATCCTCCTTTACCTCTTCATACCTCTCTTACACATCATATGTCAAAATCAACCTCCTTAAAATCTAACAAACCAACACATTTACTTATCTCCCAATGCACCTCCCAACCCAATGAAAACCATTTTGAAAGTTCAATGTTACCTCACTCCACCTCACATGTAGGGTCATCTTGTGATGCCCATCCATATGTCCTTTCACACTTTGGGGCATCTTATGATGTACATCCCTACATATAATCACCCATTGGGGCATCTTATAATGCCCACTCTTATTCTATAATACATAATAACAAACACATCCATCTTCAAGAAACCTTCTAAGACTTATAGCCTTATATTTCATATGTGCATATTTGATACAGATGTTAGCATAGATCTTACTTATTCTTTTTATCTTTTATCTCATGTTTTTGTGCCCTTTCTTTCTTTTATTTTTTCTTTATAAGCATTATTTTCTTCCTTTACGTTATTTGTTTTTATTTCATATTACATTTGGCATTTGATTTCATTTTTGTCCTCATATATTTCTTTTATTTATTTATTTTATGTTATTCTTTGCCTTAGTAGCTTTATGATTAGTTTTCCCTTATTTAGTATCCACCCCCATGGGTTTCTCTTTTTTGAGTTTGTAGTACAAGATAATGGATAGGACCTAGCCCTCCTCACAAAATACCACCTTTGCTTCTTTTCTCATTTTATTGTTTCACATTTTGCCTTTTGGCACCCTCATGGGTTTCTCTTTTATGAGCTTCAATGTAAGACCATGGATAGGACCTGACCCTCCTCATAAAATTACCATCTTGTGATTATTTTTCTAGAAAATATGCTTTTGATTCATATTCTCAACTTTAGTTTTTGCTTATTTTGATAAATGGAATTTGTATAACATTTTTTGACAGCATGTTTTCTTCTATTTCCCTCATTCTCATGATAAGAAATCACATTTTGCTACCATTGTATCCCTTTTTCCCCTTTGTCACATTTTTTTTAAATTGAAGAAATTCAAATTATTCCATGTGTCATTCCTCTTGATTTCCCATTCCTTTCATCTCTACATTAGATAAAAAAAAGTTTGAAGTCAAGATAGCACTTTTATTTCACTTAGATTTAATGGACTCTTTGACCCCATGTTCTTTAAATTTCTCTCTCTTAGAAACCAAGTCCCAAATATTCAAATAAAAGTCATCTTTAGCACCCATGTTTGGTCTTCCAAATCCATATAGAAGAGGAATAGAAAAATTGATCAAAAATGTTAAAATCTAAATCATTTGAATCAAAAGGTAATGATATCTAAAAGGCAACATACAAATCTCAAAATTCAAAATCACACTAAAAGACTTGATTCTAAGCAAATCTCCTATATTTGATCAAAGATAAAACTTAATAATTGGCCTCACATAGAATCGAGGACCTTTGAGGTGCGGTAGGCCAGTAGATTGGAATAAGGGAATTCAATAAAATCTATGGTTCTACCTACTTTCTCATGCAAGTACCCAATCTTCATAGTAGACTGATGACTTTGTTAGGGGTCCTAAGAAATGGGGAACACATTGTTGGAAGGTAGGTCAATTTTAATTTTTGTGTATATAACCTTCATGAGATGATCTATATACTACATATTTTTACCTAAGACTTGTGTGGCTAAGAGAAGTTCTTTATAGTCCTTAAGGATAAAGGTCCTCTTGTTTTGACAAACCTAATTTGAGTTTCTTGACTTCGATAAAAAGTTCCTCTACCTTAGTTTTTCCTTTAATTCTCCCTTCCACCCATTTCATTCCCACCCTTGATAGGAAAATTGTGATTCTAAATATGTTTTGCCTCTTCTATTATTCCTTATTCTTTGTTGTCCCCAAAAAATGTCACTCATTTTTGGGACAACATTTGAATTATTTTGGTCCTACAAGACCAAAAAATTATCTCTTCCCTTTTCAAAATTTGTTTTGAGCATTCAATTTCCTCATTTTCCAAGATTTTTCAGTAAAGGGATTAGCAGGTTCAATAGGTTCAAAGGCTTCTATAGGCAAGTTCAATCAAAAGAACAAGTTTTCAACACTTAGTCATTTTTAGGATTGGTTCAACACCTTGGTTCAACCAAAAATGTTCATCGGCAAGCTTCTAAGCAAGGATTGAACCATTGAACCATTGAACCAAAATGGTTCAAGGTTCAAGGGTTCAATGGGTTCAAGATTCAACATCGTCGGCAAGAGTTAAACACATTTGTCAAGGTTCAAAGTTCAATCGTTCTATGGCTTCAAACACTTAGTGAAAAAATAAAGGCTTGAACCATTGAACTATTGAACCTTGAACCATTTTGGTTCAACAGGTTCAACAACCAATTAGTTCAACACACTTAGTTCAAAAGATCAAAAAGACTTAGCCAAATAATGAAGAATGAACTGATTGAACCATTGAACCTTGAACTAAAGTTGGTTCAATCGGTAGGTTCAGGAGGGCTGCCCCAAAGCCAAAGGAACAAGTGCCCTTATGGAGGGTAGTGAACCGAGGCCAAGTACCCTTGTAGAGGGAAGTGAACAAAAGCAGACAAAGTTGGAAATCCTTCAGGAAAATGACTAAGTAAGAGAGTTTGAAAGAATTATTTCAGAAGTATTTTCCATGAGAAAATGGCTATGGCAAAAATCCTTCAGACATTTTGTCCGAAGGAATTCACTTGAAAAGAAAGCCCAAAGAAATTGAAGGGAATAAGTGGCTAAGGAAAGGAATGCTCAAAAGGAAAAAGCTTGAGAGCAAAAGCTGCCAAGTGTCATCTACTAAGACACTTTATAGTTTATTTCCAAGAAGCAGTGGAACATGCCACGTGTCCCATTATAACTCAACGGAGCGTGACAAGTGTCGGTGTCCATGTTTCAAACTTCTTATAAGTTTTAAAGCTTCTTTAAATAAGATTCTCACAAAATCACGTGGAAAGCACCAAGTGGCAATAGCAGAAGGTTCTAATATTTTTTCTACAAAGCCACGAAAGATGCCATGTGTCCCTTGAAAAGCTTAGTAGAGCATGACAAGTGTCAACATCTGCAGTCTCTCCCTTTTGTTTTATAAGGACTATGGTGGGCCCCAAGTGAGTTGCTAAGGTTAAGTAGAGTGTGACAAGTGTCATCATCTACATGAATCCAAAATGAGTCCCAAATATTTCTACAGTGTTTCTAGGAGCTCAGTGGAAGCTGCCATGTGTCATCTTTCACAGGACTCTCAAAAGTGGAAAACACCATGTGTCACTTGCTGAGATCAATGGAAAGTGGCCAAAGCAAGTGAGAAAGACATGAAGGAATTGCTAAGGAGGATGATGGACCCGAATGCATTCAAAGACCTTTAATGCCAAAGGGAAGAACCGTTGATGGAAGAGCATAAAGAGCCAGCAAAGATGAGGATATGGCCCCAAGAGCTCAAATTCCAGGAAGAGACAAAGCTAGAGAAAGACAAAAGAACAAACTCAATGACCAGTTGAAGTGGGAGCTCAAATTGCAAAAAAAAAAGGGAAAACTAAAAATATCTGTGCAAAAGTTATTCCAGTAGGTGGAACAGTCTGCAAAGTAGATATTTGAGCCTGTAAACATTGAAGGCATGTCATATTTGTCTCCCTTAGAGTAAAGTCAAAGTGGACAGCTATGTAGATATCAGGTGACAGACCAAATGACAAGGCTCAGGATAAGATATTTGAGATGAATTGACATGCACAGTTAAGGCAGTCGCCCTGTTCTAGCATGGCCCCCTTGACAGAACTGAAAATGCATTCAAGGCATTGAATGCACAGCATGGGCCATTCCATGGAACAAAGTGCCAAGTCTTTCTTGGCCTCTATATATTGTAATCTCTTTTTTTATTTTAAGGGAGATCTTCCCATTACCAAAAGCAAAACTCTACCCAAATTGAAGGGTGAATACTGAGACTTTGAGCTCAGATTGTTGTTCATATCATTTTATCTGAATGAGAAAGCAAGTTGTTTGTAGACTTTGTGTTGTCATAGCTTGTATCATTTTAGGAGATTGTTCTTATGTCTATCTTTTGAATGTGTTATTGTTTATTTAATTTGGTAAGTAGAACTAGTAAAAGTAATCAAGAAGGTTTCTTGAAGCCAATTATAGAGAGACTTTGTGCCCCCACGATTGCCTTTAGTGTGTTTTCTTTCTGTTTCTATGTAAAGGACCTTGGGATGACTTTGTGCCCTCATTATCCTTCGTATCTCACTCTTGGGTAGTCGAGGTGGAGACTTTGTGCTACATCTCAGTCTGCTGGTTACTACGCCCTTGGTTACCAGTTACTTTTACTACCTAAAAGAACTCCTATTTTTCCCTGCAAGAACACTTCTAAAAGAAGAGAAGTGCCTTCAGTGTTTTCACCAAGATTTTCTCCTTTATTTGTGAACATCATCTCTGAAAGAAGAGAGATGGCTGGTGTATCCTACCCCTAAGTGTTATTTTCTGCATATAGTTATAGTATATAGCTCTTGCATATTTACAGGGAACCTCCCCTTGATGAGAGGAGAGATTTGTCCCCTTTTGATGTAGTAAACCTACACATCTGACTGACCAATTTCCCTATGTTGTGGTTGAAGAGGCCTATTTTGCTCATTAGTTAGCTGATTGACAAAATATTCACCCAACATTCTTCACCTCTTAAAAACATGATATCATTACTTTGTTTTAATTCTATCTATCTTTAGATCAAAACAACATCTCTGAGTAACTATGGATTACACTTTTACACCATTTATTTACCATACCATCTCATTATTATACTAGTCATGACATTAGGTGGTTGTGTTTTCTTACATTGTATCTTAGAACAAGCACTAATTTTGAGTCTTCATCCTTTAGAGATTTTGATTTTGATTTTTCCATCATGTTCTCTATTGATTTTTGCAGACTTTGCTTATCTTACGTATGGCATTTGCCATTATTACATGTTTCTCTTTATATATGCATGCTTCTTCTTTGCCTCACATCTTCAATTACATTTAATTTTTAGTCTTTCATGTTTTTCCTTTTGCCTATCTTACATGATCCTACTTTTCAATTTATTATATATCATTTTTTAAGTTTTCTTGCATGAATATTTCATTTGTCATTCATGTTTTACATGCTTACCAAAGTGATTTAGTATGTTCTACATTCTATTTATCATTTATGTTTTACATACTTTTCAACATGATTTACTGTGTTTTCAATTATTTAGCATTTATTTCCTATCATTTATCATTCATTTTCCATTATTTGTCATTCATTTTCCATCATTTTGTCATTCATTTACCTTAAATATTTTAATATTGACTTAACAAACCAAGTTAACCCTTTACTTTTCCCCCTCTTAGTACTAAGTCAATAGAGTGGATTTTTCTACTAAGTAGGCAGTCATGTACTAAGTCCTTAGTTTAAAAAACACACTAAGTCAACACATACCTACTAGGTTGGCAGTGTGGATTTTAGTGAAATTTTAGTCTACTAGGTCGACTGGGTCGACCTAGTTATTACTTTGATTCCTTGTTTTACCCATATTTTTGTCTTTACTCATCCATTTTCAAAATTTTACAATGCATTTAATTCATGATGATGTATAGATTATTTTCCACTACTATACACCTATTTTCCAAAAAAAATGATTTTTAGCTATTATTTGCACTAACATCTATAGGTTCACCTAGTGTTCTTCACATTGGACACCTTCACTTCCTCTTGCAATCTAGTTCTTTATCTGCATCACTAAGGCAATTTAAGGTTTGTGTTTTTCAATTCTATCCTTTCCTTTATCTTATTTTATGCTTACTACACTTTACTTAACATCAACATTGTGTGTTATCATGTTCTATTTCTCAAAGCACCATCCCATGTTGCACTTACGTGACACATTATGAGCTTCAAGTGCAGAATATGTACACACATAGTATTTTTAAACTTTTATTGATTACTAACACTTTTTATTTTTTAGGATCCTCAATCTCTTTTAGTGCATTCCTTAAGGGTTGTACCAAGAAAGGGATGGGCATACCATCAGTGCTTTGTAAGATTGTTGTCCATTTTGCCACTTGTCATCTACACGCTCATATCTTAAAACCATTACCCTAAGCTTATTCTTCTTAGTTCTACCCATTTCAATCATTTTACTCTTTCCATCCTCCTTTTATTATTTTATTTCCCTTTTATACTATCACTTGTATTAGGTCGGCCATGGTCAACCCTATACAGTTTAGGGGCATTTTTCACTTTTTGGATTTGTTAACATTTTGGCTGACCTAGCTCAGACCTAGTGAATTATCACTGAAAATATATAGGGTCAACCATGGCCAACCCTATACAACTAACATTTATAATAGGATTGAGGTAAATATCTACCTATATATATAAGTTCATTTTTTACCATTTAAGATAAGATAAGTGAAAAAGAATAAGTGTGAATGAACATATGCTTATTGACCATTCTAATTGAAGAATAAATCTTAGAGTTTCATAATTTATTTGGAGATACAGATATTATCTTGTAGAGAAGTCTTTTGGATGCATATATAGGTTATGTAGCCTATAGTTGATTTTTCTTTATTATCCTTACATACCACAACAATCTCTTGAGAATTTCCCAAGGGAGAGATTAAGGCTCGACAAGATAATCTTCAAGGTAATTATTCCTAATTTTATTTCTTCTTTGTAACAATAGATAGATAATGAAATTATGCTTCTCTCTTCTCATGCATTAGGAATTCATATACATTGATGTAGGTATATGTATTCTATGCATGTTTAGTTTAGTTATATGTTTTGTTTCTAACCCCCACTTTGTGCCACAAGCTTTGGTGAGCACTATATTATATTTAATTTCTTGTTTATTAGACTTAAGTGAAATATCAAACCTTAGGAATATCTTAGGGTTATTCATGATTGTGTTAGATTGTAGGCTTTTTAAACCTACCTCACATGGTGTATTATGACAAGTGATCCCCTAATTTAGTATAGTTGATCCCCATATTGGACATGTTCCCACTTAAAAAATATATTCCCAATCGAAAGTGTAGGTATGATCTATCTTCTCCAAGCCACGATAGATTTATAAACATGATGCATTTTTTATTACATACACCAAGCATTGGTCACTGATTTTATAGATGATATCTTTGATCCCAAGCTGACTAGGAATCAAATAAGTTTAAGAGAAGGCACCCATGCATGAATGCTCAAAAGGGTTAGTAGGGAAGAATATGATTCTTTCAGATGTAGGATGTGGGACTACACACTGACATAGTACATGGTGCCCTATGTTCATTCATACCCCAAGATGATTTCCCTTTGTACCAAAAGATATGATGTCAATGCTGGCATAATTATTGGCAATACCCATCTAAGGGTGAAAATTAGTGTCGACAGCATCAAGGAGATGCTCTAGCTCCCAAGTGACCACAAGTCCAATGTCTAATGCATAAAGAGCCTTCAAAGTGTCTTGGACTCCCAAGTCCAATATATGGTGTACTTCCTTTACTCCATCCTTAAGAGTGAAATCATAGAGATGTTACCTCTACCCATCTCCTTGACAAGAATCCCCTCGTAATACTTGAAAAACACTCTATCCATGTTGTCCTTCCTCTCAAGGATGGACTATGATGCCAATGTCCATGACTTTTAGTTAGGGTTACTCTTCCTATTCACCATGGTGTAGAAGGGATAGGTGTTCAAGATGGATTTTTTAGAATCTATCACCACCTCCATGAAATATGAACCAGAGAATTTTTTGATGTTGGGTTCCTTTCATTACTCATATTTCCTCTTGCATCTCATTCTATACCAACATTCCCAATTCTTATCCTCATACCTCAAACTCAAATCCCACAACATAGACATTTTCCCCAATGTAGTGGCCCCAATCACTAATGGACCCATGTCTTATCTATCATCAAGGACTACTATGAGTTCTCATAGCTCTTTATGGCTCTAGTTCTCATTAACCTTAGCATAGAGGCCCTTACATCTAAAATGATGCACGAACAGTGTTCATGGCTCACTAGGAGTAGGGTCCCAATTAATTGGTTTTAAGTAGCCTATTTTATATTTATCTAAGTACATGGTTTCCAAAGAAAACCCTTTTATCTCTTGTATATGCTAATAAGTAGGACCGTGGCTCATCATCTCGATGCAGTGGACTTCATTTACAAAGCAAGGAAAAAGAAGAAGGGCTTTTATGATGTCCCTTTTCTAAGAGATGGCATCATGGTGGCAAAGAGGTAGTAGGGATGCCTATTCATGGCCAAGATGGAATATTTTTTCCTTTATTTAATATATGATAGATAAAACTATGATCCAACTAGATTCATAGCATCCTTGAAGATCGCCAATGTTCCCAAGCATTAAAACCAACCATATTTAAAATAGAGGAAGCTACCCATGAAGGACATCCTTCATAATTATGTGGATATATCACACATCTCATTGGATTCCCTCAAACCATGGGATTCCTTTTATGATGTGGTCTAGGCACATGACCCAACTAAAAAATTATCAAAGGAGATGAAGAAGTAGTGTACCTAGTTGGATTAGAGAAAATAAAAATAGATGCCTTCATAAAATATAGGTATGAAATAATGAATCCATATTATAATATTGTTTCTAAAGACATGGATGAGACCTTCAAAAATCTTTGGGATGATCATCATATAGAGGAGGGCTTAATGGAAGCAGAATCCTACCCTGAGATAGTAATAAGAGGAGAAGACAAATAAGAAGTGGAAAGAAATTCCCCTAGGAAAGACGTGGGGATTGCACCACAATAGTAGGAGGATGAAATCTTGGAAGTCTAAAATCCTTCGACATGACCACTTCCTTTTACTCATACCCCATGGCCCCATAGCATCAAAAAATCCCTTTTCAGTGCCTCACAACTGGTTCACTCTAATATAAGTGGCTTGAGGCACCCAAATCCAACACTTCTCTAGAGTCAGCATAGAAGAAGATTTGCTTCATATGTCCCCTTATTTATACCTTTACCTCCCTTATTACATCCACATCTTCATCCACTATCTTACTTTAGGTTATAACACTCTCTATTTCCCAACCAATTACTTCTCTGACCCAACTCTCCTCTTCATCCACTCAACCCACCGTCAAACTCTCACCAACTTCTTCTATGGTTTTTATCTCTTCCTACATGCCCTTTTTGACCCCTCTACCTTAATCATCCACCTCATCCTTCATCATGGTGAAATCACCATTCACCCTATCCCATGGCCTCCCACCTTTCTCTCCTTCTACCCTCACTCACCATTTATTCACCTCTATAGGGATAGGGTCCACCACTTCATACTAGTCTGTAACCATCCCAGTCATGCTACCATATGGAATCCCCTTTGTAAGGGAGAACAATCAAGTGATGTATTAGTAACATGAGTATATGGACTTAACAAGGAAGGCCCTTGAGGCTTGAATAGAGAATAAAAGGGGAAATTAGGCCAAGCCCACTGTGTAGACCCACATGGAGTCATTTTATTGCCCTACATAGCTATCCCTTATGATTTCTCATCTATACCCTCAAGTAGTCAAGCCCTAAGGATAGATGCAATTGGGAAACTATGTCATACAAGCTATCGACCTCAATATTAGCTAATCTAGACCCACTGACAAGGTCAAGTTGATGGAGGAAATGTATAAATTTATAACCTTAGACTACATCAAAGTGACCTGACAGCTATAAAAAACTAAGGTGAAGGTTAAAATCAATTGCCTTAATGTTGAGGCTAAGGCCAAGGACACAAAGATCAAAAAAGTAAGGTTTGACCTTTAGAGCCATGTCTCTAGTGATAGCTTCTAGGTGGAAGCCAACCTATGAGTGTCTATATAAATATAGATGGAGGAAAAAGAGACTAAATTGGTGTAGACCCACCAATAGATCTTAGATTCTAATTAGGCATTTCAACAATTACAGGAGTAGGTATAACAAGAATCCTCGATCAAGGACCATGAAATTGAGAAATTTAAGAATGACCTTACCACTTATCTTTAGGTTATGGAGATCATCCTTATGGTCCAAAAACTATACAAATGTTCTTGGGAGAGGTTTAAGGCCAAAACTATAGACCTAAAATTGGCCCTCACCTTCATCATGGACTCATAGAATTTGAGCTCATAAATGAGTGCATCCATTGATTAGGTCATCACCTTCATAACTCCCAAGGTCCTAGATTTGTAGCTCCTCATCCAAAAGCTTTACAGTGCTTCAAATTAAATATTTCAAGAAATGGGGGTGGCCAACTAAAGGTAGGTAGTGACAAAATTACATGCATTTTTAGACTACAACAAGGAAGCTAACAAGTGAAAGGCATTCCTAAATTCCTTAGATAAGGTGCTTCAAGATAGGGGAGGCACATTGAACAACTAGTCTAGCTAGGACTCCCCTCCCCTTTATTGGTGGATAATAACATCCTCCTTGAGGACTAGATGAAAGCACTGCTAGAATAAAATTAGAATGGATAGATAGTTTTCAGGATTCTCAGTCAGTCACCTAATGTCTCCAATATGGAGAAAATATTATAGCTACTTGTCTAAATTAAATTCCAAATGTTGTCAGTTGTTTAGGGTTTGGGAAACATCTCCTTCAAGGAGATTATTGATCTAGATACATCCTTCAAATCTTTAAAAAAGAAGACCTAGTCGAAGGAGGAAGAGTGGATGCCTTTATAGGTGGCTCTTCAAAAATTATAGGTTCTCAAGCCTTCCTCCTATTTTGAAATTTTGCTTTGACTATTTTCACTCCATATTTTTGGTTCTCTCATCCATAGGTAGATACCCATGTGAGTCATCAGGAACTGTTGATTGAAATCCATGTTTTGTTATTTTGGAGTAGTTCATCTTTTGTTTCAGACTTGCTCGATACAGATAGCACCTCCTCAACACCTTCTAGTGGTTCTCCTTTTGGCCTCCCCTTTTTTTTATGCACCTTTTTGAAATTTTTCCTAAGTATCAACCTATATCCACTTCTTCCACATGGTAGCCTAATGCTCATCTAGCTTGAGGAATAACTCTTTTCACTCTGGTAGAGTACCCACCCAATGTGTGGCATCTTTATGCTCGTAAAAACTATTTATTTTTGGGTCAAACCTCTAAATAGTGTTATTGACCAGTCGATAAATAAATGGAACCCACTGAGCAGTTTACATAGTGAAGTTAGTTTCAACACGTGGTGCCCCTATGCTCAGCCTTGCCAAAAGAAGTATCCAACTTCCTTGAGGAAGCACCTACTCAACACACATTACCCCCATGCTTATCCAGGATCAATTTTAGTTTATAAGATTCAGAGTAGTGTTATTGGCTAATGAATATTAAAGGGGACCCACCAATTGATTAGACATAAGCCTATCCACATGGTATCACCATAACCCTCCTAAGAATCATAGCCTTAACAAGATAAAGTGTCCATGCAATATCCAAGATCTAGAGGCTAACTACATTCATGAGCTTGAGTTCCTTTTTTAGTTATAACAACATCATCATTGTCATGACTATTAGGATTTCTAAGTGCCATCCTCCTAAGAGGTCATCTCATCTATATATTCTAGGCACTCTCTTTTTGGAAAGGGCTAGTTACCATTTTTGCTTATTTTAGTTATTTTGTATACCACTATTTTTAATAAAATAGGAGTAATAGTAGTTAGCATTTCTTCATTCTTCAACCTTAATAGGTGCCCCTCATAAGTGTAACTAGATATTTTATATGTGCCCTCAAGTCCTTCTATATTCATTTCTCCATCTAACAATGAATAGGATGTGATATTTTGTGTCAATTTGCATGGGAAATTGTCTCTGTGTATCATCTCTTTTCCTCTACTTCTATGGTATCAATATTTACTTTTATTATAGATCTTAATTCATGATTTATGATCCTTTATGGTCTATAGTGTTAAAGGGTTTGATCTATTTTATGAAATTATAGCTTAAAAGTTTTAAATCTCTCAGTGCATTACCTTAGTTTTATGTTTAATTTTATTTACATCTTTCTCTCCCCTTTGACTCCCAAATTTGAATGAAGATCCAACTTATAAAATCTTAGAGGTTTCTTTATAGACCCTATACAATATTTTTACTTTAGGGGGTTGATCCATTTTGGCCTGTGGGGAAAAATGGTCAACATGGTTGGTGATTTCCCAAGGGTGTCATGCTTGTTGTGCCATGACTAGTTACCTAATCCTGTCCATTGGGATATGGAGTCACAAGTATACATGCTTGACATAAAAATTGCCTCTATAATACACCAAATAATACAAAAGATAGAAAAATAAACACACAAGACAAGAAACTAAGCAAAGACACACTTGTGATTCAAGAGCACTTATTTGAATACAACATGAAAAGAAAGGAAACACACACCTAACCTAATATTTACAAAATAAACCTTTAGCTCTCAATAGTAGGGTTTTAAATGTATCCCTTTCATAGGGATAGGTTGCTCTTCTCCATTCATCATTACTAACTGAAAGGAGTTACTTTTCTTACACTTGGTGATGACATACAGTCCACACCATAAGGCATCAAATTTTGTATGCCTCCTTGGTATTTCTCTATCTTCATCCCATTTCAAGACTATGTCACCTTGTTTAAATGGTCTTGAAGTTACCCTCTTGTTAAAAGACCTCTTCATTAGTACCTAGTGATGCTCTATGTCTTGATGATCTTTACCTTTAATTTCACTTCTATTGGAGTGTTCTCAAGCAACTCTACTTGATGTGCCAACTCTAATGTAGGCAACTCTTGAGATATAGACAACCTAGCTTCCCTTCCATAGACAAACACAAAAGGAGAATTCTTTGTTGAACTCTTGGGAGTTATAATATTATCTCACAAGGTAGTTTTCAATTTGGTGTGCCAAGATCTTTGGTTATGCTCCAATTTTCTCTTGATGATTCTGGTCAGGTTCTTGTTAGTATATTCTGCCAACCCATTATCTTGAGGGTAATAGTTGGATAAAGTGCTCAAGAATATAGCATTATCTAAAATAATAGTAGGAAGAGTGTCAAACCTTGTTATAATGATCTCATAGAACTCAACATAAAAGGTATTCTAAGGCCATTTAAGGTATCTCCTAGGATATACCTTGAAATAAAATTCCAATCGTGTGTATGTTCAAGGTTACTCCTAGGAGATATCTCAAAAGAAAATTCTAATAGTGTGCATCATGGTTCTTTCCAAATAAAAATTTGGCATGCTTATATCAAATACTTTGAAAGGACATTTATAACCAACATGGAAGGTATTCCAAGGCACTTCGAGGTATCTCCTAAAAGATACATTGAAATAAAATTCTAATCGTGTGCATGTTCAAGGTATAGGAGATATCTCAAAAGAAAATTCCAATAGTGTGCATCAGTGTTCTTACCAAATAAAAATTTGTCATGGTTGTATTAAATCCTTTACAAGGACCTTTTCAATCAAAATGGAAGGTATTCCAAGACCCTTTGAAGTATCTCCTATGAGATACCTTGAAATAAAATTCCAATCATGTGTATGTTTAAGGCATCTCCTAGGAGATACCTCAAAGGAAAATTCCAATCATGTGCACCGGGGTTCTTTTAAAATAAAAAGGTGTCATGGTTATATAAAATTCCTTGAAAATGCCTTTTCAATCAACATGGAAGGTATTCCAAATCCCTTTGAGATATCTCTTAGGAGATACCTATTGATGTGGGTTTTATGCACACTACAACCATAATGAGGTAGCCTCTAACATTTTAGAATCTCAATGGAGGTAAACTCCACTCAAAAAAAGAAGGTAGGGTAAGGTAGAAAAGAAAGCTTCTATGGTTTCAATAACTACTCTCCTGGCTATTTTCTAAAAGGATGAGTGCTCTCAAAACCTATACTTGTTTCTAGTAGCAATTGCACACACATAGTTAGACACAACTAAGAATTATAAGGAGATAGAGATATAGTAAATTCAAAATCCTCAAACAAAGGTTGATTCCTTTAGGGAAGTTGTTATGCACCCTTATTTAGAATTTTATGGCTTGAGCTAATGAATTATTTGAGGTAGTTGTTGTACACACGCATAAAAATACATCTAAGAAATCACTCATGCACAATAAAAATTATAAATCAATTTGAAATTGACTATTTTAACAAATATATTTACCAATCCTTGAGTAGTTATTACACACCTAAAAATTAATATATCAATCAAAAAAATCAAGAATCCATTCACAGCTTTTGTATACTAAAGATTATTGAAACATGCAACCAAAGGAAATAACAATTAATTACACAAAAAATTGGAAAGAAAATATGCAAATACATTCATTGATGATCAAAACTAATGTTGCTCCTGTATTCAAAATTCTCTAACAAAAAAACTAAGTTGGGTTAAAACTATATATATATATATATGGGGAAGGGGTCACCTCATCCTCCAAGTCCTTGCAAAACTGTATAAAAAAACTTATAGTTATTAATTAAATAACTTGACCTTTTCAAAACCATGTAACGTGTGCATGTGTATAAAATATAAATATTCAAATTTTACAATAAAGGTTAAAACTATAAAGAAGTTCTAAATATGTCTGCCATTACAAAATTATACATGCATGAAATCTTAACCTATCAAGGCTCAGTCATATGATGCACTGCATGCACCTTGGTCAATGTGGTTATTGAGATGGTAGCTATAGAAGTTGATACACCGCCAAACATCTAATTTTTCCTCACTTATTTATCCTCATAAACTTTATGTGTCACATCATGTTTTTTCCATATAATATTCAAATTTAGCAATGGTATTCGATGAATTATTATAATTTACCCAAGGAGATTTACATGTTCATCAGTGGTTATCTAAAATTTATTCTTGAAAATTTTGACATTAGTTACTTTCTTTTGGGCCTTGCTTAATTTAGACTCTATATCTTCAAGTGTTAGGCCTTGTAAACTCTATTTGAAGTTATTTACTACTTTTTGAATAAGTTTGTCAAAATTGATCCTACTAATCAGATTATCGATGGCATCTATCACTTTAGATAATTTCAACTCATGCAAAAATTTTAGGATCTAAGCCTCATATGCCTAATACTTAGGGACTAAAGCCCTAACTAATTGTAGCCATTTTTTTGCCTCTTCTTGCCTGATGATGACCAAATTCAAGGCATTAGATGTTTCTAGTGTTGTCATGAGGTTATAATGACTATACAGAGAGTTGCCTGTGTATAAAACTAACATATTTAATTTAGCATTGTCATCTCTTAAGGAATTGAAAAATTGGTGTGCATTTCTCACATGAGGGGCCATTTTAGCCTTCATGAACTCCATGGCCTCCAAGGAGTTGTACCATCTAGAGTAGCCTCATATACCTCAATTTATATACTTTTAGGAATGTGTACCATCTTTCCTTCTCCTTTAGTTGCTCCACCTTAGACTCTAGTGTTTGCACTTTAGCCTCAAGATCCTATTGAGTTAATTGTCTGCCTTCATTGATAGAAACTATTACATCCTTGTGTGCCTATGTTAGGTCTACAATATTTTCAACATATAGAGACTACCTCAACTACCTATTCTACCTCTTTGTGAGGGAGAACACTTCTTGTCTTTCCTAAAGGATGATTTCAATACCTTTGTCATTTTTCAACTTCTTCTTCCTTAGTCCCTAAATGCTACCAAATAGGGGATCAAACAGAGTGAAAACTAAGGGAAGTTCAATGATTTTGAAGCTTGGTATTTGGGAAGCCTTACTTATCAAATTAACTACCCATAGAGCGATGTCTAATTTAGATGCATCAAAAGTTTTGACAACAACCTCTTCCTTAGCCTCTTCTTAAACCTATCATTTCCTTTAGTCCCTAATAAGGATGTTGAGTAGGGAAGGCCATATAATTTTAGACCAATCCACTCCTCTAAATTGAGGGAGTGGGTAGATTATGATCACTTGGGGCTTGGCATTACATTCATTGCATGTACTTTCCACTATGGTTTATTCTATGGAAGAGGTGGATGGAAATGGAAGGTAAATTTAGGTGGAATGAACATGAATTTTTGGGGTGGCTAAAGTAGTCTACACCTTCCTAGTCACCTTCTTCTTATTGAGTGATTTGATAGTAGAAGTGTTAGTTGGGATAGAGGAGGTAGGCAATGGGAGTGTGATGGAAGTGGAAACAAAGAGGCAAATGGTAGTGGTGGTAATGGAGGGGTCAATGGAGGTAGAAGTAGGGAATTCCACCCAAGGTGATCTTAGCATAGAAGAAATTGAAACTTGTCAACAAATTGGTACAAAATATACTGGAAAACTCACAAGAGGTTAGGCATCAAGATAAGTTGGTGTTATGGGTCCTGCTTGAAGGTTCATGGTCATAAATGCCTCCAGTTCTACTTCTTCATCAGAATCCTCCTCAATGTCTTTGATTATTATAACCTCCCCCTCTTGAGATGAAATAGGAAAGCCTTGTGCTAGTTCAACCATAAGACTTCTTGTAGGAGTCTTAGGATTCCTCTTATAAACTAGAATAGTCTTCAGTTATGTGGGAGACTCTTGAGGTGTTGATGTTGTTGTTTTCGATGTTTTTATCCTAATAGATGTAGTAATTTGTACCTGAGGCCTAGCAGTAGATACTTGAGTGGTGTTCATTATCAGCTATTCTGATGTTCTTCCTTCCTCATCCAAATCTAAGCTAATAGGATCCCCTACTTGTAATCCTCTATTAGAATTGGGCTCAAGAAGCTTGGGCTCTTTCTTCATAGTTCTTGGATTTAATGGTAGGGCTTAAAGTGAGGGACCTATTGGGTCCTTGGATTTCTCATTAGACTATCTTCTCTAAAAATTAGAGTGCTCCCATCCCTTGTATAGATCCTTCTTACTATCTAATTCTCTAGTAGTGATTGAGGGGTCATCCTGGATTATCCACAAATGATCTTATTTTAGCCTAAAAATCCTAGCTCTCTATAAAACATCCTCATTAAATTTTGCATTAGTAAATAGAAAATCATATGGATATGGGACATGGTTGTAAGAGATGTTGAATACCTATATGTTCTTTTGAACCTGCCCATGAGTATCCCAATCTCTATGTTGAATACCTATAGCTATTCTGATGTTCTTCCTTCCTCATCAAAATCTAAGCTAATAGGATCCCCTTATTGTAATCCTCTGTTAAAACTGGGCTCAAGAAGCCTGGGTTCTTTCTTCATAGTTCTTGGATTTAATGGGAGGGCTTAAAGTGAGGGACCTATTGGGTCCTTGGATTTCTTGTTAGACTGTCTTCTCTAAAAATTAGAGTGCTCCCATCCCTTGTATAGATCCTTCTTACTATCTAATTCTCTAGTAGTGATTGAGGGGTCATCCTGGATTATCAACAAATGATCTTATTTTAGCCTAAAAATCCTAGCTCTCTCTAAAACATCCTCATTAAATTTTGCATTAGTAAATAGAAAATCATATGGATATGGGACATGGTTGTAAGAGATGTTGAATACCTATATGTTCTTTTGAACCTGCCCATGAGTATCCCAATCTCTATGTGTAAGGATGGGGAATGGGTAACTTTTTCTCTTGCCACACACTTTTGTGAATTGCTTCATCATTATATAAAACATTCTTCCAATTTTCATATGGTGGCCAAAGAATAAGTTTTTTTTATGTCTAGATAAATCATCCTCGACACTCCACCATAGTTGGAAAGAAACTTCTTGCTCTACCAACTTGTCTAGGATGTAATTGGGAAGACACAAAGGATTTACCTTGTTCCTAAAAATCATGATTATTATGAAGTTATGGCAGAGGAAATAATCCCCTTTTCCATCCAAGTTCTTTAGGATATTTGGCCTTATTCTAGGCATAAGTAAACCATGAATGGCTTGCCATACCTGTAGATAGACATCCTCTGATATATTGACTAGGTTTTTGGTATATGCATATATGTGCATGAATTGATAATGGTCATAAATCCTATTCTTTTCACAATCCATGGCCAAATTCCACAATTCACCAAGATCTTTATAATAGGTACCCATGATTGTATCCAGTAAATAAGGCATCATGTATAAATTACCCAAAGGCATGGGATGCCTGTCTTTATGGATTACCTTCTCTCTCAAGTGAAAGATGATTATTTATCCTAGGGCATATGCAACATCATGGGTGAGCATCATATATAATAATGACACCTAGTCTAAGTTGACAAAATAAATACTTAGCATACCATATGGTCAATTGAGGAGATCCATGAAAATTTGAATCCACATTCTAAATTTGCTTATCAAAATAGCTCTTTTCATCTTCTTCCCCTTCCATATAATGGTTTGGTTTGGGAGTATCCATGAAGATAGTGCCTTCTCAATTGAACTCTCTTCACTAAACTACACCACTATGTGTTTGTCAAAATAAACATTGGGTATGCTAAAATATAAATACCTTTGGAAGTTAGCTCTTGATATGCATCTAACCACTATGTTATTGCTTGAATGAAGTAGGAAACATCCTTTGATATCCTTCCTGAGAAAAAAAATATTGTAGAACGTCAATACATAACATTACTTCTAGCTTGGGAGTAGAAAAATCTAATCTTTGACATTTGAATGCCAGTAGTTCCTTGACGAATAGTCTATCTACAAGTGTCATCTCATCCTCTAGGGAAAAGACATCCACAAAATCAATGACATGCCATAATTTTGAATAGTTATGGTACCTGTCTCCAAATATTGTAGCATCAAAGACTATATCTGTGAACTCTATGGAGTCCTTGATTAAATATGGGGATAGTGAATTTTCCCCTCAAAAAACCTTGGATGAAGATGCCATTATGTGTATATATTTGTTTTGTTGCTTGAAGTCTTCTTCTTTGTTCTATGTATGTTGTGCAAACAATTTGGATCTAGATTAGTCATGGTTTTACTCACAGTATTATTGAGATTGTAGATATGGCTCTTTGTCACTATAATAAAGTAGGAGACGTTAAATTCAAGTTCATTTGAAATCATTGACATTTTCAATATCTACAAATAGCCTATATAGGATTCTATATTGAATATTAATTTGTGCGACATAAATGTGTAATGTTCACTTTGTTTTTTATATATATTTATAATTCAAACTTTGTTAGCTCAAGTTGGTGGGGCTATTTTAATAGATTGATGAAAAACATTTTCACTTTTGTTTTGTCTAAGTATGGCACGGCCAGTAGTGCTCTTGGTAATAGGGCACTAGGGTGTATATTGAGAAAAAGTGTTTTGGTAAGATGTTTGCTAACTAATTCCTTTGAGGGAATTATTTCAAACAAAATGTTTGAAAATTTTTCCTAAAGGCCCATTTTTTTGGTCAAAATTTATGAGACACAAATTCCTCAGAGGGTTATTTTTCTGGCCAAAAGTCCTATTACATAATGTTCGAAGGGTATGTGCCTTTAGATCCAAAGGGTCTACTTCATGGAAAAATGCCCAAAGGATCTACTCCATAGGGTATTTTTGGTGAGGGAAAGGGATATGACAATTATCCTTAAGGGTAAGTAGTCATTTCAAAAGGGCCCAAAGGCCTGGGAAGATAAAATCCTAAAGGGTATGTCCATGGTAAAGGGTTCATTTCAAAAGGGCCCAAAGGCCTGGGAAGATAAAATCCTAAAGGGTATGTCCATGGTAAAGGGTTCATTACAAAGAGGTCAAAGGGCACTTGTCATAAGGTAAAGAGACCAAGACAAATATATTGAAGGGTAGGATTGGTATGATAAAGGGGTGGGGACAAATTTTCAAAGGATACGTCTCATAGGGTAAAGGGTCTAAGACAAAAGTCTCGAAGGGTAAGTGACCACTTCAAAATGTCTAAATAGTCACTTTTAAAATACCTAAAGGGTAGGTTCAAGGAGTTTGAAGGGCATGTGTCCTTTAGGGAAATTGTTCGAGGAAATTATTTTCAGATAGAATGTCTACAACAATTCTCTCAAAGGGTCACTTCTCTTGGAAAAATGTCTAAAAAAATTAGCTAAAGGGCAGGAGGGCTATTACAAAAGTCTCGAACGGCACTTTCAAAGAGCTAAAAGATAAGTTCAATAAATCTGATGGGAATATGCCATTGAGAAAACCTGTAAAGGGTAGTTAGGAGGCAAAGGTTCTACTCCATAAGGCCTCTATCCATGATAAATATCTCAAAGCATCTACTTCACAAAATCCAAAGGGTATCTCAAAAAGGGCCGAAGGGTAGGTTCAAAGGAGGGCAAAAGGCAATGTCAATTATGTCAATAAAAATGCCTACATCAAAAAAGCATACAAACCAATTTTGTCAAGGGAATTATTTTAGACAAAATATCTACAATAATTCTCTCAATAAAGATTGTTCATGTGTGCATGCCACATGTCCTTGACTATTGAAAAATGAAGTCTTAAGATTAATGTCACAAGTACCCTTGAAGTTATTACAAGGCCCTTATTACCTTCAAGGGTACCCATATGAATGGTTGAAAGGTATCTCCTAAGAGATACCTTCAAACTTTTAGGTCCTCAATAAAGGTTAAAAGCAAATAAACGATCCCAAAATATAAGAAGCTAATTATTTTCCATAGTTTTGCTCAAACCCCACATTGCTCATTATCATTTTGTATTATAATAAAATACATGGTTGAATATTGACTTAATTAGCTATTTTTCTTTACATGGCTATTCTTCTCTGATGCATTTTTGAAATGTATCTCCTAAGAGACACCTTCAAATTATGATGAAGCAAGAATTAAAGTATGCAGTATATGATATTAAAGGTTATTATTTTTTTATATTGACATAAACCATGTCATTCAAAAAAATTATACATTACCTTTTTAACATTTTTAGGTCTTAACATATCTCCATGTTTATGTTCTAGTATAAATATAGCTTTATCTCCTATATATAGGTATAAATTGGAGTGATTTTATAAATAACCTTATTACCAACTCTTCTCATGTCTTTTGCAAATGTCCAGGATGAAAAATTATACATCAATGGCTTTCCATTGTGGAGGCTACGTTTCTCTCATAAATTATGGTAAGGTCATTGGTTAAGGAAGAATACAAAAAGTGGCAGGTCCAAGTGTTGAATCTCTAGAACCCATAAATCTCACTTCCACATGCCACAATGAGGAAATACTTATCGAATGTGTAAGTGTTAATGTGACTAAAGCTTTTGATCCAACTCTACCACTTCCATTTCTTGTATATTTTGTGGATAATTTGGTGGATTTAGTTGATAGTTTTACTATATTGATCACAAGAATGATGCAACACGTCATAGAAAAGTTATCTATAAATAATGACATAGAAAAAAGATAAAATATTTGAGTTTAGTTCTGCATATACAACCATTGCAATAAGAAACCCCTTGCATGGATTCATTTTTTTGATATATCAATGATCCTACCACATTTCAAATCCCAAGAAAAACTTTTCTTGGAAAAACGGTACTTTTGTTGCAAAAATGTACAGCTCTCGCAAATGATGAAAATTTTGTTTTTATTTATGTTGAATTTTCACAACTAGGGGATATTTTTGGTTGCATTCCTACCCTAATGTTAGAAAATGAATTAGAAATTTATACAAGGCAATTTATACAACATGGTGAGACTTGTAGTATAGAGGTAACTAAAACATTTATCGTTAAATGGCCTTCCAATAAAATAGTGGACACTGATACTTGTAGAGAAATTAATTTACCATACATGAAACCAAAGGGAAAATAAATTAGAAAAAATTGGGATGTAGTGGATAATGAATTCACTCCTTGCCTGACATTCCTAGTGTAAATGCATCCAAAAAAATTAACTCGTGCCTACAAATACTTAGGCTGAAAAAGAAATCAGCCAAGTGGAGTTTGATGAAAGCATAAATAGTGAGATTTCAACAATGTATGAGAATAAATGTTACACCAAAAAATGTTTTCAATCAAGATTTTAATTTGAGATTCTAAAATATACAAAGATGAAGTTCCTTGATTATACCACAATAGATAGGAGGCAACATGTCTTGGATGCCCTTTCTACCAGTTTGTTTAAGAAAAATAAAAACCAAACTAGCATTGATTTTTAGGGTATAGAGATCTATTTGAAAGCTTGGCTTAAAATATATGGATTGAAGAGAAGTATATTTTTTGACATTCAAATTTTTCACAAAAATAGGGAATGAAATGCATTCCATGCAAGGAGATTTTAACAAAATCCACAACAGAAGACAATGGCAACTAAATATTTTTTGGACCAATTGGTGGATGATTTTGTAGATGTTTCTCCATGACTAACATGTCAAGTAGATATAGATGGCTCAAAATAAAATGTTTGACATCTTCCACCATGTTTTACTCAATAATTTATGAGGCACCACATTAATGCATAACTAGCAGATATGCAATATGAGCCAATATCATAGCCAAAATTCAATAACATGTGGAGAACTAATTTACCTTATGTGACCATTTCCACATATGATGAATTCTGTAGGTGCAAAACATGCATCTTGTTGACTCAATAAAAATGTTCTAGGCCCCTCTCTAGAGATCAGGAAGAGTGTATCGATCAAGAATTCATGATGCACTCAAATTAAATATTTTTTGTAAGATAAATTCATTACACACATAAATGAATGTCAGAGAAATACGCTAAAGAATGCCTCAGTATCATTCATGACAAGGTGAAATGTCAAAAAACATTTATGTCAAGGACATTGACAAAAAGAAAAGTAGTTACCGACAAAATATTAGAGTTGTCAATGACAGGGATTATAACACATGGTCATGGTGTAGGTGGATATGGGCATTTTTTTTACCTATGTTTTTTGAGGGTCTAACTTTACTATCACCTCATTGAATAAGTGATTCAGGGATATGGAAACAACAATTCTAGATACTTATGGATATTTATTATATAAACCTGGATCTTCAAAATATCCATTGTATGATGCACTTGTGTCTAACAACTGCTACCCTAAATGCAAGAAATACAAAGAAGATGCATAATCAATTGGTGCCTTAAATAAACTTCTTTATAGGCTATACCTTCATCTAGAAAACTATTGTGGGGATAATAAGAACATGTACTTCCATCAATAATTATATTTTAAAAATGTCAAACCTTATATGGAACCAATGTTACATTGACAAATTCACAAAATCATGTTTTTTTGTACAAGTATGAGTTGAAATATTTATCTTTCCTTATCTATAAATGTGTTTTCCTCAATGTCAAGGTCAAATTTCTCCCTATAAGACATACCCATGAGGACATCGATGGTACATTTAGAAACATGTCTATATGTATAAAGAGGAAAGATGAATGGAGTGTGGTAGAGTTGATGGACACTTATAGGACATGTGAAAATACAAGAAACTTCACACCATATTTGATTGAAGAGGTAGTGTATTTCAAAGAGTATGTTAATAGTTACCAGTTGAAGGGAAGAAATGAAATAGTAGGCTTGACAAAAGGTCAATACTTTCTTCTATGCATGGAGTAAGGTCAACCCATTATGCATTGCAAAAACTCTATAAAAGATAGAAATTGGTCACCCCTAATTACATTATGCGGAACAAAATAAAATGGTGAGCCAAATGTTATAGAAGGTAATCCGATAAAAATATATTTTAACGATTTGAAAAATAGATAAATGTCTCAAGATTTCATTATTGTAAAAGACACAGATAGAATTAGAAAAAAGAGTGAAAAATAAATTAAATATAACTTAAATAAGTATGTACAAAAATTTAATGAATTTGGTTTGACAAAAAATAGTAAGTGGAAGGATCTAGCATATTACTTCCAAAACATCCATGACATAATGAAAGAAGACATGTTCCTTTCTAAAGCTAAGTGCACAGGATATTTTTGACCTAGAACTTGTCACAACATACCCCTGCATAGAGATCTACACAAAATGGTTCATGATAGGACCCTTGATTTTGGAGTGGAATCTATAGATACATATGTTGGTCTAAGAAGCAAAAGAACAAAAATTGCATTTAATCCAGCTCAATATGTGCAAATTAGAGGAATGTTATTTGTCAGACCTAGTGATTCTATAGGGATGGACTACACAGTATGGGTTGATAGAGATAAAATCAATATTGAGATACTACAAACAAATGGGTATATAGGACTAAGGGTCAATGTAGCTTGGTTTATCTTAGTTCATGCAGGTAAAAAAGATGCAGAAGAAACATAAATTTATTTGGGATACTTGGACAAGAAATGGAAGCCAAATGTAACTGACACATCTTTACCATGCATCCTCATAGATAGTATCATCTACACTAGGAAACCAAATAAAAATTGGAGAGGTAATACACTTTTTCTCACTAATTTTTTGAAAGGCATTATAACAAACTATTTGAATACATCGTCCCACTAGGCACTACCAAAAATAGCAATAAAAGGATTAAGAAATTTGAAATGGTGTTTCCTTAATTTTGGAATTAGAGATATGAATGTTTTTTCAAAATTTATTCCATTCTTTGAGAATGTATAATTTTTTATTATTTTATTTATTTATATTTATTTCTAGTGGCACTTTGCATTTTGGGTCTTGGAAAATACACTTTGGCATTTTTATTTTTTTTTCTACTACAAAAATTTAGTATTTTGATAATTGTGCATCTATTAAATAGTATTTGACTATTTGAATGTCTACTTCACATTTTTTAATTCAAAATGGTCTTTGGTTTTACGTATTCCAAATATCCAAAGCACATTTTTTGAATCATGAAAACCTCTTTGGCTTTTCAATTTTTAAAATTAAAATTCACATTTTGCATCCTTCAAAATGGTCTTCAAAAAATGGTCTTCATAATTTGCACATCTTATAATTTACACTTTAGATTTTATGTTTTACATAATACACTTTCGGCATTCTCATGTATGTAAAAAGGACTTCGAGGTTTACACCTTAGAATGTCCCACTTACACATCAAGATTTTTTCTTTGGCAATTTTGTGTATCAAAAAAAATTGTTATTCAGCTTTCAATTTTTCAAATTACACTTCATATAAGCACTTGATATTGTGCCACATGGCATAATCTTGGTGACTCAACTGTGCGGAAGAATGACTTGTCTAAACAAAAATTCCTGAATACTGTGAGTACCTAAGATTGTAACACACATCATAATATTAGTAACTAAGCTATGGGGGAGATTATATTAATAATATAATAATATAACACCTGTGATTGACATGTGGCATACACACAAATATGAAATAAACTTTGACACTCATGAGGATGTCACCAGAATCAAATTAAATAGATAGTTCATGATCTAATCAATTGATGACATGTGGCATCCTAATCATCCCTTTTGTTTTAAATCACATATCACCTGAGTACTTGATTGATGTATGGATTATTTTTCCTTAAAACATAAATCACCATTTCTTATTATCTATAAATACATGGTCTATGAACCAGTTTGAAAGGCCACATAATTTAGACTTATTGCAAATATATAATATAGATGTCATTTATTTATAATAAGTCCAAGTAATTCTTGATGAAGTCCAATTTATTTATGATAGTTTTCAACTACTAATTATTTATGATCATTTTGAATGATTTGGACTTACAAAAATACATTAGATAGATGTAATTTGTTTGTAATAAATCCAACTTAATCTTGATACAGTCCAATTTATTTCTGATGGTTTTCAAAAATTTGGACTGTTGATAAGTCCACATTATTTAAAATAGTCCACATATTGTGGGGGAAGATTATGGTTGTGTGATGATAGTTTCCCATCTTATCAATATAATTTTCCCCTTATAAAATTCATCTTATCTTAAGGGAAAACATGATGGACCATGTATTAAAATTTCATTGTTCTTGTTGTGAGAACTAGCATCCATCTTGGTAAGACATATGATGTGAGAACTAGCATCCATCTATAGGGTCTAACATTTATTTTACAAGTTTCCCACAGTTTGACTACTAACGCCTTATTTTCCAAGATGTCAGTCAAAGAAAATTTCATTTCTAAAACCTCTTGTTAATCACACTTTAATTTTTGGGTTAATGAACTTGATTGATTGCATGTTTAAATAAGTTTATTTCTTTTAACTGTATACTTTTTACCCAAGGATACAATGGTTTATTATCTCCCATTGCACAGATATAAGTTCTTGGGGATAAAAAATTATTAATAAACCTCCAAATTTTTATTTTATAGGGGGAACATGATGTGGAATTCATCCCCACCCCCTTATCGTAGTCTTATGGGGATTGTGACCATGGATTTCATCACCACACAAAAATCCACACTTTGTGTTCTGATGGAGTATAAAAACCAAGGACAAATATCATTAAGCTAAGATGGATACCCCATATAGGATTTGTTAAAGTGAAGAGATAAAAATCAGATACTAGGCATTAGACAACACCATACATGACCTCGATCCCCATGTAGCACAAAGTGTTTAAGGTAATCCTTTAGATAATATGTCAAACCTATGTTAATACCTATTGACCAAAATAGGCATCCAAGTAGAAAAAAAAATCTCAAAGATTACTCACTAGGTATGAATGATGAGAGAGGGTTGGGTGACACCAATCTAGGAAATTATCATCATGAGTCATCTAGTGGGATGGGTATAAAGTTACAATCTTGTGTCAATCATTAGCATTATTTTTACATTTTAACTAATATTTTATTTTTGTTTTGAATTCTAATATTGTATAAAATCCTTACAAACATACCCATAAGACAAAAACTTAGTCAAATAGATGACCCTAGGGAACATGAGTATACAAAAGCATTACATAATCTCACCCTACTCATCATCACTTAAAAACTATACACCACCATCCAACCCCCTCATAGTTTGCCCAGTACCTTACCTAAACTTACCTCAATATAATATGCATCTTAATCACATCCTACCATTAAAATAATATTGAGTCAAAGAAACTCAAAATTTTGAGCTAGTTTTTTGTCAACCAAGTCCATTATTTTAACATATGATTATCCATTTTATAATCATTATTCTCTCTAATACAATTTTTTTATTAGCCATCAATCTATAAAACTAATCCTATGTTGTCCCCTTGTTATCAAATTTTCACTCTACCAATTTAAACATAGACCTATCAACTTATCCCCTCTTCTATCAGTTTGAATCAAACAACCATCGTTACCCTATCATTGATATCTGCTAGTTTAAATTTGGAAATCATTATCTTATACCTTGTTCTCTTAATACTCTAAATTTATCACCTATTGATACTTTATTAACCATACATCATAATATTTATTTGAGTCTAACACTAGTCATTTTGTCCAAACCATATCTAGTGTGACTTATCTAGTCTAATGATAGGGAGTACATACTTATTATTTCCCAAGGTAAGTGTACTAGCTCAAAATATTTTGGATTTATTTTCTCAAGACTATAACCCATCAAAACTATAAAAGTCACTCATACCCAAACAACCATCCCAATAATAAAAAACTTAACTTTCCCCTACTCATTTAAGCTACCATGGCACCTTTTACTCTTGCTCAAAAAACCAAAATCATATAAGCCTCGAATAAATAGATGATACCCCTAGGAACCCTCGTGAGTAATTAATGGATAATGATGAAAATTATAGTGACCCTAAGGAGGTGATATAGATAACCAATATGACTTCTTGAATAATGACACAACTAAACCCAAATTTGAATAATTTATTTATGAAATCAAACATGAAATCTTGATGCACCTTATCAAAATGGGAAACAAGATACCCTTTGACTTTAATTAGGTTATTTTTAGAAATATATTCCAAATTATTATCTACTATGAAACCTCACATAACCATAATATTCCCCCACAAGATGTCATCTGCCCCCACTAGTATCCCATATTATCAAATATTCTTCGTTTTCCTCATTATTAGGGTCAAAAATATTTAAGACTTCCTCTTCAAATGAATTCCTCTTGATAAGTACATATTATCTAAAATTTGGCTATTTTTTGAAAAGAGACACATGTAAATTACACATCTTGGATAAATTCTTCATGATTATTTCAATGGTAGTACGCTCAAATGTTATAAAATGCAATTTGTAAACTTTGTCCAAAAATAAGGCATATGCCACAATGTTCTACTTTCCTATTTTAGGTTTTTTTTGTATTCATTTTTTTTTAGTTTCTAAAAATAATTCAAATTTTTTATTATACCTGTAGGTTAGTAAGAAAATGGATAACCTTGTAATCCCAGTTTATTGAGTCAAGAAAGGGTTTTATTTAAGAACATTATGTCAGTCACCTAAGTGATTTTGGGAGAATGTTGTCACACCATTTTTTATTGAGAATTTTTATTTCTCTTTTAATATCATAAAAAAATATGGTTTTCTTAAGTATAATATTGCATAATTTTTCCATGGCTCTATATAGCATATACACCATTCATCATTTTTATCTATCAAGAAGGTTAATAAGTTTCAAAGGTCACAATCCTGAAATCACAAAAATAATATTTAAAAGGAAGTCTTAATAGAATCATGCATGTTTGACATAAAATAGTGTAAAGGAATTGATGTTCTAGAGGACCATCCACATATTTAGTGTGGAGTAGAATGGGAAAAGGCTCAAATTGTTTAACAAGAAGGCTAGTGGGGGCATGCACAAAATCAACCATGTATTTATATGTGTTAGGTATATGAGACACAAGGGCACAAACAAGATGGATATACACTATTAAAAATAATTTAATAAATACTCAAAGGCATTAGTCACACTTAGAAGGAATTACATAAGGACAACATCACCAACAATTAAGGTTGAGGTATGGAAGTGATAGTAATGACTAATTTAACAATACAACATGTGTCATTAAGGAAATTTAAATGATGATAGGAAATATAAACTAACCCTCAAAAGTCATTTTCATTACTTTTCACTTTCACAAATATTTGAGAACCAAAATCATAGAGTGTACTAAATGCACAAGGGTGAAAAATCACACAACATTTATGGAGTTTGAGATAATTTGAGGCCAAAATTTGAATCTAGAAAGGTTTTTGAAATGATTGTAAGTGAAATAAGTTAATAGGAGGTGAAATTCAAAAAAATTAGGCTTTCAAAGGAGGGCATCTACCATTAAATTTTGATTAAACTTAGAGCTAAAGTCAAAATTAGGGGTTTGGATAGAATTAAGAGCCCAAGAGTGTGCCAAAATAGAGTCAAAACTATGATGCCACTTGAAATGAAAATAACTACCATGGAATAAATTATTAATAAGTGCACATGATTTTCAAAACCAAAGGGAGGCAACTAAGTCCTCATCTAGGAAGTGAGTGAAGAACAGATAGCAGGAAAAAGTGACAAGGCATCAACATCAACATAAATTGTAAAAACACAATTTCTAGATAATTGTTTGAGCAATGAGGAATGGTTGTCAAAATAGAGTGAGTATATAATAAAAAACTAAAACCACCATATTATGAAGAATAAATCTAAGTTGAATAAATATTATGTCATGGAGAATGAAAAATTGGGCATAGACTGAATGAACACATCTGATGTGTGGGTGAAGACAATGATTTTGTTTGAGCTACCATTATTTAGCAAGCTAGACAAGTTGGTCTAATTCCTTATTTAATGTATAATAAACTTTATATATCTACCTTACTTAGGCAAGGATATAAAAGTTACATTGGCCAATAATAATGAGGTGGAGAGAGTGGCCAAATTGTGCAAATCTGTGGGTGGGGAAACATTAATAATTAATATCTATATATCATTCACCGGATGGGTGTAGAAAATGTGTAATTTAACATCATCAAATTTATACATGGTTATTTTTTAGAGAGGACCAAATGATCCCACAAAACTATTAACACTTGTAGGTTGGGTACTATCTTAATTCTTGCCCCAAATACTTATAGTGATCAACTATGGTTCTACCCATTATGGAATGCATCACCTTCCAAGAGATACAATAATCACGCTTTCCATAGCCCATACAATATATCATAAAAAATAAATATGGATATGTGGCATGATAATATGGTCACAAAATTTGGAGATGAATAGCATATTTCTAGAGGCATATGAAAAATATGCTAAATTTTTTTGTAATGAGGTGTCACTATTTGGCTAAGTTATGTATAAATAATAAGAACATGTCTAAAAGGATTAAATTATAGTATGGATTTTCATATCTCTATTTTGATAACAGGATAAATAGGATTTTGAATGTGTTGAGAAAAAATGTAAACACAAAGAATATTGATAAAGACATCTTGCTCTGTAAAGAATTGTACATGTATTATGGTAAGTCAATGTTAAGTGATGAAAGTGAGTCAAATGATGGCTCACCCATAATTTGTCCCATGTTAGTTGAAATATTGGTCAAGTACCTATGTGAAATTCCATATGCATTATAGTCATGGAAGAATAAATATGGGGCTTAATCCCAACAATAATAAGAATAATAGGTGGTTGCAGAGAATCATCCTAGAGTAGAAAAAATTGAAGATAAATGGGTATATGTGGGAGCCCCCCTCATTTAAAACAAATAAAATATTGTCCACCAATTCCAACTATAAATAATAGCTTAATCTAGATGCATGACAAATAAATCACAAAGAGATAAATGTGAGGAAACACATGTAGATTCATAAGCCAAAGATAAAGATTCAAATTGCATAAAATTAGAATAAATAATGAGTGACAAGGATAAATAATAAAATGTTTCTATCATTAATAAAAATATGGTTTCACCTTAGAATAAGTCACCTTTGAAGAATCTAATGCTGAAATCCATGTATCCACCACACAAACAGCCCACTCCATCTTCACCTAAGTAACCCACACCATATCCTCCAAGACAAACCACTTCATCTCCATAAAATTAGCTTGCATCTTCATCACTAAACACCTTACCCCAATGTAAAAATGATCATAAATCTATTCAAGGACTCATCACCCAATAAAGTGTAGTTTTTCACCATCTATAGATGTTTCAAAATAGCCTGAGGTAATGATTCAATACACAATCCATTAGACATTATTGTGCATGAATATGGGGGGCATTGAATTATATAAGGCCTTCTAAGGAAAATTTTGTGTTAGAATATTATACCATGGGTGTGGATATGAGTGTGAAAAAATATGATGATGCATTAAATGCCAAATAAGAGTTTACTATAGAAGAGGAATTTAGTTTAGAAGGGTTAGGATATGAATTTCAAGAAGAAGGGGGGATTAAAAAAATAAAGAGGATAATGAGGTTAATGAAGAGGAGAATAGTGAAAAGTCATAGGAGGAGGAGGAAATGAAGGAATAATAAGTGCACAAAAAAAAAATTTTGAAATTGAGATGAAAAATTACAAGGGATCTAATGGTATTGCAAGAAAGTCTTAAAATCTAGTCAACCCAGTACATGCACCTTCAACATCAAACTTAAAAAAATATGCACTTACAGATGAAGACAGTGTCCAAAAAAACATAGATGAAGATAATTTATTCTTTTATAAGACCAACTTCAATAATAAATTAGAATTATACAAGTGTAAAAATAATGTCATTTATAATTCATAAGCATGTAGATGAGACATTATTGTAAGTTCCACTAAATTTTTTACATACGGAAAAACCTTTCACCTTTGGTGGTGAGGGAGAGATTGTGCACATAAACCCTACAAAAATGAGAAAATTTAAATTTGTGTTTGTATTAGTTAGGTTGGATACTGAGGTATTCCACCATAATATTTTAAACAACATAGTTAGAAGAAGAAATAAAAATAATTAAAGGAATTTGACAATAAGCAAAAGAAAAATAAAAGTTAACGATGTAATAAAAACAAATTTTAATGATAATGGAGCTAAAGATTATAATCAATCTCCAACAAATCCTAAAGGAGGATTGAAGCTTAATGGACATGATCAACCTATAAGGGGTACAATATATAGATAATTTGAGTATAATGGTTGACAAGTTGTTGAAGAAGAAAAGCAAAAGTTCTAGCACAGAGGACGAAGAGGAAAATGAAAAATAAAAAATATAACAAAAATTTGATGAACAGTTACGGATCTATGAGAAGTTATTGAATGATCTCCAAGAGAAATTAAAAGGTCCTAAAAGATGTTCTTAAAATTTACACACCAAATAGAGATAATTAACATGTTTTTGTTCAATGATGAGAAAAAACAAAAGGAATTGGAGGTGCAAGTTTTCTAGACTAAAGTTAGGTCAAAGAGGAACAAAATCCTCAAATATGTAGATGACCTAGAAGAGAAAATAAAGGAGAATCAATGGCATGGACAAAGAGAACACTGTTTAAGATATGTCAGAGGGACTAGCCTCAAAAATATTGGTGACCAAATTGTAGGCAAAAGAAACCCAAGATCAACATCTAGTGCTCAAGAATGTATCTATAAATATGGTAATTAGAATAAAAGTTACTCAAGTTGTGATGTCTAGCTCAAGTATTTTTTAAGAATAAGTCCTCATGGATTGGCTAAAATATTTGTAGAATAATTAACTTTAGAAGGGTTTCCCAAGGACTTCAAATGAATTAGTGTGCATTGATGTTGGGACCATAATTATTATCAAGTATAGAATTGTACAAATGTATATGTAGTAATTAGAGTGCACAAAAAATGCATATATTTTGAAGACTTGATGGGAAAATATAAGGAGAGATATAGGATAAATATATGAGACCCCAGATTTGATAAATACCAACAATACACAATCAAATCAGAGTGCATGAAGATGAGGTTGCATAGATGTACCAAGAAACCCTAGAGAAGTTAACAAAAGATTGAACATATCTTGGAATGTGCCAATGGCATTAGAATGGTTGGTGAATAATTCTTACACTTGAAATTAGTGTGTGTTAATAGTAGTTCAAACCATAGAGCATAAGAGAAGGAGCATTATTTGAAAATGGAATATTGAGTCTTATTGACTTTCTTATTTAAGACAAATTGTTATCTTAATGAGTTTGGAGTAAATATAGAGAAACATGCCACAAATATAGGAGTATATTTTTTCAAAGGCATTCATTATAATTTATATAGTAGTGTCATTTATATAAATTAGTTGCACATCTTATGGGGTGTGCATTGATTGTTCGTAACTTTTAGGTGATATCTTGCATCTATAAAATCCCATCTTGTTTGATAGAATGGGTTCTTGAGAGTGTTGTTATTGACATGATTTTTTTTGATACTATGTGTTAATTTATTTCCATTTATGTTATGTTTTAATAATTATTGTTTATTAAACATTTAGTTACTTGAGATCATACATGTAATGATGAAATCAATGAAAAGAGATAAAATATTTGTCTAGTGATTGTTATCATCATGTTTATCTACTTCAATGGTGTATATTCCTAATTTACATTTAATTTATGAATATCATATCTTCATTAGTTGAATTATTCAAGTGTTATTTTGAGATATGTTATGTGAGTAATGTTATATTAATGAATGTTAAGAGAGACAATGTAGTAGTTCACGCTCATATTGAATAGAGTAATCCAGATCATTAGTATGGCATATTCTTGTGACTAACCCAACTATATCTAGGTGATCACTCTTTGTGCCTCAAGTGAGAATACAAGTCACTTACATGATATGCTATCATGGTGAGCATTAAGTGTTAGGGTAAGCATGAGTGGTTTAGAATTAATGATGTGTGAATATTTTCCCAACAATTGGCTTGATGCATTATGGATCATTATGACTGTATTGAACATTTAATTATTATGATGCATTATACACATTTAATATTTGTGTCATGAGTAGGTAGGGGATAGCTTCAATATGATAAGGTGGATCATGTGCCTATATAAATATTTCCCTACACCTTTGAGAATTATTTCAAATAACCCATGAGAAATAGTATAGGCATGGAAATTTGAGAGTGTTAGCAAGAAGATATTCATGCATGGTTCTAAGGGAAGATTAAAGAGGTGAATCTCATCCTTGAAAGGATTTGGTGTAACATTGTAGTGTTGTGTAATCCTACTAGCTAAGGGTGTTTATTTGTGAAGTGTTGAGTGTGTGTGTAAATATTTGTTTTATGAAATAAAGTTATATTATTTTTTTTGTTTTGTTGTGTAATTTATTTGTGGATTGCATAATATAATGTATCTCTTCATTGAGACCACTAACCGTGAATGCATCAAAATATTTTTTCATAATGGAAAAATATATCATAGATTATAAGATTAATAATATGACAATTTATATCTAAATGAAGTGAAACACTAAATTTTTCAAAATTTGAGGTTTGTATATGTCAAGCCCACCTAGATTAAAGATGTGTCAGCTTGGAAGTTGCAATGAGATGATAAACAAGATGAGGTTATAAATGAACAAAGTAAAATTAAAATTTTAAATGTTAAAATAATAAGGGTGTTACACTAAAATTTGTTGTAAGGTGAGGGAAAAGATACCATAAAACATTGCCATGTAAAGATATAATAAAAACTTCCAAAAATAGAAGGATGAAAAGAAAAGCATAAATAAATTGAGGTTGAATAGACATAATACCAAACATTCTAAGGTGTTTGGCTTGGAATCCATTAGATAATACTTTGAGGTGAAAGTGGTAATAATGCACTAGGAGTATTGGCATGTTGTTGTCATTGATGTTAAAAGGGTGCATCATGCAAAGGCACAATGGTTACTGATGTCAAAAATGTATCATGTTAAGATTATACTATCAAGGTTGATGTCAAAGGTGAATAAGTACAAATGGTAGTATGTGATATTTCAAGGCACATATGAGTGTTTCATTGATGATAATTGTCATGAGTGGTGTGAGCATGGAAGGTACAAGTCATGAAAGATGTTTAAAGATAACTAATGTCTGCATAACAATTAAAGTCTATATAAAAATCCATGTGACAAGATGCATTTATAGGAAAGAGATAATTTGATTGAAACTAATTTATTATGGTTGCATGAAGTCGTAGGTCAATATTGGTGTCAAAGGTGTTCAGGTGCATGGAAGAGAGATGTCAAGTCATATGATGCTTGGTCATGTGGTTTTAGGTATATATGAGGGGATGGAAGATTTTTTTCATCAAAAATATAATGGTGAAATGATATGAGTGTGGTGTATTGTCTTATATATTAGCAGTTGATATTTTATTGAGTTGATGACATGGAAGGAACAAGTCAAGGCATCAAGTGCATTAGAAGTCTGAGTCTAGTCATGACATGGTACAGGTATGAGCTAGTGGCATGATGAGGTGAGTGAAATTAGGCATGTGAGAGGTTGTGAAGGTTGTATAAGCATGTATGATAGGCATTGGAACACTCATGATAATTTTAGGGTGAGCCTACAGGGATAAGACCTTCAGTCTAGGTCTACACCTAGACCTCTCTTAAACCCTGCCTGACCTAATGAGTTATTAAGATTAGATTTCAAGGTGAATATGTGAATAATAAAATGGATATATGCAATTCAAGTTGTTTTAAGAGTAATAATTAATTATGAGGCCAATATTTTCAATAAAAGGCATGAAAATTGATTTTTAGGTCTCTCAAATGCATAGAATGAAGGTATGTAAACCTGAGGAGTTTCAGGTGTTCATTGGCACATGTAACTTCTATATGGGAACTTGAATTTTTAAGTAGAGATGGGAAAGGTTCCTAGATAATATCTCAAATCATTGGTTTTGGATTTAAGGGGAAATCCTTTATGAATAATTATTAACACTAAAACCTATTTAAACCTCCCTAAAACCCTAAGAAGGACCCAACATGGAAGATCTTACTCAAAATAGATCATAATGGTCTAAAATTCCTAGAATAACTATTTAATAATGTATTAAACTCTCCCAAGTACCTCTAGGTGGTGTTGGTTAGTTAGATGAGAGAGAAAATGTGAAGATGGGCTTGATATTGGCATGTATATGTTTGTGAAAATTTTGTTGTAGTAGTCAAAAGTTGCATTGGTCAAGAAAAAAATGGATAAAATAATGAGATAGAACCTCGTACTATATTTCCATGAATTTTTTTGGGTATTTTTCACCCTCCAAATGTGTTAAACTGGTTATCTAAGTTAGTCAATTGCTAATAGGCCTAATGGTTTAAATAATGAAAAACCTAAGCAACAGTGAGAAGATGAAATGGAATGTGTTTTCATGATAGAATGATGAAACCAAGTGCATAGAGATGTATTTAATTAATTTTAAGACATGTTAACTTTTTTTATAATTTGTTTAGGTTAATGAATATGGTGAAAAAGTTGCTCACAAGTTGACATGTTTAGTTCAGATAAGATAGTGAGATATAAGGTCATGAGATTAGTCTAAAATACCAATATTTAACATTGGAACATATGATATTTCTATTTGATGATTAATTAGAGATATTAGAGGACCGTTTAAATTCATCATAAGTCATGTAAAGTGTCTATATAGGTGTTTGAAGTCTAAGTCACCATGACTGGTCTTTAAGGTAAAATGGCAGTTATAAGTGAGTGAGTTGTAGAGATGTTCTTGAGCTCTTATCTCCTAAGTGGAAGTATATAATGAATTTTATAACACTAAGGTCATTTATAGTCTATATCTATAATTTTTTCATCATATTTGAGTGGCTTAAGTATAATTTAGCTTTACTTTTTCAAGATAGACTTTTGAAGCACAAAGGCCTAATATGATAGTTTATCCTAAAAGAGGTTTCATGGTATGAATGAAAGACATAAGTATAACTAGGAATGGAATAGGTTATTAGAGGTATATTTATAACTAATTTAATGGTTTTCATTTGTTAGATAAGTCCATTTGGTCTAGAGAGAATCATGTTTTGGCATTTTGAGATATATCTAATGCAATTAGGTCTTCATGAGACCTAAAAGTGAAATGAGACATAATTGAGTCATGTCAAACCAAAAGGGACTCAAGGAACATTTTATTCATGTGCACAAGATATCCCAAGACCTAGTATATGGCCTACCTAAGATTTTAAGGGTGTGTGGCTGACTAAGTGGTATATGAACAAAGAATGGTATATATACAAGGCAATTTAAGCCCTATTTGTAAAAGCCAAGTCGAAATGAATGAAATAGAATATTTAAGAACAAAATAAGGTATTGTATACCATAAGAGGGGTGTAGATAAATTTTCATGAAGATCTAATAGGATTTATGTGTATGGAAATCAAGGTCAAATGACTTAATCAGTCCTAAAGAGACCTAGTTGAGTGAAGAAGCCTAAAAGGTAGTTTGAGAGGGTTTAAAAGTGTGAAGATATAAATAAGGTGATCATCAAAGTAATAAGGTGGTTGAATTAGTTCTAATTCATCTATGGGGTTGGTGCCTCCTTGCAAGTGGGTATTTGCTAAAGCCTAGTCAAGTGGGTGCTTGGCTAGTTGGGGTTGGTGCTCTATGTGGAGTTAGTGCTCCACTAAAATTATTTTTTTTATTATAGTGATATATTCCATTTGAAAATATCAGTGGGTTTTCTTCCTCTTGAATTTTTCCCACATATGTGATGTGTTCTTGTGTTTCTTGCTTATATGGATGGTTGCTTATGCTTTCTAGATCTATATGTTTGTTTGAATGGTTCATTATTGCTTAAGTAATTAAATGTAAGGTTTTGAAATTTTATTCACCCCCCTCTCAATCATTTTGCTTACAACAACAAGGAAGGTGCATCAAAAGGACAATAATAGGAAACACAAAATCAAAATGAACTCGACCCATGCACTTATAGGAAGTTATAAATATAATGGTTGGGGGGGCTGGGGGGGGGACATGTGAAGGATGGTGCAAAGAAAGATGATGTATAGAAAAAAATATATATATTTTTTATATGCATATACAGTGGATCTAACATTTAAAATGCATGTGGAAGGCATAAATGTGGAAGCTTAACTAGAATTAGTGCAGTTTAGCTTGACTTTAGAGAAAAAGGGTCATAAACTTTGAGAATAAACTTGCACGAGATACTATGAAACTAAAAAAATGAGAGATTAATAATGATATGTATTGTTAAAAAAAATTAAATAACTAATAACCACCATTGAAAATTCAAAGCCACAACTATGGGCATAAACCAATACAGATGGAATGAATCCCATAGCTAAATTGGAAATGACCATTAATAAAAAGATAAGAATAACTCCATTAATAATGGACACCCAAAATGAATATGTTGTACAAATATCAGAATAATAATTGAAAATTATAGATGATGAAGAAACATAAAATCAACTCAAGTTTGTCAAAGAAGAGATAGAGAAACACTGTAAATTAGAGGAGGAAGATAAAGAAATAAAGGAGAAGTTGGAAGAATAAAATCAAGAATTGAAGGTAAAGGGGGATGCAACTATGATATAACATGAAGAGTAAGTAGAGAAATTGGAATAAGTGCTTGTGCATGCTAGAAAATATATCATTGATTGTAAATGCATAGTTTCAAAAAATAAAATGATAAGGTAGAATAATTAAATTACCATAATGAATCAAGAGAAGGATCTTGGAGAAAATAAAAGGATATATGAATAGAATGTGTGTAAATATAAAGTGAAATATCAAATACCTAAAGTGGATAATAGAATCAGTGACCTATATGGAGAAGATATATTGTAATAATATAACATGCACAAGGCTATATAAAAGTTCAAACAAGTAGACAAGGCCAAAAATGTCTATGAAGCATATGGAGATGACATTGTCAATATGGATGAGATTAAATAAAATGTGCACATTTCTCAATGAACCATCTTAGAGGGGATGTCTAGTTGGGATGTGTTTGAAGATAAGGTGGAAGAAGTCATCCTTGAAGTACTTCCATATACACTCATGACAAAAAAGACATAAGTTATCTAAGGAGTATAAACACTCATTTTCGGCCACTCCCATGTCTAAACAGACATCAGAATGATTTCTACTAAACTATGTAAATTAAGCCTAGAAATCATTGAACATCTTAACTTTGTCTACACATTAGACATAAGTATCTAGAATTACATCAAAGCATCCTTATTTGGGGTATTACCCTGTATGCAAAGAGATAAAATAGTAATCAAATTAATTTAATTGATTAAACCTAATCAAATTCATAAGTGAAAAATCCATATCCAATTAGCGAATATCTAAAATTATAAATTCAAAAATGCAAAATATCAGGCCATGACATCATCATGATGTCACCTTGAAAGTTAACAAGCACTCAAAAAAGTTAATGAAAATAAATATCTGAAATAGAAAGCCATGTTTATTAATATCTCCATTCTTCCAAATATTAATTGAATCATTTAAATCCTTCTACCTCCAAAATTAGGCCAATTATGAGCCACACATCTAGATCCTAGATTAAATGGTCATGGTTGATCCTCCCCATTTGAAAAAATATATAAATATAAGTGTTATGACCATTCTAAAACAAGCTCTTTTAATCCAAATTTATAATGCCAAATTGATGAAGAGAGAGATTTATTGCCAATACATGCCAAAGCCAAAACCAAAGCGAACAAAGGGGTGGTATTGCCCATAAAGTAAAAGTGTCGATGAAGACTCTATTTAGACACAAGCTAAGCACAAGCCAAATTTATGCCAATAACCAAGCTCTCATTGCAAAGAAGGTGAAGGTAAGTTCTCCTATGTTTTCTCATTGTATGGGGTTTGATCTTGTTATATTGCTCCCCCAAGTATCTAGGCTTGGGAAGGCTTATCTTAATCTTGTTTTTTATGTGTATTCTACTAAAAAGTGATTAATACCTTTTTCCTAGGATTCATATTGAATCAAAGGACAAATAATAAGCAATGTAGATGGATATTTACCCTTAATTTTTGATACATTTTAAGATAAAGGCAAGCCAAAATTGACTAGTGATGGAAGTATTTGAGTGAGAAACACTCATCAAGACTTAGTAAACTTACAAAAATAAGAGAGGATGATGTGAAAGCTACTTGTAATATGGACGATTAATTATGTGTGATGCACATGATGGAAGGAAACATAGTTTTGAAGGATGAGTGTTAGACTGGAAAGAAACATGAAAAACTATCTAAGGAAAAGAGGATCTTACGGGAGTCAAATGTCAATAAAATAATCTCGTAGATGTAATGAGATCAATCCTACACAATATAATATGAAAGGAATAAGTAAAGGCAGCTGGAAAATCAAGAGCATATTCTCAAAATATGCTCAAACAACTGGAAAACCATCTAGTCGGTAGAATGATGAATTGGAAAAGAGGTTTAAAGAGAACCTATATATACAGGTCTTGACCTCTCATTTAATATATTTAGGATCATTGACATGTAGGTCTCTAAGTAATATTTAAGGTTTACAGGTGAAGAAGTAGACTAAAGATCATAGTGAAGGATTATAATATGTCATGAAGGCTTTGTAAATTATATAAAGCATTGTTGACTTGTATGTTGATGAGCATTGTAATAGTTTGTATACAAAATATTTATGTTTAATGAAATACTATGAATAAATATGATGTTCATTACTTTATTTGTCCACTCATTGTGATTAGATGTTAGTGTTTGAATGGCTAGTAGTGTACATGTTCTTACTTTAATATTTTTTATATCAATGGGGATCTCTTTGTTCTCTTGTTACACCTCAAGTGAGCACTTAAGTCTTTAAGCTTAATTAATATTTCAGTGTAGTATGTTGAGTGTCCACATATTTGTTTTGGACACGTTAAAGCCTACACAAAGCTTAGTTATGTTGAGTTTAGAGTGACAATTGAAGTAACACTTGATGGTGGCATAAAATTATTAGTATAAGCACTAGTCTCTCCACCTGATGTAAAAGGAGACCCTCCAAATGGAAAATTAGAAACATTTAAATGCTCATTGGTAACATTATTAGGTGTAGATTCCATAGGTAAAAAATTCATTGGTAACATTATTAAGTGTAGATTCCTTAACCAAAACTTTCTTTTATACTTATTTTAAGTAACATGGGTTATAAACATCCATGATTTTTATGAATTAATATTTTAAATTAAACAAGTCTATAAATTATTTGGGATCTACATCATCAAAAGTATTGTCCTCATAATCATGTTCATCAAATGTAGTTTTATCATTCACATTTACACCATTTTCATTATCAACCATAGAATAAATAGAAAATTTACTAGCATTTATCATTTTTTAATTTAAAAGAGTACGAGTACAAAGAAAATTAAGTTGAATAAAATTAATAGCATTGCTCGATTTAACACTTTTCTTAGTAAGGTTTGTAGGTCAATCTCTTTTAATTAGCATATGATGGAAGCATGGATAGTATATAAATTGTACAAACATATAAAGCTAATTATATAATAATATGAGGTACACAAGATTTGAAAATCAAATTAGAGAGGTGGAAAATCGGACCCTAGAAGGTAAATGGAAAGTAACAACCTAACCCTAGAGGGTTGAGGTTTGATAGCAAATGGATTCACTAAAATTTAAGGAGAAAATTTGAGAGGTGAATATAAATAATGATATAGGAATAAGACGGAACAAATGAGAACAATGAAGATCTTAAAAACTAGATAAGGGCAATAAAAAATAAGATCTAGAAAGAAACCTTAACGTTGAGATGTTTTAAAATAGAGGATTTTTCCAATAAATTTTTAGTATTTTGAAGTTAAGGGATTATTAGGCTATGAACAAATTAATAAAACATGGACACAAAGAGGGATATAGGGTAATATAGGAAATTGTGTATGGATGATCAGGTTCTTGGCTTCACTTTTTTTGAAATTGGTGGACAAAACTATCTAATTTTATAATCCTTTGATGTTGACCTAATTCATCAAAATTCTAATGAGTAGAACATGTGCAAAGGTTAGTGCCCTGAGACTCCCTCTTGAAGGTTATAGCTACATATCCTGCATGTAACGAAATCAAGATTTAATATATAGTTCTAGTAATTTAGAGTGTTCCCAATTCAAATGAGAAATATGACTTCATCTCCTCTCCGTAGATAATCAAACACAATTATATGCTTCACTATGACCTTTTAGTACAAGATGTGATGGCACAATACTTGCATTGATATTGATGCAATGTAGGCTAAATGAGTAGTTTCATTTTATGAATGTGCAGAACTATTGATAGAACTTGTGATTGTGTGTGAGACTTGTCTTGTAAGAGATCTTGATGATAGTAATTGATATATGGTTCTTAAATGACTTAGGATTGATTTTTATTTATAGGTTTCTCTAGGACTTCACGCATACATTGATTGTAAATAATAGTGATAAGCGGTAGTTAAGGTATGGGGAATCAAGCTAAGCTAAAAATGATCCACAAAATGAAGAGGGATAGAATCAGTGGACCACCAATTGTGAATTGGTCAGAATTGACGAACTGTTGATTATAACTTGAAAAGAAAAAATCTAAAAACAGAGATCAAATTAAATAGAAGATGAATGATTAAAATCATGCTCCTAACAATTGAAAAATATGTATTATTTATGAGAGAAACTAGAGGTCTCAATGCTATCAAGAATCTAATATAACATGAAACTGTATGAAAATATCCAAATCTTTACAAATAAACTAAATATTGTAATGCATGACAAAGACAATATAAAATTATCTACATTTATAAATAATTTTATGCTCCAAAATTGAAAACATTATTCTACTTTAACCCAACAATATTATTAAACATTAAGTGTGGCACCTATTTAAAAAAAATGCATTTATAATATCTATCTATTTTTTTAATATCTAAAAAGGTGCATACACCACAGGGAATGGATATCCATGGATAGCTCCCAAAATTTACCTATGACTTTGAGAATCTCCCATCATTTTATGATGTTTTATATTCAACGAGCAGTTATCCCATCATTTTATACCTTTGATTGACCTCATGTCCAAAAACACCATCCGATATAACAACTAAACAACGACATTACTAAAAGAGAGGTTGAAGGCCATATAAATATTGAAGGATGAATATTTATATATTAATTAAAGCTAAAATGTAAGGATCATGAATCTTGTGAAATAAGTTAATTACTATTCTTTAATAAATAATTGGGGTTGGAAAGCAACTAGACATTCAATTAAAAGGAATTAATTATTTTATATCTTAGAAATATTTTGAGTCATATTTATTTTTTTAATATGTATCTTCATGATTTGTTAATTAGTAAATAAATTTTTAATTAATGTTTATTTTTTTATTTCTAAAAGTTCTTTATACGTATAATATATTTATTTGAATTTGAGTATTTTGTTTCCAACTTTTGAGTTTTTCCTACTTTCATATCTTCAAAAGAATTTATATTTTTTAAATATAATGTTCATGTATATCATTATTATATTTTATATATTTTTTACGTAAAGTTTAATATAAGTTTTTAAGTAAGATTTAATATATGTTTAAGAAAGGATGATTTTTCATGTCATTTTTCTAACTTAATTTTCTAAGCTTTCTTATAATTATGTTTTTAAAATATTATTTTTCAAGTTCGTTATAATAATAACATATTATTTTATTATAAATGTATTGTAAAATCATTATAATATTTTCATAAATATATCGTTAAAGTATCATGTTATTTAAGCATCATAACCATGTCGTAAATTTGAGATCATCTTATCATTAATGTGTCATAAACCTTTAGTAACTGTGTCTTAAATTTAAAATGTATGTCGTAAATATAATGTACACATATCATAAATTTATGACAGATTTTTAAAATAATCAAACCTAATATTAAAAAATAAAAATATGATAAATTATGGAAAATCAATCTTGAAATTAAAAAATAAAATAGAAAAATATTATTAGAACCTCCCACCTATCATTCATGAGCCTTTAAGGAACAATTCGACCATCCCTGCCTAATAATAACATTCTTATCCATACATATAACTAAAATTCTATAAGACATCTCATTTCCTTTTAAAATATTTTGAAAGACTATATTTAAAAGAAGAAAAAATAAATAAAATGAGAAGGATTACATCAAACCAACCAAAAAAAAATTATGCATGAGAGAAAAGAAGGTACCAACTTTCATATCCAACAAAAAGAAAAGCCCAAACCACTACAATAATGATGAGATTAATTTTATAATTATAAAAAAAAATTATCTTTAACATTTTATAATATTTTTTTAATTTTTTAATATGATATCTAACAAATCAATTAAAAAATAAGAATAAATCATTTTATTGACAATATTTTCATTTTTTTTATTTTTTTATTTTTTCATAATTTTATAAATACTTACATCTAATCATATTAAAAATATAATCCTCAAAAAATAATTAAAATATAAATAATATAACAATTTAAAGATACCTTCAATCCATTGCACTGTACCTACATCTAATTAAAATGAGGTGAATTACTAACTTCATCATCAATCCATTGTATTGTACTTACATCTTATTAAAATGAGGTGAATTATTAATTTCATTGAGTTTTTAACAAAAGAATAAATAATAATTTTTTGGGATAAAATAACATGATTATATAAAACCTAAAAAAATGTTTTTTTTATTAAGAAGCTTAATAGTTTATCATAATGCTTAAGACTTTCAAGTGAATTTGTTTCATAACACATTCCTCATATTTGAATTAATATAAAAAAATGAAATAAAGAATGGTCTTAGTGATGGGTGATATTTATAACAAGTTTTTTTATTATTAATAAAAAATGTTTTTTTTCGAATTCGGGATCTAGATTTTAGATATAAAATAAATAAACATGATTAGAAATGCCAAGATAATCAATTAAAGCAGTTGTACTGAATCAAACAAATAATAGTGTAAAACATTCTTATTGTAAAACTAACCCCTTCGAATAAGGAGAGCAATCCAAAATAGAAAAAAAATAACTAAAGCACATCAGAATCATCGACATACATGAAAATTTTGCAAATCATCAGTGAAACTAGAATCCTCCCAACCAAAAGATCATGTTGGTAATCTTATGGACCATCAATCTTTTACCTTTCTTCTTTCTCTATAATTTAGTCCACTCCCCATTGTTTTTTGCTTGCTCTAGGGATAGAGATTGAGTGATTTCAAGTATGTTGAAGGGATAAATTTTCTCTTTTGTAAGATCCTTTGAATCCACCATAAAGTTGTGATTTTCAAACTTTAGTGTTCTTCATTAGAGATAGAATGTTTAGTAATTGATTTGTTTAAGGACACATCCTTAGCTTCTTATAAATATTCAACCACTGCAAGTCTCCCCTCTATAATATCTTGAGATTTAATTCTTTGGGTCTGGGGTTCCTCATCCTCCTTTACTTCCTCCTCAAAGTCTGAGGAGTCATGAAAATCCGGTCTAAACACTGTTAGTAGATCAGAAGAGTAATTCTTCCATCATGTAGATTCAATCTTTCTTTTGGTGAAGTTACTACACTCTAAATTTAAATGCCCTATGCTAAAACATCTATGACACCTAAAATGTAAACCTTCATAGTTTAATGGTTGATTCCATAATGTATACTGAAAAATTAGATCAATAGAATCTAAAATATTAGTGGAAGTATCAATCAGAATCAATATTCTAACAACTGTGGTATGGGAAAATAGAGACGTATTGGATTCAATCAATAGGAATTCACCCAAAGAGTTGCCTTTAGTCTTGAAATATGGATCAACCCAAAATTGAAGGGGAAGATGAGGTAAGTTTACCCAAATGGATATGGTTTAAAAATAATCAGTGAAAGGGTTGAAGTTTAGAAACCAACGTTTCATGAGTAGTTGATGCCTACTCCATTTCCAATATTTTTCAAGGATCGAATCTTTATCAGAAGTGATATGAAAAATAAAAATGAAGAAATCCTTTGTATAGGGATACATTTTAATCTTACCTTTAAGTAAAGGCATCTTTTACATAGAGAACCATGTATTTAGGTCTAGAAGATTTAGTAATAGATTAGCAAACTGATCAATTACTCCTCTACCCAAATAATAATCTGTGTTGGTAAAAACTGATTATAGAGATTCATTTTCTAGAGAAATGGAGGGGTTTGATGTAGTTGGTTTAAGAGGTTTAGACTTTCCTCTTGACTGTTGGGATGAATGAGCCTAAAGTTTGGTTGCTTCCATATAAGATTTATGTTTCCCATCCCTAACCTTCTTCACTGACAGCTCCTTGTTTTCTCCAGCAAAGATTATTTCTTGGAAGACTATATTTTGATGTTCTAATGGTGGATCACATGCAGCTACCACAGGGTTGTTCTACCAATAGCCCTACATAATTCCCAATACACCAACAAGTATACAGGAAGAAATAGTAGAACCAACAGGGATCCATGAGCATAGTAAAGAGTTGAAGTAACTATCTAGGGTTGGTAAAACCAATGTAGATGAACTAGGGGAATTTTAAAAAACTTTGGCCAGGAGAGAATCAATCAAAAGAGCCATTGATATTTATATCAATTTTAATAATTTTATTAAGTTATTATTTCCATATAACTCAATGTAAAATCTACCAACATTTTTATAAAGATAAAAAGAGGGAGTTTAGCTTATCAGGTAATAACCCATTTTCTAATGAAAATATTATAATAAAAATAATTAACTAAATTAATGAAGTATAAAAATGAAATAAATTTTAAAATGAGTGAAGAATTTTCATTGTATCAAAGAGAGTATATCAAATATTACATAGAGCTAATGACTGACTATTTCATGTTTTGTGTTTCATCTCTCTTACTCATCTTTGTTGGGTAGAAACTTTATTTATTTTTATGTATCTCTCATTATAATTTTATATGGATATTATGACCTAGTACATGCCATGCCATGCTTATATAAAATTAAATAGCTTACATATCAAAATATGGCATTAGGGTGTAATGATACTATTAGAATAGTAAAACAAGATGCAGAAGGTAGATCTAGAATACATAAGTCTATAGCAATAAATCAGATATACTCAGTGGGATAAAAATATTAAAGAAGCATAATTGAAATTGAATTGATAAAAAAATGACCACTAAGAAAATTAAAATATATATAATAATCACACATTAACAAAATTCATAATTATGAAAGTGTGGTCTTGGTCTAAAAGGAATGAATGAGCTCTATGTATAATTAGGATTGTTAATTGTACAAGGATGGATTTAGTTCTTGTTTTATGATTGATAAATCTACCCAAGGGAGATTCACTGATTTTATTTGTGACCTATGAATATGTTCTTAGGTGACAAATGTGTATTTCCCACCTTTATATATTCTAGATTTGTCTATGTAAGTTCACAACCTAATGTTGTACATTCATGTATTTGTTTTTCTCAAAATTAATAGGCAAAATGTATGACATGATGTCTTCTTCCTTTCTTGACAATTACTTTTGTTCTTATGTTGACTATGATGTCTTCTTCCTCTCTTGACCTAATTATCCATAACACTACAAATGAGAAGGACTATAAGTATTTGGGTTGGGTAACCTCAAGAGGAGTTATAATTATTTATCCTGCATGTTAGAATCATTCTCTATGAAGTTTTTGTGTAGCATAAATGGAATGTTGAGTAAGGGTTTCAACCTCCTCTTCCCTAGAAGTGATGATACAACTAAATAAACATTTGTCTAATCCCTTATTGGTACAAGTGGATGATGTCACAATAGATTTAAAAATACTTGAAGTATCAAGATGTAAGTGTAAAAATAAATATGTAAATTTAAGGCTTTACTTAAATTATAGATAAGGAATCACCATTCGATCATACTTATTCATCTTCGTAAATGACTAGGAATTATTTATATATATATATGACTCTTAAGACATGACACGCACAATGGTCAACCATTGAAATTAGTGATATGGAAAATAAAAGGCATGAGAAGCTAGGCCAAGGAAAAAGGACCCACAAAAACAAAGGGGATAGATTCAATAGTGTTGAATCTCTAAGGGGTGAATTCGATAGTAGACCTATGACTAATGAATCCATCCTAGGAGAGACAAATGTCTATAATGGGTACAAGAAGCTCAAAATATATGTAGATAAATATCAAAATATGAAATGGATAAATACCATAGATATTTATAGTAATAGTGGCTAAGGAGAGACTAATGTGCAGTAAGAAATGCCCTAAATTTTTCTAATTATAAATAAGTGGACCAAATTTGAAAAAATGGGTAAAATGTGTTATGGCAAAGAGACTTGAATCAAATTTGGATGTCTACATAACACCCCTTATTTTATGTTTGTATTTGAATGAATTCATGCACATTTCAAAGAATAAAAATAAATAATTAAATCAAATACCTAACCTACATAGGGAAGGAAGAATGAATCAAAATATGCTGGAGCTACGCTCCATCCATGTGAATTTTTTAAATCTGGATAGTTGATATACCTAAAAATAATGGCTGATTAATTCAAATAGTCAATGTCAATTTAGTGTGAAAAATTTAGCCATATGAAAAATGTAAATTGAAAGGAAGAGCTTAGGAATAACTATACCTAGTGGTACCAATGTAGTCATTATGTGCAACAAAACATAACACTATTTTGATGAGAAATTCTTTGGAGTTATTTCAACCAAAACCACTTCTTGATCAAGTATACAAATGGATTATTTATAGTGTTCTTAGTTTGTTCAAGTTCACTCAATCATTTTTTCTTAATACTTTTTCTCTATATCCCTACTTAATATGTTTGCTTCATTGTTAAAACTAAAATATTTGCATATATACCCACCTTTTTGGGTGAGGGATTCAAAAAACATACAATGTAATCACACATCTCAAAATAAATATTTAAAATGCATCTTGTTATAATGTATATAGATGAAGCATTGAAATGGGTAAAAATAGTATAAATTACATGTAACCATCACACACTATAATTATATAAATCTCATAAATATGTAACTATTAACAAATATCGTGATGTAAAGTTCAATAATAATGTGCATGTCCTAAAATGAGGGTGGAATAATGAAGTGTATGGGTAAATAACATACCCCACTATAGTGTCAATAGGAGATATGGACAATTAATGTGTCCATATGAAACAATGTACTATAGATAACATCATGCAATGTTCATAATAGGAAAGTGTGGCAGTAAATAGTGTGTCCTAATAAATTCTTTGTATGTGTAATATATGTATGATAGTATTAACTCAATGAGAAGGGTATGATACCCCCAAGTGGAAAAGTTAGGAAGGGACTAGTATGCCCCAAATTTCAAAAAAAAATCCCTATTAGGATTAGGTATATTACTGAGGTGCACGCAGTAGTATTCCCTCATAGACCATGAAAGCATAGGCACCAGTCATAATAATTTTCAAAATAATAACATTCATAGGTAAGATCTTAATAACAAACATAGTAAATACATAATATATTTCATGGAAACAATTGTAGAATATCATGTAGTATATTGTATAAATCACACACAAGTATATAGTTACATAGGAAAACATCATTAAAAAATGAAAGACTCATAAGACATAATGATATGACAACCAAAAGATCATGTTAATGCTCTTATATGTCTAATATGAATGTTTTTCACATATTAGTCACAACATAGGAAGTTCTACTAGCATGGGATTGATTTTGTAGAAAAACCTCTAAAGATATGTGGTTTTGTTTTAATTATAATTCTTAAAAGAAACTTTTCTACAATTAAAAAAAAAGATAAATAAAATCTAAAAATTTAATTCACCTTAATAGTTTGAATTGATTTCCTACCTTATCAAACATGGAGCTATTTAAACATGCAAGGAAGAAATTTTGAGCATGATGTAATGCAACAAAATGAAAGATGTGAGATATAATCTATATGATATTATAAAATAGATAAGTTATCAAAGGAATCACAGATTACAACCACTAAAAATAATTATAAGAGAGTTCACAAATATTGTAAGGTTCGATTTAATTCAAGTACAGATAAAATAATTGAAGGTTAGATATGAAATTACAAAAAAAGGGACTTAGCTAATCCAAGGAATTTTTGTTTATTTAAATGAGCTTATTACATTTATGCAGAAAAAATAATATAAGAGACATTAAACATTTCTTAGTTGTTAAGTACCAAAAAAGATGATATTACTAGTGTGAACACTTCCTTATGTAACATTATTTTCAATCTCATATGGCTAAGGCATACTAAGTAAAGAATTAGAAAATATTATTAGTGTGCACGCTTCCTCCTATAACATTATTTTCAACCTCTTTTAGTTAATGTAGTTCTTTAGACTGCAACTCTTTGTACATTCCTCCTCATAAATTACTAACATGGTTTTACCTCTTGTTCTACATTTGTTTATTCTACTTAATTAGATTTATTATAATAGTTGATGATATCCTTACAAGATTTTGATTTCAAATCTCAACCGCCTTTTGAAAATAACAACATTGTCATCCTTGAGGGATTGTTCCAACTGCCACTTCTGCATATAAGGATGATATAGGTGGAGTTTTTATGGTGACATTATCACACATAAGCTAATTCTAAAATAGTGATAAGTGATAATCAAGATATGGGTAATTAGGTTAACGAGTAAAAACCCACAAAAAGAAGAGGAATAAAATTCACAGACCATCAATTGTGACCCAGTCAGAATCAACAAACCATTGATTATAACTTAAAGACAAAACTATTTAAAACAAAAATCAAGCAAAACAGAGGATAAATGACTAAAATCATATTTATAACAATTGAGAGCTTTAAATTTTTAATGAAGAAATATAAATATCTCGAGACTGTGAAATATCTAATGTAAAATAAAAGTATATGAAAATATCCAAATTTATATAAATAAACTAAATATTATAATATATAACAAAAATATTATGAAAAAATCAAATACCAAAATTAAATGTTTACATTTATAAATACTTTTAAACCCCAAAATAAAATATGTTATTTTGATTTGACCCAACACTATTATCGAGCACTAAGTGAGCTTGCTATAAAATATAGCATTCAATGATGTGCATAAAGAATTGGTACCCTGAAAGTGTATATTCATGCAGATAGCTCCCCAAATTTACCTATGAATTTGGGCTAGGTAGATGGTGATTATGAAATCATGTTGCAACAAGTCAAATAATGATATTTTAAATTCAATGAGTAGTTATCCCATCATTTGATCCAAGTAGCCAAAGAGACCTTTGATTCACCCCAATACAACAACTAAACAACGACATGGCTAAAGAGAAGTGGAGGCCAAAATGTAATTGGTTGATAAGTTTGAAGATTCTTCCAACTAAGTTGTCATTTTTAATAAATAGTTGGGGTTGACATTCTTACATTGAACTAATTATTTGTCTTATCCTTTCCTATTTTGTTAACTTTTATTTGTGTAAAATATGGTGAATTTTATGGTTTATGATGTTATGTGATGAATAGATCTATCAAGTTAACCCACGATCCTTTGTGATACAAAGAGTTATTTTACTTATGTTATTATTATAATTTAAATATCTGAAATTTAAAATAATAAATTTTAGATAGTCGTATTATTTTAGGTTGGGAATTATTTATTTTTGGAAATTTTATTATTAGTATTTAGAAAAATAGATTTATTTTATTTTATGAGTTATTTTCATTAAAAATTTATGATATTTGATTTTTTTTAAATTTTATTATATAAATTAAAAAATTGTTCGCAATAATAAATATTTATTTTAATGAAATTTATAATAATATATTTTTGATAGTTATATTATTTTAAATTAGATTTTTTTTTTTAGATTATTTTATTATCAATATTTAAAAGATTTGATCTATTTTATTCTACTTATTATTTTCATAAATGTTTTATGATATTTATTTCTCCTTTCTAATTTTATTATATAAATTAAAGAATTGTTTTAAGCAATAAATTTTTATCTTAGAAAATTTTAAATGATATTTGTTTCTCCTTTCTAATTTTATTATATAAATTAAGGAGTTGTTTTTAATGATAAATTTTTATCTTAGAATATGTATAAGAACACTGAAATTTCTTAATTCTATCTGTTCACTTTCAACATAATTTCATCTTACATTGTATTGGTACTTTTTAATACATGTTCTAAGATTACATAATTGAAATAATTTGAATTCGAATTATTTTCTAACCATTGAACCTTCACTAAATCAGTCTTTTAAATATTTCTATTCATTATTTTCTAGTTGACTATATAAATCTTTATTTAATGTATTTTAAATAAAGATAATTTACATGAGAGGAGGGAGGGTTCCAATTATCATGACCAACAAGGAAAAGCACAAACCAACGTGTTGATGATGAGGTTAATTTTATAATTTTTAAAGACTTATTTTTAATATTTTAGACTTTTATGTATATCTTTTAAAGGTTTTATCTAAATTTTATTTTGTATGAAAATGAAAAAGGATATATCATTTATAGGCTCTATTTATTTATTTTTATTTTTTTAATGGTTTTATAAAGACCCTAATATCTAATCATTCTAAAAGCATAGTCTTAAATAATTTTTATAAAAAAAAAAAATCTAATTTAAATTATACAACAATTTGGTGATACTCTCAATCCATCATTCATACAAATAATTAAGAATGACAAGATGAATAAAGACCATATAAATTAATCTCAAATTAAGTTGTGTTCCTACTAACCTAATCAAGTTTCTAACAAAAATAAATAAATAGTAACTTTATACGATAGAAATGACATATAAATATTTGAACCAAAAATTGATTTATTGTTGGGAAGCCTAATGGCTTATCATAACACTTAAGACCTATAATTGGATTTATCCCATAACATACTCTTAATATTTGAATTAATATAAAGAATCAAGTAGAGAAAGGTCATGGTGATAAGGTGATGTCTATAATAGGCTAAAACTATGTTTAACCCTAAATTTAGATATGAGGAGGTTATATAAGATTAATAATATATAAATAAATAAACACAAAGGTAATAAACAATTTTATAATAGGTTAATTAATTTTAAAATTTAGAAAAATAATATTTTAAATTTATAATATTGAGCTATGCCAAAGATATAAAGTAAAAATATCGATTGATATTGTAATAAATTAAAAATAAGAATACTTATTTGGTTTATTGTGCACGTGTAAATTTAGGCTAAAATAGGTCAGAATTACACTATATTAGGATCCTAGAACAGATGTCAAATTTTATATTTTTGCATTATGTGGCCTAGGATGCTTGCATCGGATCTAGATAGGTACATCGATGTTGGTGTTTTAACTAGATGCAAGTGTCTTATATGGAATATTTACTAGATATGGATGTGACCAACTCAATCCTTTTGGGTTTCTATCACCTTTTATTTGATATCTTCATATGACACACATAGGCTAATGCTCATTGTCAAATGATCAACTCCTAGCTTCCTCACCCTTGGAGTGATTGTGGGAAAAAAGGTTAGTGTGCAAATGGTGTTGAATTGTCTTAAAGACTCTTATGTCCATGGTCATTTCCTAAATAGATAATACTTAGAATAGGACCATAGACATATGTAGTTATTCTATGCATGTTAGCTTGTGTGTATAAAGATGCAATGTGTGATAAGCAAGTACATAAAGTGACCTAACTTGTAACTTGACAAATATGGCTCATGAGATGTTTCTTCAATAATTTAGATATATGAGAATGTTGCACCTTTGATTGATATGGAAATAGGGATGAATATGGTAGGTTTGTTCACTTAAATTCTTGAATGGGTATTTTTTGGTAACTTACCTTGTCAGTTCCTAGTATTTAATAGGTGAAGAATGAATGAGTGTTGATCTTGTATATATGCCAATCCTTTTTGAAAATATCTCTCAATAAATCACTTAGGCTGACCTTTAGGATTTGTTTCATTGTTAAATTAGATGACTTTTGGGCACTAGACACTTAGTTAGAAAAGGGACACCTACATCGACATAGGCAATTGGCTAGGACACAAGTGTTTGAGAAGCTAAAAAATAAGTACAACTCCAAAATTTGACAAGAAGGATAATGATCAGGTTTAGATCATTTTTTATAATATAAAAGCCATACTTGTTAGAATAAAAATGGTCAAACTAAGATATAAGTAAGTTAGCACAAAGAAATAGTGAACACAAACCTTTTGGTAAAAGGAAGGTTTTATAAATGAAGGGTGCAACCATCATAGGTATGTACCAAATTTACAAGACTGAGGTGCTATATAATTCAGATTTAGGATCAATATTTTTCCCCTCTTTAATCTAGTAATGAAAGTTCTAATTTAAGGGAAAATAAATGCATACTTGGGTGTGTATAACATACGTTATCTTTACATGAGCCAAATTGAATGCTTTGATGGTGACTAACCTACAACCAAGAGCATGTTATAGTATATAATCAGTGTATGAAATATGAAATATGAAATTGAAATAATTTGAAATGCTTGAAAATATAAAAAACAAAGTTATGAGTACACATGTGTGTTGATGTAACCATATTTCCTTTTGGAAATTTGAGTTAAAGAGATACTTCATTATGAATCCTTGGGGATGATATTAGGATAATTTTGAAATATTTAAGTGCATAATATATATAAATATTGGAGGACAACATGACCCCAACCTTGGTGGAAAGGTGATTTTCCATATGGCCATTAATCTTATCTCAATCGTGCAACCCAATCATACTTATAACCTAGCATGTGTGAGTGATCCACTCAAATTACAATATATATCTAGTGAGGGTTGATAATTTACTCACTCCATCCTATAAATTTGGTGAAGTTGGAAGATTTAATCGAGTCTAACTTATAAATTTGGTAAGATTGATTGATTTCATCACTTCAACCTTGCCAAAAGGTGAAACAACTACTACAGTAGATTGACTTAATAAAATTTCATAACAGTCCATCTTGGATATGATAAAATTATATATTAATATTTTAAATATGAAATTTTATTTTATTTTTGAAATTTTGGGTTCTCTTTGCAGGCATATACACCTCATATATGTCTCAAGCTAAAACTTAGGTATAATAGTGGTAATAATATATAAAATGTTACCACAAATGTGTATCTAAATCATATAACTACAAAATTTGGCCAAATTTGAAAAAAACCAAGTGTGGAGAAAAATTTTCTATGACATTCCACCACTGAATCTATAGAATCTAATAAACTAGTGTAAGTGTGGAGAACATGTTTCCATAACATGCCCCCACACTGTAATCTAGAAATATTGAGTACTGAATAAGTGTAGAGGTCATGCCTTTTTTGCATGCCCCTACTAATATGCCCCCCCCCCATCTTTTTATGTGAGTGAAGTAGAAATTGGTAGTTACCTTACCTAAAAGAGATAAGATAACTTTATAATATGTGTATGGATCATGTAGCATAAAGGAGTAACATGTCTAGGTATAGATAGCGATGAGGTACATAGTATGTGATCACATCATGTCCTAATATGCATGATGTAAATCATGGAAATGTATAGAGATTAATAGTACAAGTTTGGTATATAATCAAGCACACACACAAGATCACTCAAAAATAAAACAAAATGCAATGGTCTAAAGAGACCTCATATAAGGGGCATGTTCAAATACCACACAATTGAAGGGACATAACTTATTCATATGTCCCCAAATTATATAATGACATATTCAAATGTCCACATATAACAAACAATGACATATTTAAATGTATAAATAGGTAAAATAAGGGCACATGGGCCACAATAAATGGATTATATTCAAGTGCTCAAACAAGAAATACAATGTAATACAAGGAAATACACTCAAGGAAGTGTAAAAAATAAAGTATGGAATCATAATCAACTAGCATAAACATATCATACTAGTCCCTAGATATGTGTTTCATCAAAAAATATTAATTACATATCATATCAAGTACATTTTGAAAGATATAAGGATGGATAAAGGAATGTAAGTACATAATCTCAAACTTGATAATGGAAAGTGATCATAGAATAATATAACCTAGGCATATCATGATCAAAGAATCAGATGCCCCTAATGTACTAATGACATGAGTAGATAAAAGGCCCAACATTCGTATGTGCATATATTATGTGTCTGGTATGCCTATATCACACTCAAAAGATGTGTGAAACATATATGTGTATGTATAAAAAAATTATATGTTATCTACCAACATGGAACCAACAACATAGATGCCAAGGAATTAATAATATATGGAAATGATGAATTTTTTATTTTTTTGGAATTTTTTATTTTATTTTTGTTTTTTGGAAAATTTGGAAGGATAAGCAAGGAAGTCATGTGAAAGGAAAAGTGATACTAGAAACTAATGTACTCATCAAGGATATGCTCATGTGAAGGCTATGTATCATGTGTATCATATTCATATGTTACGTAATCAATATCATTAGTATCATACCAATCTTTTATGGAATTCGGATCATACTAGTCTTATATGTTAGTAGTATAAGAAAGATGAAACTTTTTAGGTTGTTCTTGAACTTGTGATATATCATTTTTAGCATCTGTGTATGAAAAAACAATTGCATTATAGATTGGAGTTTCCTTTTTGAAAGTTTATTTTTCTTGAGTATGTTAATCATTGTGAAAATGTCGCATCTCATTATGGGATAGTGAAGATTCATTTATATTTTCTTGCATACTAAGAAATGATGTAAGTTGTTCTTTAAGTTCTTGATATTTTTGTAACATATCTTGCTCTAGCTCAGCCTTTTGAATCTTTTCTTCCTTCAATTTTTTCTTTTTCAATTTATTTTACTTTGAATTATCTTTTAGTACCCATATTTCTTATTTTTTTACTTGTCCTTTTAGAGAGGTACTCATAATGTGAGTGGTTTACTTGATTAATGTATAATGTTATGATCACCACTATCATTTATATTTTATTTTTTTTTCGTCAATGCAAAACAAAAATCATTATGATGCCCATACATTCTATGATATGCACAATAGTATTTGGATCTTTTTATAGGATTTAGAGGATGTGATTAAATCACTTTGTTTCAAAGAATTTTTGTGAGGATTTCACTTAAAATCTTGTTAGCCTTTTGAATACATTTGGAATCATTGGTTTTAGGTGACCTTGGTTTTGGATTCCAATCTTGATAAGGATTTTTATTAGGCACAAATTTGTTAGGTGAAGATGCAAACATATGATTAACAATAATATGTTTTGGATGTTTCAAGTATGTAATTTTATTTTTCAATGATGTCACTTATGAACTAAATTTTTATTTTTTTAAACTATTATATTACCTTTCCCATATTGATGATTTGATCCTTGAGAGTTTCACAAGTACAAACCCTATGTAATTCAGACTGAACATGTAGACACATATCATCTACCTTACCCTTTGAAGAAGTGATAACATGTTCCTGGTTAGAGGGATGGTATTTATCACCCTAATAAAAAAAATTATAGATATTAAACATAATTTTATGAAAATAAATTCTGGTTTTTGAAATAAATTGTAACAATTGAAAGATCAGAACCTCAGAGCACACTAGGAGTTACATGGAGAAACATGTAGGTCAGGTTCACCAAATGTTTAACCCTAAATTTATATATGAGGGGGTTATCTAGGGTTAGTAATATAGAAATAAATGAGCACAAGGGTGATAATTATATCTATAGTAGGTAAATTAATTTTTAAACTTACATAAATAATATTATGAATTTATAATACTGAGATATGCTAAAAATAAAAAGTAAAGTTATTGATTGATATTGCAATGAATTAAAACAAGAATAATTAATTAGTTTACTATGTACATGCAAATTTAGGTTGAAATAGGCTATAAGTGGACTAGATCAAGATCTTGGAACATTCATCAAATTTTGTAATTTTTCATTATGTGGCCTCATATGCTTACATCAGATTTAGATAGTTGTGTTGATGTTGGTGTCTAAACTAGATGCAGGTGTTTTATATATAATAATGACTAGATCTAGATGTAACCAAATAGATCCTTATAGGTTTTGTGTCACCTTTTATCTTATGTCTTTATATCATACACATAGGCTATCACTCTTCATCAAATGATCGAATCCTAACTTCTTCACCCTTGGAGTAACTATGGAAAAAATGGGTTAGTGGGCACATGGTGTTGAGCTATCCTTAGGACCCCTTTATCAATGGGAATTATCTACATAGCCAATACTATGAAGAGGGTCTCATACTTATGTATCTCTCTCCTGCATGTTGGATTATGTGTGTATAAGGATGCAATATGTGATAAGTAAGTACATACAGTGACCTAGCTTGTAACTTTTAAAATATAGCTCATGGGATGATCTTTCAGTACTTCAGACCTACATAGATACTTTTTCTATTATTGATATGGAAATAGGGACAAATGTGGTAGGTTTTCTCAATTTAATGCTTGATTGAGTGCTTTTTTTCAAGTTGGCTTGTGAGTTTCTAGTATTTGTTAGGCGAGGAATGAATGAGGGTTGATCTTATATTTATACCAATCCATTTTAAATATATCTCACAATAAATCATTGATACTAACCTTTAGACTACATTTTATTTTTAAATTATATGACTTTTGGGAGTTGTACACTTAGTTGGAAAAGGGACACCTACATCAACGTACGCATCTGGTTGGGACACAAGTATCTAAGAAGCTAAAAAACATGTACATGTCTCAAACTCGTAGAGAAGGATAATGATTAGATTTAGAGAATTTTTCATAGTATATATGGCCTGGTCATCAGAATAACAGTGATCAAACTAAGAGATAAGCAATTTGTCACAGAAATATAGTGAACATGATCCTTTCAACATTAAGAAGGTATTAGAAGTAAAGGGTACAACCATGATAGGTATTTTCTACATGTACAAGACCAAGGTGCGATATAAATTAGATTTAGTGTCTACATAATGCTATCAAGGTACTATTTTAATATGTCTCAATGTAAAATCTACCAAAATTTTCATAAATAGAAAAAGGAGGAGTTGAGTCCATCAAGCCAATAACCCAAACTCTTGTGATATAATTATTATAATAAATAATCAACTAAACTAGTAAAGTATAACAATGGAATAAATTTTAAAAGGAGTAAAGAAGATTAATTATATCAAAGAGAGTGTAATAGATATTATAATAGCCAATGACTAACTATTTCACTTGTTGTGTTTCTTCTCTTATACTCATCCTTTTTTAGTACAAACTTTATTCATTTTTATTTACTTCTAATTTTATATTTCTCTCATCACTTATTGGAGGCCATGATTATTTAAAATTAAAGAGTCTTTGATTTATTTCTATCCTTAGTTTTGCATGAATAAGTATTAGTTGTGCACCTAGAAGAAAAGGAATAAAATCTGCAGACCATCAATTATGACTCAATCAAAATCAGAGAACCATTAATTATAACTTAAAGAGAAAAATATTTAAAACAAAAATCAAACAAAACAGAGGATAAATGACTAAAATCATATTTATAACAATTGAGAGCTTTAAATTTTTAATGAAGAAATATAGATATTTCAAGACTATAAAAAATCCAATGTGAAATAAAAATGTGTGAAAATATCCAAATTTATATAAATAAATTAAATATTATAATATATAACAAAAATATTATTTATGAAAAAATCAAATACCAAAATTAAATGTTTGCATTTATAGATACTTTTAAACCCTAAACCCCATTATTTTGATTTGACCCAACACTATTATCATAAAGAATGGATATGCATAGAGATTCATGGATATGAATTGGTACCCTGAAAGTGTATATTCAAGTTATGGATATGCATAGAGATTCATGCAGATAGCTCCCCAAATTTACCTATGAATTTGGGCTAGGTAGATGGTGATTATGAAATCATGTTGCAACAAGTCAAATAATTATATTTTAAATTCAATGAGTAGTTATCCCATCATTTGATCCAAGTAGCCAAAGAGACCTTTGATTCACCCCAATACAACAACTAAACAACGACATGGCTAAAGAGAAGTGGAGGCCAAAATGTAATTGGTTGATAAGTTTGAAAATTCTTCCAACTAAGTTGTCATTTTTAATAAATAGATATTCTTACAATGAATTAATTATTTGTCTTATCCTTTCCTATTTTGTTAACTTTTATTTGTGTAAAATATCCTATGTGAATTTTATGGTTTATCAAGTTAACCCACGATCCTTTGTGATACAAAGAGATATTTTAATTATATTATTATTATAATTTTAATATCTGAAATTTAAAATAATAAATTTTAGATAGCTATATTATTTTAAGTTGAGAATTATTTATTTTAGGAAATTTTATTATTAGTATTTAGAAAAATAGATTTATTTTATTTTATAAGTTATTTTTATAAAAAAAATTATGATATTTGATTTTTTTTTAATTTTATTATATAAATTAAAAATTGTTCGCAATAATAAATAGTTATTTTAATCAAATTTATAATAATAAATTTTGGATAATTATATCATTTTAAATTAGAAAGTTTTTTAAAAATATTTTATTATCAATATTTAAAAGATTGGACCTATTCTATTCTACTTATTATCTTTATAAATGTTTTATGATATTTATTTCTCCTTTCTAATTTTATTATATAAATTAAAAAATTGTTCTCAGTGATAAATCTTTATCTTAGAAAATTTTAAATGATATTTGTTTCTCCTTTCTAATTTCATTATATAAATTAAGGAGTTGTTTTTAATGTAATTTTTTTATCTTAGAATAAGTATAAGAACACTGAATTTTCTTAATTCTATTGGTTCACTTTCAACATAATTTCATCTTACATTGTATTGATACTTTTTAATACATGTTCTAAGATTACATAATTGAAATAATTTGAATTAGAATTATTTTTTAACCATTGAACCTTCACTAGATTAGTCTTTTAAATATTTCTATTTATTATTTTTTAGTTGACTATATAAATTTTTATTAAATGTGTTTTAAATAAAGATAATTTACACGAGAGGAGGGTGGGTTCCAACTATCATGACCAACAAGGAAAAGCACAAACCAATGTGTTGATGATGAGATTAATTTTATAATTTTTGAGGACTTATTTTTAATATTTTAGACTTTTATGTATATCTTTTAAAGGTTTTATCTAAATTTTATTTTGTATTAAAATGAAAAAGGATATATCATTTATAAGCTAGCTTTATTTATTTTTAGCATAGGTTAAAATAAGTATAATAACACTGCAATTACCAATTATTATCATTTATAGGTTAAATAATAATTATTTCTCTTTTTTAATTTTATTATATAAATTAAAGAATTGTTTTTAATAATAAAATATTATCTTATATTTTAAGAACACTGCAATTACCTAATTCTATTGGTTCACTTTCAACATAATTTCATCTTACGTTGTATTGGTGTATTTTTATACATGTTCCAAGATTACATAATTGAAATAGTTTGAACTAGAGTTATTTTCTAACCATTTAACCTTCACTAAATCAATCTTTTTGATATTTATATTCATTATTTTCTAGTTAACTATATAAATATTTATTTAATGTTTATTTTTTTAATTTACAAAGGCTTTTCTATACTTGAAATATAGTTATTTCAATTCAAATCTATTTTTTTAAATTTTGAAGTTTTCCTGCTTCCTTATTTTTAAAGAAATTTATATTTTTAAATATCATTGTCATGTATGTCACTACCGAATTTTATATGTTTTAAGTAAGATTTAATATGGGTTCTTAATTAAATTTTAAGATGTATTTTAAAAAAACATTTTAAAAGTATGATTTTCAAGTTCATCATAATAATAACATAACATTTTATCGTAAAAGTATTGTAAAATCATCATAATATTTTCATAAACATGTTATTTAAGTTTTATAACCCTGTCATAAGTTTTAAAGTGTCTTATCATTAATTTATCATAAATCTATAGTAAACCTATCATAAATTCAAAATACATGTATGTTTTAAATATAATAAAAAAATTCCACCACATGACAATTCACCTTTATTGGTATTAAAGCCACTTCTAGTGGTATTAAACCCACCTCTTCCCCTTATTAGAGAGGATCCACCTCTTCTTGGACTAGTAGATGCCCTTTTGAAATTCTATCTATTTTGTTTTTCTTCTACCTTCAAAGCTAATTGATAAGCCTTCTCCATGTTAAATATTTTATGAATGCTTAATTCATCTTAAATAGAAAATTTCAAACCATTTACATACCTTGCAACCATCTACTCTTTTGTTTCATCATGCTCCACTCGTATGGTAAGCTTGTAAAATTTATTTTTATACTCTTGTATACTGTGATCTTTTTGCCTTAAATTTTGAAATCTTATGTATAAAGTTTGTGCATAATCCATAGGAAGAAATTTCTCCCTCGACTTCTTCTTCATCATTTTCCACAAATTAATCTTCTCTTTACCTTTTCTCTGTCTCCTTTTCTATAGGTGATCTCACCAGATCTTGTGACCTTTCAATTTCATGTATGAAAATTTTACTTTTTTATCTTCTCTCATAGTCTTCCACTCAAAGAACTTCTCCATGCTATTCATCCAATCTATCAATTTCTCTAGTTTTAAACTACTGGCATAATCTGGAACATCAACCTTGATTCCTTCATTTCTTCTTTCTAAAGCTTCAACCATCCTCTCTTCCATCGATGGTGGCTGCTCTTGTTGTTCTTTTTCTTGAACATCTTCATCATGATATGTGTCTTCCTTATCACAAACTTGTCTTCTTTGTTGATTGGTGATAACCTCTATTAATTATTGAACTTACCTCTATAGCTCTTTTATAGTCTAGTTTATCATCACAATACCTCCTCATCCTCTCACCATTATTTTACTCCAAGATTCAAACTTGGCTCTAATACTAGATAATGAACCCAAAAACTAACAAGAATAAGAAAATTTTCAATAGGCTAAGATCTTGAAACAATAATCAGAATTGATTCATATTGATTACTTAAAATAATTACAACCCCAAAACATGCTTGCATAAGCATAAACGTAGAAATTAGAGTCTACATGCAAAATTCCAAAAAAACTAAAAGCTAAAAAAAATGTCTATTTTTAGCAACCACTATTTATAGTAAGTTTTGCATGAAAGTGCACGTGGATCTAAAAATTTCCTAAAATAACCTAAATACTAAAATTAGCCTATGAAATAAAATTAAACTAAAGTTGAATTTTGGTTCTAAAAATAGAAAATTCACAAAAAATCATTAAATGTTAATTTTGGACCATCAGATGATCACATTTGGCCTCAAAAAAATATTGAAATCACATCTAAGTGGATAGAGCTTCCTAAGATAGAATCAAAATTTTTGATATGGTTGTTTTGGCACATGGAAGAGCTCAAATAGAGTTATGAGTCAAAAGTTATGGCCTCTAGAAGGTTGGCTTATTTTTTCTACATCACACATGCAGATCTAGGTTTAAATAGGTTGTAAGTAGATTGGACTAGGATATTGAAACACTCATCAGATTCTATAATTTTTCATTATGTGGCCTCAGATGCTTGCATCATAACTAGACAGTTATGTCAATGTTAGTCTTTAAACTAGATGTAGGTGTTCTATATAGAATATTGCCTAGATCTAGATGTGACCAACTAGATCCTTCTAGTTTTTATGTCACATTTCTTATTATGTATTCATATCATAGACATAGGTTACCTCTCTTCATCAAATGATCAAACCCTAGCTTTATCACCCTTGGAGTGATTGTGGGAAAAATGGGTTAGTAGGCACAAGGTGTCAAGTTGCCCAAGGACCCCTTTGTTATTTAGCATTATTTACATATCCAATACTCTGAATAGGGCCTCATACTTATTTATTTATCTCCTATGTGTTGGCTTATGTGTGCATAAGGATGCAATATGTGATAATCAAATACATACAGTGACCTAGCTTGTAACTTAGAAAATATGGCTTATGGGATGCTCCTTCAATATTTTAGACATACAGGGATATTGATCCTATGATTGATATGTAAATAAGGAAAAATAGGGTAGGTTTTCTCACTTGAATACTTTATTGAGTGTTATTTGGTAATTTACATTTTGAGTTCCTGGTATTTTTAGGTGAGGATTGAATGAGAGTTGATCTCATATATATATATATATATATATATATATATATATATATATATATATATATATATATTTCAAATATCTCACAATAAATCACTTAATTTGACCTTTAAGATATGTTTCATTTTAAAATTAGATGACTTTGGGTTACTTTAAACTTAGTTGGAAAAGGGACACCTACATCGACGTAGGCAACTGGCTAGGATGCAAGTGTCTGCAAAGCTAAAAAATAGGTGCAAGTCCAAAATTGGTAGAGAAGGATAATGATCAAGTTTAGAGAGTTTTACACAATGTAGAAGTCTTGGTCATCAGAATAACAATGGTTGGACTAATATATAATAAAATTGATTCAAAAATATAGTGAATGTGAGCCTTTTAGTAGTGGAAAGTTTTAGAACTTAAGGGTACATCCATGATAGGTATTTGTCAAATGTACAAGATTGAGGTGCTATATAATTCATATTTAATGCCTATGTAATGCTATTAAGGTACTATTTTAATATATTTCAATGTAAAATTTACCAACATTTTCATAAAGAGAAAAATGAGGAGTTGAGTCTATCAAGCAACAACCCAAACTCTTGTGAAATAATTATTATAATAAATAATCAACTAAACTAGTAAATTATAACAATGGAATAAATTTTAAAATGAGTGAATAAGATTCATTATATTAAAGAGAGTGTAGTAGATATTATACAGAGTTAATGACTAACTATTTCACTTGTTATCTTTATTCTCTTCTAATCATCCTTTTTTAGTACAAACTTTATTCATTTTTATTTACCTATCCTCCTAATTTTATATTTATCTTATCACGTATTAGAGGCCATGATTATTTCAAATTAAAGAGTTTCCATTACTTGGTAAAAATTGTACAATATTTTTTTACCAAAATATGACACTGGGGAATGGTAAAACAAAATACACACACTAGATCTAGAATATAAAAATCTAAAATAATAAATTAGATCTATTTTAGAAAATTAAAAAAATTAAATAATCACAATTTAAATTGATTTTATAAGCAATGGACACTATGAAAATCAAAAGAGAGAGAATAATCACACATCAATAAAATTTTAGAATTGTGAAATTATAACCTTGGTTTAGAATAATAAATAAGCTCTATGAACATTTAAGATTATTCACTACATAAGAATGGATTCATCACCTGTATCCTAACTAACAAATCTACACATGGAATATTTGTTGTTTTGCCTCTATGACCAAAGAATGTGTTCCTAGGTGACGAATGTGTATGTGCACCTTTATATATTCTATATGTTTCTTTATATGTTTACCTCTTCATGTTGCATGAACATGTATTTGGGTTTCTTTGAATTAACAAGAAAAATGTTTGAAATAATGTTTTCTTCCTTTCTTGACTTGCTTCTCCACATCACGTGTAAAGGAAAAAGGATAAAAGTAGTTGGATTGGGTGACCTCAAGAGGAGTTTCAACTACATATCTTGCATGCTAGAATCATACTCCATGTAGTCCATATGTAATGTAAATAGAATATCAAGTAAGGGTTTCAACCTCCTATTCCTTGAAAGTGATGATGTAACTGCATGAACATTCGCCCAACCCATTTTGTCACAATTGGATGATGTCACAATCCACCACCCATCCCCCATTTTTTAAGGGTTTGTAAGCTATTGAAAACTAATTACAGTATCAAGAAAGGACAACCATTTCCTATTAATCTACATTGAATTTTGGAAAATTGAGCAAGATTGTCAAAGCCTAAGAGCAAAGGATTAAAGTACTCAAATTGTTTCCAATAATTACATAGTTTATAATGACTTGTCAGTATGGTTGTGGTAGTGTCAAGATAGGATTAGCATGATCATGGTCAAAATCTAAAATTTCTTTATTCACCATAATTTTCATAGGTAATGTGTGCGTTGGCACTATCTAGACATGTTTCCACATGTTATCACCTTTCAATTATCTACATATTTATGACAATTTAGTATTCTTTTCATAACCCTCTCTTGACACATTTGAATTATTCTATAATATTCCTTATTATAAAAAGGTATATTTTTTATTATTATATTAGGGTAAAACTAGTTAATTATAAATTACACATTATTTTATAGGTAATGTATTACATTTTGATGTAAAATTAATTTCCCATTTAATGATATAACACAAAAACAAAATTTTATTATACTTAAAAACAACATCGCCATCCTAATATATATACCATGAAAAAACATACTTTCATATATATCTATTATGTGAGTGTTGATTACAATTGTGAAATGGATTAGGAGTTTATCACCATAACTACATGAAATTTTATGATATCTCCCATGTGGTGAAACATATTAATAAACTCATACATCTCTAGTTCAATCATGTGTACGTAATTTTAAGACAATAGTCGAGAGGCAAGAATATGACTTTTGATGCTCTATTGAACTCTGATCAATTCTACTATTGATGACATACCTAGGATTTTCATTATAAGGCACACAAAGTCATAAACTTGTGAGTTATAGTTTGAGTGAAGTTTTAAATGTTTCATGTGAATGTTTTAAACTCTGTCACAAAAATATATCTTAGCTCCTCTAATTGATGATCTGATTTTTCAATCACCTTTGTAATGCATTATTATTGTTGTTGTTGTTGTTGTTGTTGTTGTTGTTGTTGTTGTTGTTGTTGAAGAGTTTCCACAATCTACTATATGATGTTCTCAAATAGATGTCTACCTACCATCTTTGATACTCATCTTTGTCTTATCTAAGATCCACCCACTACCTCTAGGATGAACATCAAAATTGAAGATTGTTGACCACTCATAATAATCAATGTCAACTTGTAGGCAAAACCAACATTGATTGCATGTTAAACTCAACAAACATCACATCAATTTATAATTGTGAATGTTAAAACAACCAAATAAAAGTTAGACATATTGATTAATCGAAGAGGTAATATACACAAATAAGTTTCTTAAAATATTTGATATAATTACAATCATAAAATGTTATAAATAGTGTTGAAACTAGCTTACCTCATAGAAATGGTAAAGTCCTTGATCAACATGTAATAGTTCATTATATCTTTTACCTCTTACGTTGAGGCAAAAATTTTAAGCTATTTTAAAGACACAATAAATTAAGGTATTGATTAATGACATAATTAACTATATAATTTGCCTTTACATTTTTCTTTCCCTTTATAATAATAAAATAAATAGACTTAAAAATACATTATATTGTATAATATTGAGTGATATTTTCAGACCCTAAGAGCAAAGGATTAACGTCCTCAAATTTATTTTTGAGAACTCTATAGTTTCCATGATGTACGGGTACAGTCATGGTAGTGACAAGATAGGCGTGGTATGGCCCTAGTCAAAATCTGAAATATCTTTGTTCACCATAATTTTACTAGGTTATGTGTGCATTGGCACTTTCTAAACATGTTTCCACATGTTCTCACTTTTTTATTATCTATCGATTTTTGAAAAATTTATATTCTTTTCAAAACTCTCTCTTAACACATTTGAAATATTATATAATATTCTTTAATGTAACTAGGTATTTTTTCATTATTATATTAGGTAAACCTTTTTAAATCTAAATTACACATTACTTTAGTATTGCATGTTGATGTAAAACCACTTTCCCATATCACTATATAACACAGAAACACAAGTTGCCTATACTTAAAAATAACACCACTATCCCAATATATATTAAATATTGATATTATGAGAACCTATTGTATAATTATATACCATGAAAATAAGCACTTCAACATATATCCATTCCCTAAATGTTGATTATCATCCTAAAATGGATTAGGAGTTAACACTGCAACTACATGAACTTCTATGATATATCCCCTATAGTAAAACATAGCAAGAAGCTCATACATATCCATTTAAATCACATGTATGTAATATTAAAACAATAATTGAGAGGTAATTATATGAATTTTTGATGTTATGTTGAACTGTGATCAATTATGCTATTGATGGTATACCCAAGATTTTCATTTTAGGGTGCATGATGTCATCAACTTGTGCCTTCTAATTAGAGAGGAGTTTTCAATGTTTCATGTGAATGTTTTAGAATTTGTTACACAAATATTTCTTAGCTTATTATTTTGATTAGCCAAGTCTTTAATCACCTCTATAATAAATTATAGATTATTATTATTACAATTTTTGAGTTTCCATAATTTTCTATATGATGTGCTCGGATAATTGTCTACCCACCATCATTGATACTCATCTTCATCTTGTCTGAGATCCACCCACTAATTCCATGTTGGAAATGAGGATGGCATAATGCTGATCACTAATGATAACCAATGTCAATTTACAAGGAAAACCAACATTGACTACATGTTAAACTCAACAAACACCATGTCAATCTATAATTATGAACATTAAAAGAACCAAAAGAAGTTAGAAATGTTAACTACTAGGAGACAATATATATTAAGTCTCCTCCCAAATTGATATAGATAAATGATAAGTAATTATATCACTTGATATAATTACAATCATATATAGTTATAAATAGTGTTGAAATATCTTACCTGATATAAATGGTAAAGTCCTTTATCAATGTGTAATAATTCATTATATATTTTACTTCTTATGATGAGGTAAATTTTCTCAACTATTTTCAAGCCACAATTGAGTAAGCTATTGATCCCTAACACAATTGATTACACAATCTACATTTACATGAACAAAATAAAAAGACTTTAAAAGACATTATATTATAAATGTCTATATCATAATGTGATCCTTTGATATGATTTTATGTTCTACTAAAAATAAGTTTAAATTCTTAAAAAATAAGTTTGACAGTAACACTAATCTAGTCATGCCTTGCCTTTGTTTGAGCATGAACTGAACACTTATAGTATTTATGACAATGTATTATAATTTGTTTTATTTTACAGTTCAATATCTCAACTAATATTTATTTATTGACAATATAGTGCTATGATTTTTATGTATATGATACATTTCAGTTCTTATGAATATTAGTATGTGGATTATGTAAATATTTTATTTATCATTATCATTATTTTTGTACTAAATGTATTGTTGAAGTTGTTTGCATGGTTTCAGGTACCATCAAAGAATGATCTAATCTTGTGGGAGGAAGAGTTTCACAAACCAGTACCAAATGACATAGTACAGGTATAAGTGATAAGATGCAAGCTAGGTTTTTATATGGTTCCACCATTCCTTTCAGTGTTATGTATGTGTTGTGGAAACTCATTTTGCACATAATTTTGTATGTTTAGTTTAAGCAGTCATCATTGACTTACAACTAAGTGTACACATTGTTTATATTTTTATAAGTATATTATTGGTGTTGTTTTTTTAATTGCATTAACTATGAATTAGTTACTCTTATTATTATTTGGCACATTTTATTGGTGGCATGATAATGTTTTACCTTATTGTCATGCTTTGTCAAGTTTTTAGCTTTGATAATTGTGTTGGTTAAGACTTGGTCTTTGGTGTTAAAGTGGTTTGATAGTTTTGAATTTGGGTCAAGGATCTTAGACCTAGTTAAGGTTATGGCAATTATTTTTATTTTTTATTGGTTTTGGATTGTATATAAAGTAATTAGTTTAATTTCTTTTTGATATTAATGGGTACACAAAATCTAATTAGGTCAAAAAGTGAGTTTGTTTTGGTTTTGTTGTTTTTGAGTGCTTTGTGGTTGGTTGTTATTTCTTAGCCATGTGGATTCATTGACCTCAACTGAGAGGCAATGGAGATGTTAGGGTTTTTGAGTTTTGTGAAGTAATTTGGGGAAATAGAATTATAGTTTTGTGTAAGTTTCATTAAAAATAAATTGGAATGCTCCCTATTTTTGAGCAACCACGATACTAACATTAATAGTATGTCTTGTTGAAGTTGTTTTAGTTGTTTTTGTTTTTGTTTTTGTTTTGTTTTTTTTGTTTTTTTGTTTTTTTGTTTTTTTTTTTTGATTGCATAATTGCTATGGTGAGATAGTAATAAGAGCATTCAAACTATAAGGAAAACAAAGGAGAATGAGGGGCAAGAAGGTAAGTTGTGTGAAAGACAATATTAGGGTTTTCCCAAACTTGTTACTTGAAAACAAATAAGTGATTTTTTCTCTTTATTTTCTACTACTATTATGAGTAATAAATAATGGTGAAATTGGTTTATTGGAAGGTATAGGAAGTTGAATGAAGGTCATGAAAAATCCTAGTTTTGCATAATCCCCATTCATTTACCCATGTTTTGATTTTCATCCATAAAACTTAGAAATATTATTGTTAATACTTGGATATTCTCAGTTACAATTCCTTTTTGAGTTATTTAGTATTTGAAAAACATGACTATGAAATTATGGGGTGATGGATTTGTTTTCGTTTGGAATACACATGATTATATGATTTTGTTATAACTAATTTCATTGGTAAGAATGTTTGTGGTCTTGGTTGTGATGTTTTATATTGTTTAGAACAATATTTTATTGTTTTGATTTTTCTTTATTAAAATTTAAGGTATAAAATCAGCGGAGTTTTATTTTATTTTGAATAAATTGTTGAAGGTTTACTTTTTGGTAATTTTGGTTGTTTTATTTGTAAACCTTGATTATTATCGGTGGAACGAAAATATGCTTGGTACTCTTCTCATTTATATGTTTACATTGTTGAGATAGTTGTTTATGGAACTGCTATTATCTCATCATCAGTGGATGAAGTAGAATGGACCACCGATGGTTGGACTCATATTTCCCCCTTTTTTATGTTGATGAGTGAAGTTTGGAGTTCTTGCATGGCTTGTTGTTTACAAAGAATTCTATAAAGATAAAATGTTGAGTTCACATTTTGCATGGTGGAATGCCAATGACCTTTGAGGCATTAATTTTGTCATGTACTTTTAACTTCCAAGTTAGATTCTAATTATGCAACTTCTTAATCACGTTAAAACTTTAAGATATGTATTTACTCAGTTTTATTTTAAACTAACGTTACAAGAAAACCTGAAGAAACACGTAAAAATGATTAATGGTTTGAATAAAATCTTATAATTGTATTATTAAAATTAAATAAACAAGAATTATATGATATGAATGAATTCAATAGAAGTTTCACAGTATCCCTACATTATTTGACCTTGTATAATTCTAATGATTTATAGGTAATTTTATGTGGATCGGATATGGTGGCATTGTTTATTCAGAATTATAAATACATATTTATTTATAATATAATGATGTACGTTGTGAATCCCTTGATTGTTTCATAATTTGAAAATTGTGTGCTTATTTACACCATTAGTTATGTAAAAGGTGTGAATTTCTTAAATAATTTTTTTGTTTTGTATAGAATAAGACCGTTAAGGATTATTCACTTACCCTTGTTGAACTTCGTATAAACATGATAAGAAAGTTCTTGATCTCTTTCACTGTGTTAATGAAAAGCTAAAATTTGTGGACCTTGATAAGGTTTAAGACTGATTGAATTAGTTGTTTTCACTAGTAAGAAGCTTCATTGAATGCTTGATTGTCTAAGTGTATTCTTTTTGTTTAATGTTGTACTGATTATATTATGGTAGCATCATGTTTTGAATTTGTTATGAGTATTAAGTTTAATTCATGATAGAGTCTAGACTCAACTTTAAACAGTGATTGAATTTGTTAAATTTTGAATCCGTTTAATTAATATTGATGTATTTAACTTTTTTTAGTATTATATTTTTAATGCGATGTCGAGAAGTACTCACTCTAGGTGAAGAGTTAGATTTTAAGATATTCTTGAGGTTTGGATAGTTATATTGATAGGTGTTCCCTACAATAGCATGAGGGGGGATGAAAGGGTGTAATGGCATGAGTAAGTTGACAATTAATTAATTGAAAGCCAACTTAATAAAAGTATTTTAACATAAAGAGGTGTGGAAGAATGTAATTAATAATTAATGAAAAGTGTAATTAATAATTAATTAGACGCCGACTTTTAATTATATTTATTATGATGGAATATATAATGGATGAATTATATTTATTATTGTAGAAATTTTATTTACTTAAAAATAAAAGAATTTATTTATTTATTTAACAATTATATTTGTTATTGTGATCATTTTATTTATTTTAAAATAAAAAAATTATTTATTTATTTTATGTTTATTATTGTGGTAATTTGATTTAATTTAAAATAAAATTATTTATTTATTTACCATATAGATAAGTGAATTATATTTATTATTGTGATAATTTTATTTATTTTAAAATAAAAAAATTTATTTATTTATTTTATATTTATTATTGTGGTAATTTTATTTACTTTAAAATAAAATTATTTATTTATTTACTAACATATAAGTGAATTATTTTTTTTATCATGGTAATTCTATTTACTTTAAAATTATATATATATATATATATATATATATATATATATATAGGTAATTAAAAACAATAGCGAGGTTCAAAATAACTTATAAAATTATACAACATATTCAATCGTAAAATACAATCACAACCATAATGAACCTTGTTTAATCTACCATTTATTTTATATTAATGTTTTATCTTTTTTCCTTATTAATTGAGGAATGCTAGATTTAATATCTCATAAAATGAAAATGAAATGCTTGATTTCTTGGATATCAAAAACTGAAAATTTTCTCATAACTTTTCATATATTAATTTATGTCAATCTCTTCATTCAAAAGATGATTATCCCTTTAATTTTTAGAAGCACAAATATTTTTGATATTAAAAATGAGATGAAAATATAAAATAATAATAATTAAAATTATAGTAACTTAAATTTTAAGATAATAAATATTTGACATTAAAATTGATACAATAAAATATAACTAGCATAATTAAAATTATAGAAACTTAAGTAACAAATATTTGACATTAAAAAGGATACAATAAAATATAACTAGCATGCATATCTTAGATAAATCTATGTAAAATACACCGATAGATATTTAAGTGATTACTTGTGTTCTTTTTCATCTCTAAATAGAAATAGATTTTTATTAGAGGAACACTCATTAATATCCTTGGGTTCACTTATCGTTTGTATTTTATTAACAATTGAGTTTTAAACGTCACCATAAGAATTAATGTAGTTTATTTTATGTATTATTTGATTGTGTAGTTGAAGCTTTTTCTAGTAATTGATGTTAATCAATTTAATTTGAGACATGTGAGGTTCACACATTTTTATGTTTAACTTTAAATAATAGTTAATTAAGGTGATTAAATTTGGAAGTTTGTATTCATTGTCGAAAGTTGAAGTGAAAATCACTCCCTATGAAACCATTCAAAAAAATCGATTATAAAACCATTTACAACTCAAAAGTTTGAAATTTTTTGAGTTCAATTTTTAAGTGATGTGACAAATCTGAAATAAAATATAATAATTTTTAAACAAATATAATTTATAATTTTCAATTTTTTTTTTTAATTAAAAGTTACAACTCAAAACGTACTCAAATTCCATCATTTTTTTATTCATACAATATATTTAAATAGATAAAATAACACAATACATATCTACTTAAAAAGATCGACAATACAATATTCTCTAAAAGAATCTAGAATACATCTTAACTCCAAACAAATCGTATCAATAATGTAATCATAACTTTCCATAAATTTTTTTAATCTAAATATAAAAGAAATTATCAAAATAAAAAACTCCCTGCAACCCTAAATTTCCACAAATTTCCCTGTCAAATGTGAAAAAGGTTATCAAAATGGGGACTCACACTACTGTCATGATTGAAAAAGGTTGTCAAAATGAGAACTCAGAGCAATGTCATGGTTAAAATTGAATGACATATGAATGGCAATGGTTTACACATTGTATTCCATCCATAAAAGCTTTCTAGATACTCCAAAAGTCTATGGTTTAAATATTATATTTCCTTTTATCTGTTCCCATAAACAACCCCGAACCAAAAAGGTGCTAAAAAGGTGATGGAAAGCATATCAGCCGTTCAAATTTTGGACTTTATTTTGCTTGGTCGGCTGCCACCTCACCATTCAAAGGTCAAATAAAGACTAAGTTGGTATTAAAATTTTAAGGTCAAATGCGCGTGCATTGCTAAGGACAAAGGTTCGAATAATTTGAAATGATCTTTCATAGCCTACCATTTTGTTTGTGGGGGAACAAATCAACCCCTTCCTATCCCATTCAGTGTACGAATAATCTGTCTCCTTTGGGTTTAATATTAAAGAATTATTATTACGTATTTCGTAAAAGTTATGGAGTTTATATTTAGTTTTATCGTTTTTTATATTTCCAAAAAAATATCAATCAAATTTCGATATTTTTAATAAAAGAGATTGTATGTTAAAATTGATTATGTGGAAAAAAAGAAAATTCGATATTTTATCTTTAAGGAAATCAAATGAGAGTACAATTATGATATTTATAGGTACTAAAATTAAATTTTTAGGACACTTTGTTGTATTCCACTAACCAATTTAATTTAAAACATGCTAAAAATTATCATCATCATTGTCATGATCATAGAGTTCCAATTATATATAATTTGATGGAGAAATTATTTCTAAAGTATTTTAGTTGGGAAGGTTTTAAATATTGTGTAAAACAAAAACAATTATAATTCAACTTTGCTAAGAGAAATCAAAGAAAAATTAAATTTTTAGGACACTTTGTTGGGTTCTACTAACGAATTTAATTTAAAACATGTTAAAAATTATCGTCGTCGTTGTCATGATCATAAAGTTCCAACTATATATAATTTGATGAAGAAATTATTTCTAAAGTGTTTTAGTTGAGAAGATTTTAAATATTGTGCAAAACAAAAACAATTATAATTCAACTTTGCTAAGAGAAATCAAAGAAAAATTAAATTTTTAGGACACTTTGTTGGGTTCTACTAACTAATTTAATTTAAAACATGTTAAAATTTACCGTCGTCATTACCATGATCATAGAGTTTCAACTATATATAATTTGATGGAGAAACTATTTCTAAAGTATTTTAGTTGGGAAGGTTTTAAATATTGTGCAAGATAAAAACAATTATAATTCAACTTCGCTAAGACAAATCAAAGAAAAATTACATTTTTAGTACACTTTGTTGGATTCCACTAAGCAATTTAATTTAAAACATGCTAATAATTATCGTCATCATTGTCTCGATCATAGAGTTCCAACTATATGTAATTTGATGAAGAAATTATTTCTAAAGTGTTTTAGTTGGGAAGATTTTAAATATTGTACAAAACAAAAACAATTATAATTCAACTTTGCTAAGAGAAATCAAAGAAAAATTAAATTTTTAGGACACTTCGTTGGGTTCTACTAACTAATTTTATTTAAAACAAGTTAAAAATTATCGTCATCGTTACCATGATCATATAGTTCTAACCATATATAATTTGATAGAGAAATTATTTCTAAGGTATTTGATTTGAGAAGGTTTTAAATATTGTGCAAGAAAAAACAATTATAATTCAACTTTGCTAAGAGATATCAAAGGAAAATTACATTTTTAGTACACTTTGTTGGGTTCTACTAACTAATTTAATTTAAAACATGCTAAAAATTATTGTCATCATTATCATGATCATAGAGGTCTAACTATATATAATTTGAATCAACCCTAAAATGATAACATCATACCTCTCTTTCATAGTGTGATATATTATCAATTGTACTGAAAGTTGTAATGGGCTCGTCGATAGAGATTATTTCTAAGGTGTTTCAGTTAGGAAGGTTTTAAATATTATTCAAGACAAAAATAATTATAGCTTAACTTTGCTACGAGAAATCAAATAAAAATTACATTTTTAGTACACTTTGTTGGATTCTATTAACTAATTTAATTTAAAACATGCTAAAAATTATCGTCGTCATTATCATGATCATAGAATACCAACTATATATAATTTGATTTGTTAAATTATATTACTAAGAGAAAGAGTATCTTTAAATTAACCCCAATGTAATAACATCTTACCTCTCTTTCAAAGTGTAATATACTATCAATTGCACCAAAAGTTGTAATGGGTTCATCGATAGAGAAACAAAGTAAAATGATAAACATTGATGCCTGAAAAGTAAACTTTTATAATTGGATCTATTTTTTTTAAATGCAATACTAGTATTATGTGAGAGTTTTTGTAATGTGCAAAAATGTGACCTTTTAAAATGAGGAGTGCATGATCATGTACATATATGAGGGTGCATAAATTGGTGGGTATTTTGTGTGGCGCTAGACTTAAATGCAAGCTTGAGAACTAGCAACAATTGAAGACTCATTTACATGGATGGGAATACAATTGTTGGTGATAACGTGGAATGAAATTGATATTCCTATTACTTTATGTTAGCCCAATTTTTTGTTTTTTTATTAAGACCTGGGGCTAACACAAATTATCTATAACTAGCATTTCAACTTAGATAAACCCACTGATAAGACATGCAAAGAACCAAGAGATAACGATGACATAAAGAAGAGACAACACGATCTACTTAGAATGACATGGGGTGAGAATAGAACACATTCTATTATGGTAAAACCAATTACATAAAATAGTGTAAACCAAGAGGGAAACCATCACCTTTTGCCTTTATATAGATATTTAAGGTTATATATAACCACAACCATACTACATGGAATGTAAATTAATGCTCACCTACACTTATACCTACTACATCACTTGTTCCATTAAGTTCATGGCACTACATTCTATATATGTTTCCCTTTCTATAAAATGGGTGTAATGTTTACAAACACATGGTTATACCTACTCACAGTTATACAAAAAAATGAAAAAAATGTTAACTCTAATATGGGGGAAACATATTCCCTCAATTATTTTGAGCTTCATCCTGAACTTCATTGCATGGGCGGTAAACATAAATCACTAATTTTAAGGGCAATAGTAGATAAACCCTCTAAAAATTTGGACCATTACTGTAGAATCTAGAAAAAATTAACCGAACAAATAAATTGTTGTGGTGGGAATTATAAGATTGATAATGACCAACTAAAATGAGTTCAAATGCTACATTGGCCCAATCAACTTAGTGCTTTCATTCTCCAATATATTCTTGTTTTATCTTGCATGATCAAGTAACTAGTTTAGTTTCAAAGAGTGAGGTGCCTTATGTTTATATAATAATGCTTATAAATTTTTCACCTTTGTTTCTAGGTAGAGAGCTTCATACTTGTTTAAATCAACATTTACAACCTAGGTTGCTAGTCCTACAATTTGCACTTCCAACTACCTAGAAACCCAATTATGTTAGTCACTCTACTAAGCCATCAATTACTTTGTTATCTCATGTGTCACTTTATACTTGTGCATCAAATGATGACACTCAAGTGTCCAATAGTAAGAAACCAATATTAGGCATTAAATTGTACCTTCTTCTATATAATTATCAATAGGTGTTGGGGGACAAAAGTCATTTATCACCTTGTGAGAAGACCCTCCCCCAACACCTTAGGGGAGAGTTGCAGAATGGGAGTATGAGTGCCATAAATACATGGCACCAAAGTGACAATCAAATCCAACTTGTATGACTTCCTAACACTCAGTACAATCACCATTGATGCCATTAGTGCCCTCATAACATTCAAATGAATCAATGGAACCACTCTCCCTATCGGCTTAGGGTTTTTAAGAAAACATTGCATCAATTTAATATGTTCCAATAGGTTAAAAAATATATCCTCTAGGTATCTAAAAGAACACAGAAGAACTAACCCTTCACCTTCCCACTTACAGAAAATCAAAGAGCATTTCTTACCCAATTAAAATTCTTCAATCATAGTCATCAATCCTACTCTGAACACCATGCAAATAACTCTACTTGTAATTGTCATTGTTAGCTTCTTATCTTTTGATGCCATGATCAGATTGCCTATAAAGGTCAAAGCCACTAAGGAATTCACCTCCACCATATAGTTGGCCTCCAATAACACCAAACCCATGATCTCCTTAATTTCCTATAAAACATTCCCCCACTAAAGAGTAAACACCCTCTTCAAATGAACATCAGACACCTTCCCCTCAAATGTCATCTCCCTCTTATCCAATTTGACATGTAGAAGAGGTTTTTTTAATGCCACTTGCAACATTTTCTCCATGTTTACAGCCTCTTCCACCCACCAACCACTTTAATCTCTTCCCAATGTGAGTGATGAAAAACCTAACATAATAAAAAATAAATGCATTGTCATCCATGATAGGCACAATGAGAGCATGACTGAATTGCATCCCAAACATGGGAGTAGAATGTAACATCACTAATGATGGTTACCTTCCATAACTTACCATCATGCACTTAGCCCTCACATCCAAATCCTGATTATGCAAAGAAAAAAATCCATCATCCATCCAAGCCCCCAATCATTATCAATAATTACATCATTAACCTGTAATATACAATTCTATTTGCAAGGTCATCAACTATATAATTCATTTCACAAAATCAATGGTTGGCTTCCCACACATCAAAATGATCTAAAATACCCCAATCCCAACTAAGGATGTTATTTACATTCTAAAAATGAACCTTTATATTTTGAAGAGCCTGAATAACTACCATTGAATCACCCTCAATCACTACATGATCAATGCCACACTACACTAGGATATCAAGCCCCAAAACTAGGGCCTATACTTCCACATCATTATTGGTGTCATACATGAACTTCATTGAATCTACTCAAGTTAATGAACCAACACAATATCTTATTACACATCCTTCTATTGAGACTCCTTTATTTCCCCTCACAACCTATTAAATTTCAATTTGAACATCCCTAGAGGGGGAGGCAACTAAGCTATTTACTAGTACATCTCATTGCCTTCAAGCACATGATGGATCCATTAATGAGGAGTGCCTTTAACCAACACTAAAATGAAATGATCTATAAGTTCCAATCCAAAATATTTCATTTATATCTCTTAGCATGGGTATATCTAACATTTGACATAACTATTTATGTTCTTTTAATCACCACCTCATAAGTACTAGTCATGTCTTGAAAAATATGTCAGTTACATTCCTTCCATAGGGTGTCTCTAATAGACCCCATTGGCCATGACATGAAGGATTGCTAAAAATACTCCAAGATTTCCTAACACTAGTGCATTTACTACATAACTAATCCCACATAGCCTCCATGAAGGAGCATCAAAATAGCATGGGGTTCACATCTTCCTCTTCCACCAGACACATGATGCATGTGGATGGCCTGACCATCACCATTTTTTGCATCTGATCTTGAGTCAAATCCTCCCTTGTGTATTAATCTAATCAAATATCCCTACTTTAGGCAGACTTACCTTAGTCTAGCACAAATATTTATCCCACCCAAAAGATGTTTATGTCTTCTCTACCATTTTGTAGCCCAGGTTGATTGAATACACACTTGTCTTAGCCCAAATCCATTGGATAGTATTATCTCTATTAATGATACAAATCTTCCACTTTTCTATAATTTCATTAAACACCTACTTTTGATTGTTTGGGATTGGCATTACCTCCATATCTCGCTATTTAAAATGACCCAGTTCTACCATAGGCCTTATTTAAGATAATACCTTACCTTGCTACCCCTTGAGTTTTCTAATACCTCTTTCGCCACATCTAAATCATATAAATCCTAAAAGGGCATGTGAATATTCCATGAGTCACCTAATAATTTAGTTGAATTCCCATCATTTACCACCTACGATACATGATACTTGATTATTGGCTAGCACTTAAGAATGAATCTCAAAAGGTGAGGCCCCTTAGGTGGATTTCAAACCTTCAGGATGTTGGTTGGGGATAACTCCCCAATAGAATTTTACTTCATCAACGTATTCCACACAATCTGATTATGATTCACCATGCACCAAACTAATTTATCACCTAGCACCAAATTCTAAATTACCAATCTTTTAACACTAGCACCCCCCCTCCCCAATTTGAGGTAAACACACATTGTCCCATTTCACCAAAGGGATCAAATATTTTTATATTGTGTTCCTTGACATAAAAAATTATTCATAATATGGTTAGGTTCCTTCAACACCTTAGCTAGTGGCTGCAATACTGATAAAGTGTAAATTAGCAAAGCGCTCAGCACTGACTTTATAAGAGTAATCCTACTAGTAAGAGAGCCACTTACCTTTCCACTCCACAAGCCTCACCCAAAATGATCTAATCAGTTTATCCCACAAAGAGGCTTTGCAAGCTCCTAAAAAAATGGGGGTTCATAAATATTTGGTGGGAAACTTTCTAATTTTAAATTCCAAAATATTTGTAATAACACGTTGCACCTACCTTGAAGTGTTAATGTAATAAACTTTTGATTTGGTCATATTGATCCACTACCTTTATGTTTCTCATATTCAACCAATAAAAGTTTGAAAGAAAGAGCTTCCCCCTCTATCATAATTCTAAACAAAATAATATCATCAATGAATTGATGGTGTGTAAGACTCTCACTACCTTTTGCAACCTTAATTCTTCTAATCACACCATCGACCACCACACCTGAAATTTCTCTCCCCATTGTCTCTACTATTAAGATGAAAAGGAATAGGAAAATAGGGTCACCTTGCATAAGACCCTAAGAGGCTTGGAATAATCCCTTTAGTTCCCCATTGACTAAAATTGAAACATGGGTTAGAGATACAACTAAAAATATAGATACACCAATCCTTGAAGAATCCAAATATTTCTAAGGTTTTGATCAAGAACTGCCAACAAACCCAATCGTAAGGCTTAATAATGTCTGATTTAATAATCATTCATTTATCATGACCTTCCACAAGTGAGTGGATAATTTCATGGGTGATTATCACCTCGTCATGGATGTTTCTGCCAGGGATAAAATCCCCTTGTTCATTGGAAATCAGACCATCTAAAAAACCTTTCATTCTAAAGGAGATGACCTTTGAAAAGATCTTATACATAGTGTTTCAAAGTAAAACTGGTCCATAATCCTAAAAATTAGCTTGTGTTTCCCCCTTGGTAATTAATGTGATAAAATTACAATTGATTTCTATCCCAATCTTCTACTTCCTCTGAGATTTCTCTACCATTTCAACCACCTCATCACCCACAATCTCCCAAAAGTATTGAAAAAAGGCTAGGGGGAACCAATCTAACCCCATAGATGTTTTGTTACCCATAAATAACACCACCATCCTTACTTATTTTTTTGGATAAAGTTGCCATAAACATGTTATTTTGATGTTTTGTCATCACTCTAGGAATGTGGTTGACGTGTTACATCCCGATTTCACCCTATGATTTATAATCTTTGAATCCAAGGATTAATATGGTTATTAGCTGATTATTATTGTTCTGATATGAGCTTTATGACATATATTATTATGAGACAGTGATATTATTGATTAGTATACATGATGTCATAGTTATATTCTATTATTTTGTAAATTGAAGATACATATTTATTAGTTTTCCATCATTTATTGATATTTATGATGACTCAGACTAATTACCTACTTATTGTGAGGTGGATGAAAGATAGATCTTACCCTCAGAGCATGATGAGGGAGAGTATCATCAAAGAGGATGGATTAGATGGGATGATTGAAAGATGGTAGAGGAATTTTTAGTGACCCTATACACACGCACATTAGATTTAAAATGTCATATGCATAACATGTTTTAAATGATAGTACGTGATTAAGAAAATCTTGTATGTGATTATATTTGTATGTGGATTTAGTTTTGATTACATTAGATTACTTTAATTTAATTGTCTTGATTCTCATGAGTAAATCAAGAAAATAGATGTTTAATTACTATATGTGAATAGTAATTAATTGTTCAATTAACTTATTTTGAAAATAATTAGAAATCTATTTATCCCCTAGTTAAATAAATAACTACCTTTATTTTAATTATTTTCAAGGAGTTTGAAATATCCTAGAAAGCTAACTAAGAGTAAGTTGTGCTAAATTTAGTCTTTTTAAAACATGCATGAGATTGCATTGAAAGTGAAATTAGATATCTTTATTTAATTGAGTCAATCTAGTCTTATGTTGAGATAACATAGGGAGATATGGTGTAGTGTTTTAAAATAAACAAATTAAATGTTTTAAATATATTAATTAAGAAATTTGAGTTAAGGAAGAGTAGGGATTAAATAAAAGGATAATTGCACTTAGTAGAAGAGTTGGACACTACACATGGTGGGGCAAGTAAGAGATTTAGCATGCAAGAGAGAGAGCACAATAGATGAAAAGGAGGATAATTTATAAATTTAGGGGGAGAGAAGGAAAGAGGACGTAATACAAAAGTAGAAGTAGAGGCAAATTAGAGAAAGTAAGCAAATGGCATTATCATTCTTCAAGCAAATATTTAAGAAGGTTGGTAATTCAAATATATATGTGTGTTGTTTTGAAAAGAGCAGAATTACTATTACATTATTAATTGATTAGGATTGTGTGTCACCTCTTTGAAAAACATTAGTATTGGCTAAATTTGGTATATAAATTGCCAATTCCTTAGTATATTGGTTATGTTTGAAATGAATTGTACTTAAATGTCATTGACAGTGTTTTTATCTATTTTTGAACTATGGATCACTTTATAACTGCCAACATTTTATTTATATGGATATCAAACTGTAGTATTATTAACTTTATCTTATTTATGGTAGCATTTTGATATCCTAGCCAATGTCTCAAATTAGACTAACAACATAATATAATTTTTGAAGCAGTTCTATATTTAATATGGTTGTGTACTTAATACCATAATTGATTGGACTATGAGCTTCACATTGCACAAACTCATTATGGTCATTACTAAGGCACTTGTGAGTGAAGTATATGACTAGTTTTTAGTGTTCATAATTAATAGACCAAAGTTATATAATAATTAAGATGCACACTAATATGAGTTGCATGTTTATTGGTTGTGTCTTACTCATTAGAATCAAAGCCAAAAATTAGAGTCTCCCTTTGAGTAGCATCTCACTCTTTTTAAACTATGCCTCATTATATATGGACAACCTGTAAATAAGTAGATTTTGTCTTGTATTTTTACACCAAAAAAATATGATTATATAGTGTCTCCCTCTAGTTGGCCTGCATTTCACTCTATAAGGGCAAAATTTTAAATTTTGAGCAGTATTTTATATTCTTATGGTCTGTGTATTGGTTGTATAGGCCAGTGTTTATTTGTATAGGCCAGTGTTTATTTGTGTAGGACTGAATTTATTTTAATAGGTTTGAGAATTTATTTTAAAAGGCCTACGTATTACATATTATAGGCTATGTCATTTTAGTTAGTTATTGAAAGATACTATCTTGTCTATGTTCCATAATACCAGGTAGTATTTCAACTATATTTGGTATGCATTCCACTATTTTAGGCAGCACTTTATAATTAATTGGTTGTGATGTTTATAGACATGCATTGTTTTATATCTAGAGCTACACTATATTTCAAGGTATGCATTTTAAATGGTTGTATCTCACCTCTTAAGTTAGGCATATCATCTCATAATTTAAAGGTCATGAGTTCAGTCCTCGCTGGAGGCTTTGCTTAATATATGCATTGTGTGTGTAAGAAATATTTTTTAATGATCCATTTAAAAGAAATGCCCAGTCTTTAATTAAATATTCATTGTTTAGTATCTAATGGAAATGTCAGGTCATTATATTAAAAAAATTGAATATTAATAAAGTCCCTATTATATTTGAGACCGTATATTATTCTGAAGAAGGAATATGTCTCTTCTTTAATTCAAGATCGAATGTTCGGTGGAACTTTAATTTTACCTTAGATTTCTGAGTTGCATTGCCAACTCGAGTTGCATTTTTATTATAAGCATGATTATCATAGGATCCTTATGAGGATAAAAAAATTGGAAAAATATTAAACAGTTTATACTCATACCTTGATCAGAAACCAATATTAGATTGTTTTGTATTCTTAGTCTAGTAAGAAATAGTAAAATGATAGATGTAGTTATCAGATATAATATATCATAAATATGTGTGAACTAGATTAATTTAAACATAACTTAATAACTTGCCAATTTAGTCTAGTCATGAGGGAGATACCTTGTGAATTAGGATAAATACATCCTTATGATCAAAAGTTATTACAGAGGATCTTAATCATGTAATTTTGACATGCTTTTTAATAAGGATTATGGTCATATGATATATGAATATGATTGTATGAGATGACTGATTTTTAATATTATTTTAATCTTCTAATATGTATGAGATTAATTGATGAGCTTTAGTCAATTAGTGATTTGATGTGACTAGTTATCCTTGTAAGCCATTTACATATGATGATTGTGTTTATAGTTATATAGTTTTGAGAATATCACTATGATTTGGATAAATTATAACAAAGTTAGACATTTCTATGGTAATGTTATTATACTTTTATTTGTTTAATATTATATCTTTTGTGATTTAATTATATGATATAAATCTATACTATTGCTTTGCTTAGAATGCTAGTAGAGACAAATAGCATATCTATAGCATAATGGTATTATAAAAACATGTTGATAGGGTCAAATTTTGTAGCGTCATGTAAAGATGAAAAATTATGTGCATTATATTTTGTGAGAGTAATTTATGTGAAACTGATTATACATTTTTAGAATAAAAATGTGCATCGTGATGTGTGCATAGAGATAATGTTTTCATCTGAATATTAATGTGTAGTATAATCTAAGGTATACTCAAATGGTATAATCATGTACTTGCTTGTTTAATAACTATAGAGTAAGATAGTTTGTTCATGTTTGAGTAGGGTGCTCATGCACAATAATCTATGATAGTGTGGGATATCATAGAGCACTTTAACTTAAATGTATATACCTGAAAGGCACATATTGTAGTTGTAAGTCTAGACTCTCACCTATGTTGACTGATTAAATGCATGTGTTGGTTATTACTTGAATAATATGTATGCATGCATACAACTTTGAGAGTGTAAATGAATGTTAGGTTAGACTTTTATGTGTTTGTATGACTTACTTTGTTATATATACTTGCTTGAATAGTAGCTTATGATTCCATAAATTTATGACTACTTTATATGATTGATTGTGAGAAAACTAGTATTTATGTATTAGAACTCTAGACTATAATAATATAGAATATCATGGAGTGTAGTCGTATGGATATTATTGTATTAGTTGGGAAATTATAATTTAATATGAATTTTACTTGGGTGGTATAAATTATAGGTATTATTTCTAGTTTGGGATAAATAATAATGTAAGTTTCATTCATGTGTTGATGGAACAAATGTACACTTTGCTTCTCCTATGTTTAGCATGTGATGTGATATGATCTCTAGGAGGATGTATTATTATAAATCTTGTGGTTAAATTATGTATGGTGAGACATTAATTTTTAATTTGTATGATTTACATGTCAGTGTGATATCTTACAATAAAATAGATTTTTTATGATACACCGAATGTTTAGTTTTAAAAATTATATACACTTGGGTACTTGCTTATTCTTTGGTTCTCCACACCATAACTATCTAACCATCCATGAAGGGAGGGTCATTCCTTGATGGTATTAGTGTGGTGAATCATTGGTCCATAGTTAGTGTGAAAAATCACTTAGATGATGCTCTCCCTCCCCATAGCAGTATTACTTACCTAGAGACCACACTTGAGATTATCAAAGATATATGAGTTAGTTAGAATTGAGCTCCAAAGGGCATGGTATCTATTTCTAGTATTAATGTTGAATACATGAAGGAAATATATATATATATATATATATGTATGTATGTATGTATATATGTATATATGTATATGTATGTATATATGTATATATACATATATATATATATATATATGTATATATATATATATGTATGTATGTGTGTGTGTGTGTATATATATATATATATGTATATATATATATATATATATATATGTATATATATATATATATATATGTATATATATATATATATGTATATATATATATATATATATATATATATATATATATATATATATATGAGTATAATGAATGATAGTTATTGTATTATCAGACCCACCATGGTTATGTCCTAATGAATTTACTTTCCTTACATTTGTAATAATTTATATTGAATTTTAGTATTTCAATCTAGAACTATTTTTGTTCTGAGATATTGATTGAATAAGTTTTGAGTATTTTTCTATGGGATGAATGTTAAGTGATTTAACTTTTTTGAGAATAATAGAGTTTTATTCCTATTTTAGTTAAAGGTCTAGATTAATAAATTAGTACAAAATATATCAATAATTACAGTCTTAATTTATATTATTATTTGTCTTTTTCACCTTTCTAAAAATAACATTAAATAAGAAGAAATTAACTTAGTTGGAAAATAGATTGAGATGGCTAATATAGATGTTGAAACTAATTATGCAAGACTGTAAAATTGTCATAAACTTGAATCTAGATTTTGTTTGGTGAAAGGATAAGAGCACCAAAAAGTGGATGCTTTGGTGTTTGGTGTTGTTATACATTCTTGTTGTTTTCCAAACTGGTCACAGAGACTTGAAACTTTCTAAGTAGTTGCATTGTGCCTATGTGAGTGTACATGTAAAAAATTGAGTGTCAGTTGTTGATACATCTCACTATGGAACTAATTTTGTCTTCAAACCCTAACCCTCCATCATGCTAGATAAAATGATATTTGGGTCACTTGATAAAGAGGGGGGTTAGTGTGTAAGATGTACTAAATGTATAATCCACACCACTTGTGTGGCCACATTGCCTACATACCAATACTCTGAAGAGAGATCAAGCCATATGTAGTTATCCCATCTAATGTGTTTTGTGTAATAGTGTGATGTAGAGGCAAATGATAATTTGATAGTTTTTAGGTGGCTATGGATTGGTATGAGGATTTGATTAAGTTTGCAACTATGTTGGGTGATTATGTGTAGACAATAGGGAAGTTTGCCTTTGTGATTTGTTTGTATTCTTGATTACTTTGTAAGTTTTGTCACCTCACTTGTAAATAAGCTTTGAGTGGGATTTTATAGGGAACAATTGGTCATGGGTCAGATGTATTCATGCTAGGATGACCTAATTAAAGATAAGGACTAGATAACGATGATTATTGAGGCTCAAAGTGAAAATAGATAGGAGAACTTAAAGTGAGGCACTTTGGTGCCCAGTGCTATAGTCCAAATGGGGTACTCCTATCCTACATGCTCATGACCTAAGGGAATAAGATTGACATGGGGAATATTATTTATCTAAAGTGGAATGACTCTTTAAAAGGTTTTGGATGACTGGTAATGAGCAAAAAAGTGTCTAGAAGGGTCACAAAAACATGCAAAAAGGACCTTTGGATGGGGTGTCACAAGCCACACTCAAACTACCAATTTGGACATTTTACATGACTATATTTTCCCCCTTTTATTCTAGTGATGTAGCAAATTGAAATACTAGGATAAAGGAAAAATAGAGAGCATACCTGAAATTACCTACAAGGGTGAAGCCCATGAAGATGTGTGATGTTGAGTGTGAGTAAAGAGAGAACAATGTGAAGCGTAAATCTTCAAGAGAAAACAAGGAGTCTATTAGTTCTTACTAGACATGTTATGTCTAAAATAGAAATATATAAAGGTTAGGTAAAAGAGATAGGCAAATAAAAGAAATAATACACCTCACTAGGTACGCGAACCAATACAAAACATGTTGTGATGTTGAGTGATGTTGGGTATGTGTTGTACCAAGAGTAATATCATGAATGGAGCTGAGTGCTCAATTCCCTAAGGGTGGCTCAAGAATACAAAGGTTGACCCTTTGGCTTGATCATCACCCACTATGTAGTGAAGCTATGTGATCATGTATATGTTAATTGATGTTTTGACTATGTGTCTAATCCCTTTGAGTAGGTGGCTCAAGAATACAAAGGATAGCTAGTCCTTTGGCTCCATCATTGTCCATTAAGTGTGAAATATGAACTGATACCAATATGAATGTGTGTCATACAAGATGGCTCATGAATTTCATGAATGCTCTATAATCTGATAATGTGGCATGGATAGTCGAATGTGTACTAAGAACTAGGCCAATGTTGGCCACTTAGAAAGGTGGAGATTAGGCTTATATGAAAACCACTCCAAAACTAAGAACTAGGCTTATATGAAATCCAATCTAAAATGATACCAACCACCTACAGATAGAATAAGGCACACAACTACTGAGAATACTTGGGTAATACAATGAAATAGAAAGAAAAGAAGGCAAATGTCTGTGCACATTTTCCCCAATCACTGGTGTCTAAAGCATGGATTATAATCTAAAAGTTATACCAACTACCCAATCTAAAACTAGAAGTGAGAGCCATCATATCATGCATGATGCCCCCTATATTTGGATAATATAAGTAAAACTATAATGAAACTACCTAATTTAAACTGAACTATAACTAAAAAAGTTGTAATTAACCTTACCTTTTTGTCTTTTTCTAAAAATTTTGGGTTTTTGACTATTTGGATAGGAGCGCCAAAAAGTTCACACTTTGGTGTTCGATGTTGTAGTCCAAATATGGTGATCTTGTCTTTTACTATTTTTGATGATTGTTTTATATTCATCACTATGTTCTTGATTTGTTCTACATGTTTTGAACTCTAATTATTATTTTGAGTGTTCTAAAAACTAATTTTTTATCGATAAAGGGCTCTTATCTCTATGACAAAACCCCTGTTTGTTGCCCCCTCTTTTGAGGGTATGAATGAAGACCCTGAAATGACTACCCTCAAAAGAAAGATCCATGCAAGTGTGTTATACTAAAAAATACATGATATAGCAATGATAATCCAAAATATGTTTCAAGATATAGCATAGTTTGTACTAGAGATTATTATATCAACAAGGGTATGCCTAGATAGATGTAACAATGTAATAGCATGCAGTCTACTAAACTGAAACTAGAAATCTAATTAGTTATCACTGAGGGATGTAGCATGATGTCCATCATGGCATTCAAGAAGAAAAGATAATGCATGATTTGGATCATGTCATTGTAAATAATTGAGAAGCAAACAAGCACACAAGCACACAAGGCAAGAAGCAAGAAGCATACAAAAGAGGCCAAGGGTCCAAGAAAATAAGGGACATGGGTACATGTCACTCAAACTGGAAAAAGCAAGCATACAAAGCATGTTCAAATACCCACATACACATACAATTTCAAACAAGCAAGATTGGTGTGAGGGCCACAAGTACAAACAATAGTATAAGCAAAGGACATTGACAAATGTCCTAAGGCACACACAAGTAACAAAATAGGAACTAAGAAATACAATCACATCTAGCTACTCAAAGCAAGAAAGAAAGGCATGTAAATGCTAGAAATACTATTGCATCTAAATAATCAAAGCAATAAGGGAAAGTATGTAAAACATGTAGTACAATACTAGGTAGATGCTAAGAAATACACAAGAGTTATATACTAGTGAGTGTCGATAGAATAATATATGTAAGATAGTAAGTAATGTACATCAACACGATAAGTATAGTGTGTGGTGTAAGAATGACATAACTTGGATGGTGTAGTTATGTATAATATGCCCCCAGTGGGTATATATGTCGATGTATGTCTTGAATGTAGAAGTAAGATGCCCCTTCAATGGGTAGAGTGAAGCAATCAAAGATTTGGGTATCACTGCACACACTCAAAGAAGATCAAGTGAAGCATGGTAATGTAGATAAATCAACAAATAATAGTATAGAATAATAAAATATAAATTTAACATGGTAGTAGAAATGTAAAGCATGGATAATGCATATAGTTGAAAAGTTTTTTGGTGTTTTGAGTTATTTAAATGTTTTTGTATTTTGAAATGTAATATTATTTTTGGTATTTTGAAATATTGTATTATTTTTGGTATTTTGAAATAATCTATGTACAATTAAGCAAAAAGACACTATGTAAAAGGAAGTAAGTTGAGAAATTAAGTACAAGTAAGTAGAAAGAAACTATGTACAAGTAAGCTAAAAAGTTATGTACAATAATATGAATAAATTAATATGTACACAATGATGTAAAAGACTAAGTTGGAGGGGGTAATGGGTTCAAGGATGAAGCTCGTTGGGGATGAAGATGGAATAAGGGATCACGTCTATCATCAAATGTCTCAAGATCATCATCATAAGTATCATTGTATGCCACCAACTTTGTATACATGATGGTTGTCTCTTTAGGTGACAATAAGATCTATGATCTTTGTATACTCAAAGATCTATCACTCATAATGGTGTCATCCTATCAAAGGTGAATTGAGGGTTATTCTGGTGGTGAAGATGCTAGTTTTCCTCTTGGGTATTTATCTCTGGTAGGAGGTGGCCTTAGTGGAAGTGGTAGAGCCAGTGCTGGTGGTGACATAATCTAAATAGTACCCTAAACCTATAGTTTATCCAACCTCTACTATAAATTTATACATGAGTTTGTGTCGTGGCCTATGATTCTATGAAAGAGACAAAATCCGTGACCATTCTACTATGATAAATTGCTAATAGATCTATGTCATATTGTAAGTAGTGTGATTAATCCATGATCAAGTAACATCTATAGTATAATATGTGGTTGATACTATGTGTTACCCACCTGAATCTAAATGATTGGCTCTATATCCATAGAGGTAACCATGTGAACTATATGTGCCAAGTGATCTATTTATGGCCATGAATTTGGAGTATATCCTGAGAGTGTAGTGTGGGATGCTAAGAGTGATGCAAGATGTGTGATGAGGGATCTAGAGTCATCTTGGTATTCTCTTGGGCCAACTGGTGTAAAGCTCAATCCACAAAAATAGTCATATGTGAGTATGGGTGTTATATCATCATCTAAAATAGCCTAAGAATTTGTATCAACATCATGCACATATGGTCACTCATAATTTATCAAAAGGGGTAACTGTGATATGGGAGTCTCATAAACTATATTAGGAGAAGATAATGGTGCTACAAGAGTATCTGTAATTGGTAAAATGATTATGATTGCCTGAAGAGCTATATCTATAAAATCAACTGGTACTAATGGAACTGTTGTCAATGATTATGTAATTATAATAGGTGTAGGAATTATGGCTGATGGAATAGCTAGAATAAATGAAGTTGTTAATTCAGAGTTGAGGAAACAATTGTAAGTGGAAGAGTGTGAGTTGTGCTATTCTTTCCTACCTCATATGCATGTATTTATTCAAGAGAAATATGATGTGGTGGTGACTAAACTGTGATATGAGGTTTCCCATCTAGAAAAATAGTCGATGATGACTCTATAATTCTATAATGTCTAAATGGCTAGTTATTTGTTGGGCAAGTGTATAGGTATCCTTCATAGAGGAACTTAACACATCAATGAAGAGAGGAAGGAATTAACCCCATAGCATGTATCTAAGGACATCCAAGTAAAAGGTTATAATGAAGTAGACTTGGCATGATGTGGAACTGTGTAGATAGGTTTTTGGTCCCTATCATGATAATTAAAATAATGGTGCCTAATGTCTATTATGGTATATCATCAAACCCTTTAATGTTCTTAAATGGCTTCTGCATGGAAGCCATATCTATGCCCATGGTCTATAAAAATGTAATATTACATATATGAAGTTTGGAACCACTATCAACTATAAATCTATTAACTGCATTGGTTTTGACTTGAGCTTATATGAATAGTGGCAAATTATGATCAATAACTGTCTGAGAAGGCATGTCCTCATGATAAAAATAAATAACATCTTCTATAGTTTTTAATATGTTAACCAATGATGCAAAATAAGAAGGCTCTAAAGCAATGGGCATAGAGGACTGAGTGAGTGCCTGATAAAAAATGTACTTGAATACATTTATTTTATGAAGTAGTTCTAACATGTAAATCTTAGATGGTGTGTTTCTCAACTGATCGACAATATCATATGCCATGTGTGGATCTACCTATGTAGGTGGGTTGGACCTAAGACAAGAGGGAATAGGAGGGTAGTGGTGTTTCTAACTAGGGGGAGGAGGCATAGTGGCAGGTCAAGTAACAGCTCTAGCTATATTATCTACTAGATGTATAGGGCTAGTAGTAGATATGAGAGGAGAGAAAAGATAATTGATAGACCAAGGTGGTGGAAGGACAAAGGGTGTCAGCTAGGATCTCTAACAATGGGTAGTAACTTGGGGGATAGAAAAACGGACCATGCAACATGACTTGGCATGGGAAAAAGGCTCTAAGGGAGGTGGGGAAAGAGGTGTAAAAAAATACATGTAAAGATGATTAATAAAAGGAAAAACATGCATGTGTTCTCACTTATAGAAGAAGTGAATCAGGCATACAAAGCATATGATAAAACTTTGTAAAAATGAATAAAAAAATTATTCATTCATGTGCATCATTGGACCTAATAGAGACATCTTAGGTATTTGAAAGGAACACTTGTGAATTATTGTGATAAAATAAGAATGAAATTTATTTAGATGTAAGATGATAACTCAATAAGCAAAGGGACCTAGTATATTCAACTAGGGTTTGAAATAAATGATTTTTAAAATTACTATGGTGAATTTTAAAAATTAAATTGGAAATTATAATTTATATATGCAAGAAAAAAAAATTCTAAAATTAGTAAGAAAATTTTCCCAGGGTTTCTAGGGGTTTTGTGCACAAACAAAGTAAGTCGGGTTCACCAAATGATTTAATTTTTTTAGGAATAATGGATTTTTATTCATATTTTATTTAAGGATCTATATTAATAAATCAATACAAAATATAGCAATAATTACAGTCCTAATTTGTGTTATTATTTATTTTTTTCACCTTTCTAAAAATAGCAATAAATAAGAAGAAATTAACTTAGCTAGAAAATAGACTGAGACGACTGATATAGATGTTGAAATTGACTGTGCAAGACTAGGAAAGTGTCATTAACTTGAATCTAGATTTCATTCATCAAAAGGGTAGGAGCACCAAAAAGTGGATGCTTTGGTGTCTAGTTATATTGTCTATTCTTGTCAATGTTATCCAAACTAATCGTAAAGACTTGAAACTTTTTGGGTAGTTGTGTTGTGCTTGTGTGAGCGTGCTTGTGAAAAATTAAGCATTGGTTGTCACTTAAACTCATTATGGATCTAATTGTGTCTTCAAACCCTAACCCTATATCATGTTAGATAAAACAATATTTGGGTCACTTGAGAAAGAGGGGGGCTTAGTGTGTAAGATGTACTAAACATGCAATCCATACCCCTTATGTGGGCACATTGCCTGCATACCAATACTATGAAGAGGAATCAAGCCATATGTTGTTCTCCCACCTAATGTGCTTTGTGTAATAGTGTAATGTGGATGAAAATGTGAATTTAATAGTGTTTGAGGTGGCTAGGGATTGGTATGAAGATTTGAGTATGTTTGCAACTATGTTGGGTGACTGTGTGTAAAGAATAGGGAAGTTTGCCTTATTGATTTTTTTATATTTTTTCTTGCTTTATAAGTTTTTTCACCCCCTTTGTAAATGAGATTTGAGTGAGATTTTATAGGGAACAATTGGTCATGGGTCAGACATATTCGCACTAGGCCGACCTAATTAAGGATAAGGACCAAATGAAAATTATTATTGGGGCTCAAAGTGTAAATGGATATGAGCACCAAAAATGAGACACTTTGGTGCCCAACACTATAGACCAAATGGGTTGCTCCTATCCTATAGGCTTGGGACATAGGGTAACATGATTGGGATGAGGAAAACTATTTAGTTGAGGTGGAATGATTGTTCAGATGGTTCTAGTTGACTGGTAATGAACAAAAAGGTGTCTAAAAGGGTCGCAAGAGCATGCAAAAAGGACTTATGGATGGGTGTCACAAGCCACACTCAAACTACCAATTTGGACATTTTATATGACTACATTAAGTAATAGTTTTAAAAAAATTACTTCATTATTCTAAGTACAACTTGAGGGGTTGTAACATGATGCTTCTTGACTAGGCCTCCAAATCAGATGTTTATGTGTTGATTAATAAATTAGATGTTTATGTGTCCATCCCTTGCCATCATGGAGGAGATTCGATTGGCACTCCATCTCACTCACATCAAATTTTTAAAAAACTTGGTGTTACCATCTCCTTCCTTAAGCCATTGCTCCCTAGACTTTTGATTCTAGTAAACTTCTTCCCTAATGTGTAACTCTTCCAATTTCACTAGCAAATCTTTTTTCCTGCACATATGAGCATACATTTATACCACTATTAAGAATAACCTAATTTAGGACTACCAATTTCACCTCCATCCATATAATTTCCTTGAAAATGCTCTTGAAGGTGTATCTATTCCATGTTATGAGACATGTCTTAAGGTATTGGATCTTTTTACTCAAAACAACATCTTTGTTCCTACACCCACAAGAGCTTCCATCGACCACTTCTTGTCCAAGTCAGATAAGGAAGGATCCTTGAACTACATCATTTCAAATTTGAAATCACATTTGATTGGGGCCCCATCTTCACTGATTTTAATCTCAATTAGAGCATGGTTTGATTCTGACATCATAATAATGTTGCTTTCAATCACCCAATCGACATCTAGGCATTTTAGGGAGACCAAAAAGTGATCTAACATGTTTTTTAATGTTATAGAACCCTAGATGCCTATTATTCCATGAGAGTAGACCTTTCTTAGGGGAAATATCAAGTAGCCTAATGTCTACCACAAATTTGGAAAAGTCTTTATTCAACTGGGTCTCCCTCAACACGCCTTTCTTCTCCATGCCATACAAAATAACATTAGAATCACCCCCTAAAACATTATTGACCAAAAAAATAACCTGTTGCTGGATTTCCTCCCACAAATGAGTTTTCCTAGCCATAAAGTTTGGTATATAAACATTAAAAAGAAAAAATCAATATTTGAAGCAAACACCATTACCTTAACCAAATATTCATTGATCCTATAATGAACCCATAAAAATGCTAGTCCCTTGAAGCCCATTTTGAATCCATAAAACAACCCCTCAATATATTCCAACTCTTGCTCATTAAGTCCCTCATCTTCCTCCTTGTTAAGTTTAATCTCCTAGATAAGAAATACATCTAACATCTAATGATGTAAATGTGGCCTCAGAAGGCACTTCTTGCTAGGGGCATTTAATACCCTAACATTTTAAGAAAGGAACTTCATTGAGGGGAAGAGAGGCCTTTCACCCCCCATTTTCCATCAAGAATGAATTTCTTTATGTATTCTTTCTTACCATTTGAGACCTTTTCTTCAGTATGCTCCTGAGTTGTTTCCCTGCCTCTCATATTCAGACAACCACAATTTGGTTAAACGAGCTTACAATCCTTTTATGCCACATTAAGAACCTTTGCAAAGTTAAACTCCTCATCACCTTCATCCTCAAAATTTTAAGGTAAAGGATATAACTACAAATCCCCAACCCTTCTTGATCCTACTTCCTTTGAACTAGACTCTTCTTGAGATTCTTCATCCACCCTCTCATTGACTAGGTTGGAAGATATTTTACACATCTCCTTGGAAATAAAGTTTCACTCTTTCATCATAGTGTTGAGTGATAACTTCTCTCACCCATATAGACTTTATTTAAGTGTTTCAAGAACTTAAATGTTGATATCTAGCCCTTCTTGTGAGATGACCAAAATTGGTTTGACAGGAGTGGCCCTCCATTGTGCCTCAAAAAAGCATCTGATTGAGGATTTGGCTTGGCTTTCCACATTGGTTCTTGGGGCTTCCCCCTCCCCCTTTGGATAATCATGACAGATATGTGTTACTTCCATGCACTTATCCTTTCCACATCAATCTTTAACTCCTAAATCCCCTTGCTAGTTTTAATGCAAATGGTCTCTGGTGTGCCTTCCTCCAAGTCTATAAAAACACACACTCAATAATAGGAAGCCAACACCCCTTCAATGGTCCTAGAATCCAATTTAATGTATTCTCCAACCAAATACCTGATTTGTTTCTAGTAGTTCGCACTCCAATATTCCATGGAAAGCCCATACATCTTGACCCAAATGGGAAACTTCCATTTCTTCATCACCAATGGGTTAAAATTAGGGCACCATTTTTGTAGCCAGAGCTCTACCCCATCCAAATGCCAATGTCCCCCTTTTAAAATCTCTAATTTCTTCTCCACCAAAGGGTAGGTAACAACAAAAAATCCTTTAGGTAAAGAATTGATGTTACAACTCAGGGCCCAATTGCAGCCCAACCAGTTCTCCATCTCTCCAATGGCTGGCCATTTCCCTACAAACTTCCCAATCAAACCACTACTCCTCAAACTCTCAATGTAATCCTAAAAATCCTCATTCTAAAAAACCACCATTTTTGACATGGCCTCCTCATCCTTTCCATGTGTTGGAACACCATTTGATTAGACTAGAGGGATCTCCCCATCAACCACCCTCCTTGGAGATTGAAAGATAGGGTTTAAAGCCACACTACACTCCCCAAGGACACCACCACCAAACTCTAGTGCCTCTAACTTCATAGGGGGTAGGGGGGCTAAAATCATCCCAATCAATTTCCATCCACGTGAAACCATCCCTATTCCCCTAGGCAATTGGTATCTCCTACCAAAGGTCTCTTTTCTAAAATTTGTTGAGACCACTCTATTTACCTGATCCTTTATCCTACGAGTTCCTCCTCTCTCCTTGTTATTCTTTCATTAAATTACACCAGGAGAATCTAATTAGTGATCTTAATATATTATTAATCATATTAAACATATATAAACATGTAACAATAATAGTTATTGATCACTAGCATCTTATGTAATATAACATAAATGCATAAGGATAGTAATTACATTAAAATCTAGCCATGGTTGGTACAATAATATAGCCACTACTGTCAATGTACAGTAATTAATCAATTACATTTACAACAAAAATTAAGACTCAACATAAATACAATAATAGATACAATTCTCCATAGAGAATGGGTCACTTTAACTCCAGTATCTCTGATAATTTCAAGTGTAGTCTTCAAGTAAGTACTATAGTGGGGAGGGAAAGCATCATCTAAGAACTTTTCCACACCAACCATGGACCATAGATTCCTTATACAATCCTCAAAATAATAAATGGCCCTCCCTTCATGGATGGGTACATAGTGATGGTGTAAAAATTTAGAGAGACATGCTAGTACCCATGTGGTGTAAGATTTATACTACATGATGTGTACCATAAAGAAAACACATTCTAACATATTATTATACAAACATGTAAATCATACATATAAAATGACATTTATTTATCTAAACATTACTTTGGCCAAATTTTTCAAATAGCTAATGATCTCTAGGATCAGTCAAATTCATACACACCACTTGATCAGATTAAATTCATCTGCCATTGGTGGTGCTATGTAAGCCAGTGAAGTTTGTCTCACTGTTTAGTTAGCATCAACACTGCAAGATTTGGTTAAAATATATATAACCAATAGATTCATACTGATAATTCAAAAAGCAAGTATAAATTAAGTTAATTACAGGGATAATCATTTTACATACATTTAGTCTGTCAAAAACTTATGAATGAATCTTATTCTTATCATAACAAGTAAGTTTATTTACCAAATGGGTAAGATGCAAACTCATAATACAAAATCTACTATTCGTAAGTAAATGCAAATGTAATAAAATCAACATTCTCAAAATACATTGCACATACTTCTCTATTATAGCAGTAGCAATAAGAAATTAACCTATAAACCCAAAGTATAATATTTCATTTCATTATACCTATTGGGAGGCTTTATACATAAAATTAAAGCACCCTATCATTTGAGTTTTTGACTTCATTATCCAATATATTCATACCCGCTATATATATGCATATGGACCTAAGTTCACATATAAATATATAACATATATATTTATACATTGTTCATTATATATATATATATATATATAATTCTAGCATGTTATTATATTTTTCATTTATTTCAAGACTATATGATTCAATAACATTTTTATGAACAATCATATAAATCTAAAAATGGTCTTCATATTTCCTTTAGCCCCTAATAGATTCACAATAAACTTTATATATATCTATATATATATATATATATATATATATATATATATATATATATATATATATATATATATATATATATAATTCTAGCATGTTATTATATTTTTCATTTATTTCAAGACTATATGATTCAATAACCTTTTTATGAACAATCATATAAATCTAAAAATGGTCTTCATATTTCCTTTAGCCCCTAATAGATTCACAATAAACTTCATGTATTAGATGTGGTATGATTTTGATCCCCAAACCGTTCTAAACTTAATACCCTATTTATTCTTTATAAATAAGTTTATCAATTATGAACATATTAATGTAAAATAGAGTATAATAAACATAATATTAGCACTGTGCTTTGTTTTATACATTAGATATTTATATCCTTACTGAAGTTCTAAATGAAACTCCAGATTCAAATTGATTTCTAAAATATCCACAATAGACTTTACTAATTTGAAACCATTCCAAAAGAGGTAAACTTGTTCATAGTCATCCGTCCATACCTATATATATAGTCAACTTATTTCTTAATTGAATTTAGAGGGTGTTTTCAATATAACTATCTCCTCAATTCGACTGTTCAGTAATATATAAAAGAAATAACCTTCCATTTATTTTAATATTGAAACATACTCTATTCCATATGTTCCTTCTTTCAACACATACTATGTTCCATATGTTCCTAATTCGACACAGTTCATTTCAAATTATTTTCACCTTGAATTATTATAAATCGATGTCATTATTTGAATGTACAAACATGTTTAAAATTTAAAATAATATTTAGTCTATAAAATATAAATGTATACTCAATCTGGAATGTATTACATAGTTTGCCTATTTGCCAATTCGTAATGTTCAAACATGGCTTCATATAATTATCTATGACCTATAATTCATGTAACATGTATATATATGTTCTATATGCATATACATGTAAGTCTCTCTCTCTCTCTCTCTCTCTCTCTCTCTCTCTCTCTCTCTCTCTCTCTCTCTCTCTCTCTCTCTCTCTCTCTCTCTCTCTCTCTCTCTCTCTCTCTCTCTCTCTCTCTCTCTCTCTCTCACACACACACACACACACATGCATGTGTATGTGTGTGTGTGTGTGCATGTGCACATATATACATATACATATAAATACACACACACACATGTATGTATATATATACATACACACACACATTTAATGTTTTTTAATATATATGTGTACACACACACCCACCTATACACACACACACACACACACACACACACACACACACACACACACACACACACACACACACACACACACAATCGATGAATCCTTATATATAATTCAAGTAGAGCCTTCAATTTACATATTTATTGTTACAATTATGTAGTCATCAAAAATGTCACCTAAGTGACAACATTGTTAATTGAGACCACCCATCCCTAGCTTAGCCTTAAACCTATCTTAGGGCCTATTTAGACACTTATATAGATTTTATGTGGTATAGATGCATCCCTAGACATCTCAAAATCAATCCAAGATCTTTCTTTAGTCATCTGTGCCCCTAATACCTTAGGTTATACCACTTGGACACTAGTGCCATAACTAGATACTAAAGCCACAATGATAATGTCTTATTTGGGGGTTATTGTCCCTTTTGGCTATTTTTAGCCTCAACAGACATCTTTTCAATCCTTAGGACACCTAGGGTTGGCCTGGACCTATTTCAAACCCTACATAAGCACCAAATCAATATATATACATGGATTTTATCCTTTTACTCACTAGATGTAAATCAAATACAAATACACACAAAACAACTTAGAACAAATTGTGTACAATCAAGGATTAATAACTCTATTCTGCCTTAATTTTGCATAAAATCATCTACAATCCTCCTAAGCTCATAATACACAGATTTTTAGTCTCAAGTTTCACTCAAATCACTCAAACTGGCATTCATACTAGTTTCAATTACACTTACAACATCAATTATATGGGGAGAACTACATCGAGCTTGATCTTCCTTAGAGTATTGGTATGTAGGAAACTCTCATCACAATGAATTGTTGAGGACATCCAACCTACCCAACTAAATCCACACATTTACTACCTGTGACAATAAAATGCCCTAATCACATGGAGGTTTAGGGTTTGCATACAAAATTATTCAAAACAAGTCACAGACAGTGAAGAAGGGTTTGTCCATATAAGAACATGCTTGTCAAACCTAGACACAAGTGCTCTCAAAAGTATAGATTAGTTCACGTACATAGGACACTAGTGACAAAAGTGGACACTAGTGCTACAACGCTACTATATAAGGTAGGGTGCTATTGTCTAAGAGGGCTTCTGATACTTGAATCCTATTTTCAACACTTAGACTAGCTTCTATAATAGTTTTCATCTTCTAGATATTTTGTCTCAGATAGTTTCCAATTAAGTATTCATTTGTGTCATTCATTGTTATTATTAGAAATATCAGTTTAGCTCAGTTATTTCAAAAATCAATGATTGTATTTATTACATATTTTATACCCTGATTTATTGTACTCAAACCCTTTAATGACCTAGGGTTTCCACTCCATAACCCTTAAAAGTTAAAACAAGTTATATCTTGAAACTTCAAGTATTTTTCAAGCTATTTTGAAATCATGCACTTGTATAAAAAGAGGGTTCATTTTATTTTATATAATTTAATCATCATTTTAAAGGAAGAGGAGGTTGAAACCCTTACTTAAAAATATAGTTATACTACATAAGAACTATGTAGGGTATGATTCTTATATGCAGGATACGTAGTTTCAACTCCTCTTGAGGTCACCCAACCCAACTAATTTTATCCCTTCTCCTTTGCATGTGTTATAGATAATTAGGTAAATACATGAAGAAGACATTATTTCAAGAATTTTTCTTGCCAGTTTAGAGAAACACAAATACATGATTGTACAACATTAGGAGGTGAACATACAAAAAAAATCTAGAATACAAAAAGGTGCACAAACACATTCCTCACCTAGGAACATATTCTTCGGTCAAATAAGCACAACACCAAATCTTCCATATATAGTTTCATTAATTGGGACGTAGGTGTTGAATCCATTCTTGTATAATGAAAAATCTTAATTTTACATAGAACTTACTCATTTTCTCTAGACCAATGTTGCACTTGTAGAATTCTAAAATTTTGTTGATGTGTGATTATTCCATCTCTTTTTATTTTCATATTGTTTATCAAATCAATTTCAATTATACTTATTTACTATTTTTAGTCACTAGTGTAGATCTCATTTATTAGTTTAGACTGCTATATTCTAGATTTAGCTTTCGCATTTTGTTTTATCATTTTAATAGTATCATTGTGCCTTAGTGTCACATTTTAGTACAAAAATGTTGTACTATTTTTACTAAATAATGGAATTTTTTTCATTTTAAATAATCATAACCTCCAATAAATCATAAGACAAATATGAAATTAAGAGGAAAGGCAAATAAAAATGAATAAAGTTTGTACTCAACAAAGATGAATAGAAGAGAATAAACACAATAAGTGAATAAATTAGTTATTAGCTCTGTTTAATCTTTGTTACACTCTCTTTAATATAATTGATCTTCTTATTTCCTTTTAAAATTTATTTCATCTTTATATTTTATGAGTTTTGTTGATTATATTATAAGAGATTGGGTTATTGGCCTAATGGATTCAACTATTTTTTATATTTATAAAAAGGTTAGTAAATTGTAAATTGACTTATATTGAATAATACTTTGATAGAATTATTAATGTGTTATAAACACCAACCTATCACCTTAACTTTTCTCTACTTGATTCTTTATAATAGTTCAAATATGAACACTGTGTTATGGGATAAATCCACATGGAGTTCTTAAGCATTATTATAAGACATCATGTTTCCTAATAAGAAATCAAATTTTGATTTAAACATTCGTACGTTATTCTTATCTTTAAAAGTTAATATTTGGTCTTTTGAGATTAATAGGAACACAACTTTATTTGAGATTAATAGGAACACAACTTTATTTAAGATTAATTTATATGGTATTTATTTCCCTTGACATGCTTAATTATTTGTATGAGTGTTGGATTGGAGGTATCATCAAATTATTATATAATTTATATTTTCATTATTTTTTAAGATTACATTTTTAACATGATTATGTATTGGACTCTTTACAAAAATATTTAAAAAACTAAAATAATATACATAAAACTTATAAATGATATATCTTTCTTATTTTTGATACAAAATAAAATTTAGATAAAATGTTTTAAAAATTATATAAAAATATAAAATATTAAAGATAAGTTTTTAAAAATTATAAAACTAATTTCATCATCATTGTAGTTGGTGCTTCTCTTTGTTGGCCATGATAATTGGAAATTTATTTCTTTTCATGTTAAATTTTATTTGTTGATTTGATGTAATCCCTCTTATTTTACCTGTTTATTCTTCTTTCAAATAAAGTCTTTTGGAATATTTTTTAATGAAATGGGATGTATTATAGATGGTGGATGTAGGCATGACTAAGAATGTTAGCAATAGGTAGGAATGATCAATTTTTCTTTCCTTGAGGCTCATAAATGATTGGCTAGAGGATCAAGTTTTAATTTGAATTTTTTTTAAAAATATTAAAATTGATTTATTATAAATTTATCATATTTTTGTTTTCAAATTTCAAAATCGATTTTTATAAAACTTATTGTAAATTTGTGATAAGTCTATATTATATTTAAAACACGTATATTTTGAATTTATAATAAATGATTGATAAGACAATTTAAAATTTATGAGGAAGTTATGACACTCTAACAATATATTTATGAGAATATTATAATAATCTTAAAATAAATTTATGATAAAATAAAATGTCATTATTATGATAAACTTAAAAATGACTTTAAAATATAATTTTAACAAAACTCAAAAAATAAATTAGAAAAATAACATGGAAAATAAGTGTTTTTTAAAATGTATCATAAAATTGAATTAAATGCCTATATTAAATTTATTAGTGGCATACATGAAAATGATATTTAAAAAATACAAATTCCTTTGAAAATAAAGGGGTAGGAAAAATTCAAAAGTTGAAGAAAGAAACTTGAATTCAAATGACTATGTTGCGAGTATAGAGAGGCCTTTACAAGTAAAAAACGTTCATTAAAGAAAGAGTTATGTATTGAACTAGTAAAGGTCCGATGGCTAGAAAATCTTTCAATGATGTAATCTTGAAGCATGTATATGGAAAATATCAATATATGGTTTATTTTGAATTGAATATTGAAATTAATTTTGATTTAAATAAATAGAATATAATAATTTAAGATGTTGTAAATATTCTTTTAAATAGTAAATTTAAGGTAAATAATTGAAGTAAATGAAATAAAATAATGATAAATTAAATTAAATTATGTAATTAAATAATGAACATAATTTTTTTGATTTATTTGGTTGATTGTATTGATTGAAATAATGTTAAAATAATAAAATAAAATCAAACCTAGAATCTTTCCAGAAGTTAGATTTGAGTTCATACAAAGACATAAATATTGGATAGAGACAGGATCATCGATCATTATTGTCCTTATCTATTATTATTATTTTATATAGAAAACAGGAATTTAGGGCATAATCACATGCGATAGTGGAAAATAAGTTGCGTGTGCTAATTTTGTCTTTGGAGATGTGCAATAGATTTGTACATAGTTTCTTGAAGTTGAAAACCTTAGAGGGCATGCAATGATTGAATGACTTAAGCACAAAATATAAGAGTGTAATTGGGTTGAGATGACTTTGATCATCCCCATAATGATTAAACGTTTTCTACATATCCAATACTTCAAGTAGAGAAATCAAGCTCAATGTAATTCTTCCACCTACGTGTTTTGTGTAATTATGCTCTTTTGACTATATGAATACATGTATCTAGTCAACTTGAATACTTGATCATGTAGGATTATCCCTATATAAAACTATTTTGAAAATTGGTTGAGGATTGCTTGAGGTGCTTAGAACCTAAATTTGAAAGAATAGTGAACTTTTTCTCAATATGCATTTATGTAGATAAGCCTCTGAATTGAAATTACCTAGTTGCATAATAAGTGACTTGAATGTGATTTTGTAGTAATTTCAAAGGGATGACTATACTCTAGAAAACTAAAAACATGGAAGATGACCTTAGAAAGGGTTGAATTTCAAAATATGACCATTAATGGGAAATGGATAGGAATGTTGGCTATGGACAACAATGCTTACCACTAATGTCTTTATTGGGAAATCCTATCCCCTAAAGAAATATGCTATATTTTAAATCTGGATTGAGACATACAGAGGCATAGTAATTTTTAAATAATAATAACATTTCTATACATAACAAATAATAGTTTTAAGATAAAATAGATCCTCTTTTAAACTTAAAATAAAATGAAGTAATAAAATAAATACTAATTAAATACATAAATTAATTAAAAATAAATATAATCAAATATGTATGACCAAATTTAAATTATTCCAATATAAAATGAAATTATATTAAAAAATGAATCAATTAAATCTAGTTTATAAATCTATTCCAAAATAAAGATTTATCATTAGAAAATATTCTTTAGAGAAAAGAGAATCAAATATCATGGAACACTTATGAAAAGAATGGGCAAAATAATTGTATATTCACTTGGTCCATTCTTTCAAAAAATGATGATAAAATCTCCCAAAATGGTTACTTCCTAATCTAAAATGATCTAATCTGAAATGATATAATAATTTAAAGTTTTCATTATAAATTTTACATATTAAGATTATAATAACGTAATTAAAATATTTTTTCATATATTAATTTATAATAATATTTAAAAAGTAAATAAATAAATTATTATACGTTTATTTAAATGACTAGGGCACCTAAATTTTAATAATAGATCTTCACATGACATAATAAACCATTAAATTTGCATAACGTATTTACACATATTTAAAGATATCAGAATAAGAAAGCATGAGACAAATTAATCAATGTCTAGTTGAATGTCTAGTTGCTTGAATGTCTAGTTTATTAAAAAATACTAATTACATTTATATGAAAAGAGGATTTCATAATCACACTCTACCTAAATGAGCTTATTAAATTCATAAGAAATTCTGGGGAACTCAACTCTCATAACACATCACTAGTAGAATTATTTACTACTAGTTTTTTTTAAGGTATAAGTTATGCAAAAAGAATGTAATATTTATTTTGGTAAAGTAAGAGTTTTAAAGTGAACTTATAAATTAAAAGATATATTTTATTGAAATTATGATTTTTAATTTCATCTCATCTTTTGTATATGAAGTGATAAATAATAATAATTTGATAATTTTAGTAGAATTGATAGTAAAAAATGAGGTAGATTGTTCCTTAAAATGATGTGGAAATGAGTTGTGTGAGAAAGATGCAATCTATTTCACAATGAACATGAGCATTAGGAAAGTGGTGGAGAAGAGAAAGGCTATATAAGCATGAAAACAACTCAATATTTTAAAGTGAGCTAGGCAGTAATGTTGAGGGGAAATGATAGGATATTTTAGGTGATGAACTCAAATAAGCTTGGGCATAAAAATGTGTAATTAGATAAAATTGCATACAAAGATGGATATAAATGACTATGTAATTTGACTTTTCAGTTGATAAGGATCAAAATAAGAAACTATTTGAGATATCCAATCCTTCCATATGTCATGAATCATTTACATGAACACACACAAATTTAGATTAATTCCCTCTAACTTATTTATGTGAATATACATGTGTCAAATAGATGTGCTTGTGTTCAAGGCCTAAATTTGACAATTGACTTTGCTTGTCATGAAGTTTTTTGATGATGGTTATCTATTCAACATTTCCCTTCAAATACTAATATAATTCACAGTATAAGAAGGAAGCATTAGAGAAAATTTATTATTGTTATTATAATCTTATATAGTTTTTAATGGTTTTCTATAAATTTTACCCTGCATCTAATAAAGTTTGTCAAATGTTATGTTTGATTTATTGTGTTGTCCTCTTCTTGCATGCCTCTTTCCTTTAGCTATTTGTGCCCATTATCTCTCCTATGGCCATGTGCATTACCTATGCATGCCATTTTTCCTATCTTCTAGATACTGCCAATGCACACTAAATCATGTGTTTGGTTTTCTAATATAGTGAAAAAATTATCCTGGGGTGTCCTTTAGTTATTTATGTTCAAAGATCAATATGTTTTGTTGGTTTAAGGTGCCTTTTCCATCATTTCCAAGTGTAATAATCCTCACCCCAAAACTTAGATGTCTAATGTAAGGCATACAAAAGAAATCCCTAGCTTGAATTGTCTAACTGGATTTACGAGGCATGAACATATTATGATAAATGGACTAACCTAACCTATAAAAATTAAAATTTCAAAAATAAAAAGGCCTAATTATTTTTTATGAGGGTAAACCCTTTCAAGTAGAGCTATGAAATGCCAAAGTGAGTTTTTATAGAAACTATAACTCTAAACTGGTGATGGGATACAATAGGGGGCTTGGTACTTGAAAAACTAAACCAATAGTAAAACATCACTCAAAACCAAGTGCGAGCAAAAGGGATAGACAAGAAAGAACCAAACACTAACCAAAAAAAATGTTGAAGATAGCCAACTCAGAATTGTGTTGAAACTAGTCAGTAAAACATTCACTAACATAGAATAGATCAAAGGAAATATCCCAATAAACAACACAAAAGGTGTCACTATATGACAAGTGAAAAAATAGGAGACCAAAATGAAAACATGAGGAGGGGGATCATTCATAGGAAATCAACCTTCTCCTGAAAGGTACTTCCTCCAACATCCTCTGGGTCCCATATTTGATCATATATTTAGCCTCCAATCTCAATTTTCTACCTCAAATATTCAACCTATACAAGAAATTAAATCCTTGAGATTAGCCTTAAATTTTCCATTTTTGGATCTTGAAGGAGATGGACAATGAAATCTAGGAGAAGCCAACTAAATCAATTTCCCAAATTTGGTGCCACCATAATCTATTTCAAGGGAGTTCATCTACCCCTTAAGACCAAATTTATCCTCCACAACCACCTTCTCTTGAGAAAGAGCCTAAAGGTTCAAAATATAAAGAAAAGGACTAACCCAAATGCTTGAATAAGAACATAACATGGTTATGCCATAAAAATCATCATCGGGTGAACCCTCCTTCTTATACCATTCACACATATGTTTGCATCCATCTATCAAATTTTTGTCATCCATCAATGTGATCATCTCATCTTTAATCCATGCAATAGGTTAAATGCTTGATGTATGCTTGAAAATAAGTCAATCAATTCACCCTACTTGGGGTAATCTAATCAATCAACTTGTCCTGATTGGGGAAATTCAATCCTTCAATATGGTCCAATCTCATAGCTTTCTACCTTTTCGGGGAAATTCAAAGTGTGCAGGTTATCTCAATATGCATCCTTCCAAAATATCCCGATTCATAGATTTCACCCTATTTGGGGAAAGTTAAAGTGTGTAGTTTCCCTTAGGATGTGCCCTTTCTAATTGTACCTTTCTTAGGTAAAATCAATCCATCATCATAAGAAATCAAATCATGCAAGCATTAGCTCAATTGGGTTAATTTCATACACATATTCAACACATATTCTATTCTTGCTCCTCCATCTCTTTTTAGGGATCCCACCAGCATCCTTCATCCCCACATACCTCCTCAAGTGGGGATCATCCATCACATTCTTTCTTTCATCATCATCTAATTTTTTGTCCACCTTTTTTTGACTTCTTCTTCTTTAAAAATTTGTCACTCCACTCATTGTGTCTCGCAATACCTTCTCAAAGAGGAGTAAAATCTAGAGACCGAAAACCAAACACTTTGTGTTGATTTTAACTATTCATTAACATTATCCTAAATCGTCTAATAAATTCTTCTATTCACACTAACATTCCTAGTCATTAACTATTCATCCTCCCTAATCAATTAATCTTTTTTCCATGATCACAACCATCCCCACAAAAGCACATCACATTGCATTAGTTAATTACTCTCAATTAATTATCTAATTTTATTCTAATAAGAAAATCCATGGGATTTAGAATATCCCTATTTTCTTAATTTATTCAATCCTATTTTTCATTTCAAGTTTATGACATCAACCATTATGACATCATCACCCTCTTTCCAATGCAAGTTTAATGAAATGAGAGAAGTGTGGAATCAATCTATGACATGTTCTTACATACTCCAAGTCCTCAATAAGGCATCCTCTTGTATACTCCAAAATTGCATGAGTGGATTTATTACACACACCCTCTCTCATTTATGAGGTGTAGGACATTTTTTCAACCATTGACTTTGGCCTTCATCCAACGGTTCATAATCACTATAAAAATTTATAAATGGAAGGGCCATCTTCCATTCTAAAAATACTTGTGTGATAAACTTATGCTATCAAATCTCTAATAAAATCTTCACCAAGTTCTTCAAGTGCTCAATAAATCATGCATAAAACAAGGGAGATGTTGTCCAAGTGACTTCATGACATTGCCAAAGACCTCAAGCACTACATATGATCCAATCTAAATTTAAATTCCATCTAGAAGGAGACATCCATGAGGAAGGTGCAATTGTTTGATTTTATCTTCTATTTGTTTTTTTATCACTTCCTATACCTTGCCCAATCCGAGGAGATGCACCTAGGATGTATATTTTGTATTTTTTTGGTTTGATTTTCATGTTAACAAGAAACTAACCTCATTTTCAATTTTGAGATCACATGTCGCATACCTGATGGGACCAACAACCCACATTCTCATTTAAAACATCATAACATTTTTCTAATTTGGAAAGTAGTTCAAAATTGATCTTAATTTTACTTCCTATTATTTTAAATTCACTAAATTTCCATTCTTAAGTTAGCTATGGAAACACTCTTCTAATTGGCATGATTGCTTGCTATAAACAATTGGTAATCGATGAAAATTATTTTGCTCTATTTTCTATTTTTTGTACTTTTTAGGTAAACAATGGAATAAACCTATAAATTAGCAGTATCAACCTATTTATTAGTGGAATCACATTGTAAAATGATGGAAATGCTCTCATATTTCACTTAGACTATGGATTTACAAAAATGGTGTAATAAAAAATTAAAATGATGGAAATGACCTATGAATCAGTGGGATCAACTTGCATATTAGTACAAATTCATGGGTAACTTTCTATCTATTTTTATTACATTTTGATGATATCATAATTATAAATAATGATTTTGTTTTATTTTTGCTTGTGTTTTTCTAAAAAATGGTAATATCACCTTGATAATCAATAGAATCACCCTATCTAATGATGATATCAACATGTTAATCATTAAAATCACTAGTTCTCTATTTATTATGGTTTTTATCTTCAATCAATGGTGTTGGTTCTAGAATCGTTTGATTCACCTTGCTAAATGGTGGTGTCATCCTGTGACAGTTTGCCAAGATCGAAATAATTAACATTCTAACATCCTATTGCTTTTCAAAGACCACAAATCCAAACAGTAATTTATTTTATATAGGTTTCACTTATCAAATAATTGGTTATTAAAAAAACACACATTTTACAAACACATTTTATTTTTATTCATAGAATGAACTGACATTAAAATTTGGTGTTCTAAAACATATTTGTGTTTTTATTTCTTGAGTATTTATGTTACTTTTTTATTTGTGGGTGGCGTATCATGTGTAAGATCTTCCCTTACCCACTTTTGGGACCTTGGGTGATTAGAAGCACATAGGTTACTATTGCCTTTTCTTGAAGTGAAACTAGAGTATGCTCTCCTCTTGCCGACTTGTGGGATCATGTGAATCATAAATATTAAACCTTACCTTTTATTTTGACTGTAGGAGGTGGATTTCATCACCATCCAAGATTCCTTAGGGCATGGTGATTTGGATTTCATCCCCTAACATACGTACCAACATCAATTTTTGACAAGGGATATAAATTAAGGGAAGGTGTCATAAAAGTTAAGTCATTATGTGTTTTAAGTGTAGTCCATGAAATCAAGGGGTTTATCCCTAATGTTAAGCTATCAAACATCAGTCTCAAAGTTCAATTTTTAGTAGCATTTCATTGAGATCTCATGGTTGAAGTGGTCATGAAGGGGATAGAACCTCTCACACATTACCCATTATTGTTTTTTTTTTGCATGATTTTGAGCCCCAATTACCTCAAGGTATATCGAGGACCATCTATAAAGCCTCATAAAATTTTAGATTAAGACCTTTCAGCCACAAATGATTTGTAGTATAAGGGAAACCAACCTCCCCCAAGATCTCAAACATACCACTTGGAATTATGATTAAGATATTAACCTATTACCCATTATTATGAGGTACATACATGGGCTAAAATCATGTTGCACACCCATTTTACCACTAAGATAGGTTTTTTCTTGTGCGTGTGTCATTATTTATTTGTTAACACATACCCAATTTGCATTTTAACCTTATACATCAAACAAGTCAAATTATTTCAAGTCTATAATTTGTCATTACAAATTGGCATGATAAGGTGTTATGCCACCAAATTATAAGTCATTTTTATCCCATTTTAAACATCATGTTTTCCAATTGAAATAGTACCATGTATGTGGTGTACTGTTATGTTTCCCATTTGAAAGTAAATCTAAATCAGGTCCACTTTAAACAAAATCCAATTCTAAATCAAATTCAAATCGATCAAGCTTTCTAAATCAATCAAATTTTCTAAATTAAGTCAAATTCAAAGTCAACCTTCAAATCAACTCAAACTTCCTAAGTCAAGTGTTGGCCCCTCAAGTTTGACCAAGTATTTATTCTGATTTTGGTGAGCATCACGGAGGGACCATTGTCCAATTTTATGCAAGTACCAACATGGCATGGAAAAACCATGGCACGGGAGGACCATGGTATGAGACTAGTAACATGAGAGTTGAAGAATGCAGAATGAAAATGGTGTAGAAGACCCAGTGCAAGAGGACCCAACCAAGAGAATGTGGCATGAGGAAATCAATAATAGAGGATCTAGAATAAGAAGTGAAAGACTAGGGGAGCATAAGGGAAGTGGAGCGTGAGGAACATGGGAGAATCTTAAAGCATAAATAAAATAGGACACTTCAACCCCACTGATCAAAGGCCTTATATAGCTCATGAGGTACAAAACACTTGGAAACAAATGTATAACATAGAGCAGGCATCTAGGGGAGCAAAGACCTGATTCTATAGGATAAATTAATTATAAGAGCCATGAATCTCAAGTTGTTGTGAGTCTATGTGCCATGTGTCCATTTTGGGTTGGGAATTTGACACTTAGATAGGGTAAAACAAGTACAAAAAACCCTATTGTAAGCATTCATAGGGGGAACTAGTGTGTGAACCTTTGAAGGGATATAGAGCATTTTGTCTTGTAATCTATAAGTGCTTAATAAGCATTCAATATCATCATATGATATTTTGAGCAATAGACTATGTTGAATATTGAAATATGTTAAGTAAATGAATTCATGAGTTCCTTTCTTTTATATTTAGCTAGTGATGGTAATATAATCTATTGAGAAACTATAGTAGGATGTTTATTTGATAATAAATGAGTAAACACATGTTATGTTTCAATTTCTTTAGGAACTGGTATTTTATTGCACACTTCAGGTGAGCACATGAGACTCAACCATCACGTGATAGGCCCAATGCACTAGCTTATTGGGAAGAGGCTTCAGTGCCAACCTAAAGAGAAAACCCAACATCAAGTCAAAGTTAAACATTATAATCAAAGTCAAACTAAAAAATTCTAATTAAAAGTTCTAAAAAAATTAGAGACAAACTTATAAAAATATAAATTCAAACATTCCAATTCCAATCAATTCAAATCTGATCAAATTTAACCAAGTCCAATCAAGTCAAATGTAGTTAACTTTGACCAAGTCCAAAATTCAAATCCAATCAACTTTGATCAAGTCCAATCAAGTCAAATTTGATTAAATTTTACCAATTCCAAATCCAAGCATTGAAATAAAGTCAAATTAGGTCTATTTTGACCAAGTCAAGTCAATTACAAATCAATTAAACATCACATTCTAAATCACATCTTATCTTTCCATTCAATCCCCTGCACTTGCTTGTTGGGAATAACAAAGTCATAACATCTATGTTTTGTCTCATTTGAATCATATTCAACATCTAAATCCAATTTGAGCTTAATCAGACATAAAATCAGTCTACCCTACTTGGGTAAAATAAAATTAAGCATCACAATCAAACACCAAATAAATCTACCTATTTGGGGCTAATCAAATTAAACATCAAAACAACAAATCATGTCAATTTTGACCAAGTCCAATAAAAAATCAAACATCCAAGGTCAAATTTTACCAAATAAAAATCACATCCCAATCAAGTTAGCTTTGACCAAATCCATATAAGTTCTAAATCAATCATTCAAGTTGCATCTTATATTTTCATCCAATCTCGCACACGTGTTATTTAGGAATGTCAAGATCACAACATCTATCTTTTCTTCCATCCAAATTAGATTCAAAATCCAATCTAAAACTAATCAAATATTATAATAAAATCAAATCAATATGCCCTACTTGGGGCAAATCAAATTAAATGTTACAACAAAATCAAATCAATTCTCCATGCTTGGGACAAATCAAATCAAACATCACAAACAAATCAAACCAATATGCCCCACTTAAGGCCAATCACATAAAATAAATGTACCTTACTCAGGTAAAATCAAATCAAAACATCAAATTAACAATCATGAGTTAAATAAGGGATATTTTGATCAAGTTGCATCAATTCCAAATCAATCTAAGATCTTAAAGTCATGTCAAGTTTATTTTAAACAAGTCATGTCAAATATAAATTTAATTCATATTTGTGTCTTTTCATTCAATATATCACACGTATTAGCTGGGAACAATGAAATCATAACATCCATCCTTTCTTTCATTTGAATCATATCTAACATCCAAATCTAATCTGAGCTTGATCAAACATAAAATCAATCTGCTCTACTCGAGACCAATCAATCAAACATCAAATCATCAAATCAGGTAAAATTTGACCAACTAAAATCAGGTCTCTTTTAAATGAATCAACATTTAAGTCTGAATTAAATCAAATCCAATGCAATTTGAGTCATGACATTTCAAAACCCATTTGAGCATAATCTTAATGACTCCCATAATCCTAGTCATGTTCTAACATCCTCATCCATAAGTCAAGACATAATAGACCAAATATTATATCTTAGATAATAATTATCCCATATAACATCCATTATTGACACTTCATTCACTAATCCAACATCCAATTTGGCCCTAGTGCCACAAAAAATCTAATAGTCTAGCCATATTATGTCATTACCCTTCAAAGGATCATCATCTACTGAAGACCCAAGTGCATCAAATGTCATGTCCCCAAAAGAGATATTTTGAAAAATGATTGAAAACACATAAATACATATAAAATATTTATCATAATATTAATTTTCAAACCCTTGCCAAATACTGTGGAAATAATAGAAAGAGGTACTTGCATGAAATTAACAATTTTCTTCATAAACTAGAACCCAAATTTCACAATTTTTAAACAGTAAATTTTAAATATTTTCCTATTATTTAAATTTTATTTATAAACATGTGATATAATATTACAACAAAAAAATATCTATCCATGCACCTTTACAAATCTGAAATTCAAAGCTCTGCACAACTACAACAAACAATTTACTCCCAATGCCCCACATTTGGAAAATTTAGCACCAAATTACTTCAAACTTCACACATATATGAAAGTTGGAATCTTGGAAATTTCTATATCATAAAAATATTTATCTATATCACTTATAAATGTATTCAAAAATATAACAATTTTTTTGATATCAAACCACACCAAAAGACCCCGAAAATATGCAAACAACTAACCAAAATATGCATACATAATACCAATTAGATCTAACGCAATCTCTATATGAGATCACCTTCTTGAATCGAAGGGGATATGTACTTTGATTATTTAAATCAATGTGTTTTTTTTCCACTAATCTCCTCACCTAAGGGTTTTCATCCTCAGATGCAGAATTGAACTGTAAAGTCCAATAATTTGTTGAAATGGCCAAAAGATCTCGCACTAATGAGGTTGCTTATTTTAAATAAGAGTTGGGGTACCAATCCCAAAGTCAAAAAATGTCAACAAATAATAATAATAATAATAGAATATTTCAATATTCTATCTCCAATCATGGGTAATAGAAACTTTTCCAAATTTGAGCCACTTATCTTGAGGATAATAATGCAAGAATAAAATAGCAAGTTTCTTTTGAACCTCATCATTATCCTCTCCTAAAAATCAATGCCCCAATTAGTAAGTTTCCATATAAATTCATCATTATCATCTTCTATAAAATCACACCCCACTTTATCTAATTAAAATATTAATAAATTGATATCTATCCTCGTCCCTGTTAATTTATTTGACCTTTCCAATTCTTAGTAAACACTTAATTACATACTTGACCCAATTTCCTTCCCCCTTATCATCCTATAATTATAATTCATATTGATTAATTATTAAGTGGGAATTGATTATAAAAATGGAAATGACAAGTCCTCCTTCCTCAAAATTTCTTGTCCTCAAGCAATTGCAAACATAATGCTCAAGAATCCTTAGGCCAAAATGAGAAAATATGCCAAACTACATATTCAACATTGATCATGTACCTGTGAGGTGTTGCATATCTTGTCAAATAATATCATGCAAGCCTAAAGGCATAGATTCCTTTGTGACAATGTCATGTGATAAATAGAAGTATCCATGTAATCTAAGCTCTTAGATATGCAAGTCTTTGGTGTATTCTTTTCAATACTCCCATAAAGATTTGCTAAGCTTACAAAATGCAATTTTTCCCATCCTCTCTCTTAGCAGTCTGGAAAATATCTGAGTAGTGAATTTAAGATGAGTGATACTAATGTAACAATCACCAAGGTATACCCAACTGATCCATTCTATCAATTGGTATGTAACATGTATCCCTTTATTTTGCATCAATATCTTTTCTCCCATAACTTGCCTTTTCAACTGTGTATGTACACTAGTACGTGACAATTCAATCCTAGAACTCTTGCAAATTCTACCAATGATATAAATATAAAATCAAGAGATAGTACCTTTAGCTTCATTAACTAATCTATAGTATCAAAATCTCTTTTAAATGTGGAGATACACCCTGCTGAAAATAACACTAATTGTTTCATACCCTGCATCAATTTGAAGGGTATTAAATGCATCTTCAAGTTATGATCTAGAATAAAAATGGTATAGTTGAGGATCAACAATAATAATCATGCAACGAAAAAAAACACTCCACTCAATTACAAATCTTAAATCTACAAATAACAGTTCATTCTGATGGGAGACTGTGCACTCTTTGAGTCCATCCACTAGCACATGTTGATCATCCAACCAATTCTCTAAAATGTTAGTGGTAAATGTAATTATAACATATTTTATCATGGTCGAAGACTTCATATATTCATAATAATAAGTGGATACCATAAATTAATCATTCTAAAAAATTCACTTGTGACCATATTGTCTTTTGCCCTTTCCTGTGACTCATCACTTCGTTTATACCGAATAAAAAAAAATTCAATCCTAAGCAATCTATTTTCATTACATAATTCCCATATAACTAATGTTGATGGAATTTTCAAAAATTATAATTGATAATTAATATTTCTCCAATCCTATGGAAATTACCTTTCAAAACTTCAAGCTTCATGCTTCTAGTTCTCATCGATTTCCATCTTTGCATTGATAAAGCCCAATTAACTCCTCTTGAAGCACCATATTCTTATACAAAAGGATGTGAGAAACCTAAAATTAAAATTACAAAACATAAATTGATTACCTTCTCACATTTATCAAATGCCTTTTGTGTTTTATTTATCCATACATGGGCTTTCTTCTTCTTCATGATAGATAAGGATGCTACAGTATAGGAAAGTCCCTTAACAAATCTTATGTCATGGCTGTAGAAACTAGATAATCTTTTTCAAAAATTCAATATGGTTGGGAATGCCCAAATAAGAAAAAAATTAATACTCAAGTCATACTAATATTTTTTTACAAATAGAGCTCATTGTTATAGAATCACTATAATCACATTTCTATACCTCAAATGGTTCTTCCATGTTCTTCTACACATCAACATATCATCAAAGAGTATAAAAAAAAATTGATTATTGAATACTTGATTCACTCTGAATGAAAATATGGCTAGTGCATTAGAAGAACATATAGTATGATCATGAACTCAAAATTCTTGAAGTGCCTCTTAAATATTCTCCCATGTATACCCACTTCCTCCTCCTGACGCCACTAGTATCCTATTCTCAAATTACTCTTAGAGGAATAAACCACCTCCTAAAAATTATCAAGTTCTTCATCCCTAGGCATCATGTTCAAGGCTTCATGAATGATGCGTACCTTTTTATTGTCATATACTCATTTCATAAAATGGTTAGAATGTATGGTAATCCCCATATGATCCCATATAGAATATCTTTCAATCTAAATTCAAGGAATGGTGAACTCAATAATATTAATGCCTCTATCTACTTTAGCTCTCAAAAGATCACCCTTGATAATGGGCTTCCCATGATGACCGAAATTTGTAGTGATATAAGAGGAAACAACAAAGTTGAAATATGATCATCATACCTTAGGCTTCCACAAATGAGATCATATTCCTTTGTTTAGATATATATTTTTGAGATACCCTCAACACCTCTATCCTTGACATGAAGAATATCTCTTCCAAATACATATCCAAACACCATGCCACTTTTCAAGCCAATCATTGTCTTGCCTTCCATAATCTTTGAGGATAATGTCTAATACTCCATCTTGAACTCTTTAATCTATATGTTGGATTTGGATAGAGCATCTGGATCACACTCTTTGGCATTGGGCATTATGAATTATTTCTTCCTCATGAAATCTAGAATCATGCAAAGATAATAGATCTTTGTTAGAATCAAGGCAAAAACCAATGTTTACTTCTATGACATACCTCTCAGTAAAATAATAATGGCATTCATTTTGAGATATTTTTTGTATCTCCCATTGATTTTTTGACAACACTTCATAGGAGACATTTATGTGCTTATCACTAATTAATTCTCTAGTGATATCCACATGCCCAATATCAACATTCTCTTCATTATCTCCAATTTTAAAAACACCCTAAAAATATAATTTCTCTTCTTCCTTCAACACATGTTCTACATCCTAAATATGTAAAGTTGATTTGTTGTTGACTACATTAAGATAGACATTATCCTGACCAGTAAACTCTTTGGAAACCACTTAAATATCTTCTTCAAGTAAAGAATCTTTACCTTTATCTTACATTATGGGTTCTTCCATGGTTTGATTCTTCTCACCCTCTTGTGGATCTATTTTTTTTCTTCCTTTGTCTCATTCTCCTTAACATATTTCAACTTCTCTTCATCCTTATGTAGTACTTGTCAAAAGATTATGTAGTTTGGAAAGCTTCAGGTTTACCTTGGTACTCATCAAAGATTATGATAATCTCCTCTTCTATGGGTATAGTTATTCTTGTCATTCTCAAATTTTCTTGAAATGTTAGAAGGTTCTTAAAATATTTGTATTCTTTGTACCATCTAGAAAAGTTTAAAGCTACAATTTTATTGTACCTCTCTCTCCTTCCCTTAAATAGAGATTCAAGGAAGCTTCCCATGATTCCCTCTATATGAAATCATTAAAAAAATAACATGCAGTGGTTGATACCACACATGAAACCACTGAGAATTGACATGGAAACTAAAATTCAAGTTGTGATAATTAAAATGTAACCTCAAAACTTGACATGCAAAATGAACAAACTAAAACAATGGTTATCTTCCTTAACGGGCTGGCAAGATCTATAATCTGATACCATTGTCATGTCCCCAAAAGAGATATTTTGAAAAATTATAGAAAATAAGTAAATAAGAATAAAACATAATCATAATATTATTTTTAAAACCCTCTCCAATTATCATGGAAATAATAGAAAGAGGTACTCGCATAAATTTAACCATTTCCTTCATAAACTAGAACCCGGATTTGACAATTTTTACACAGTAACTTATTAATATTTTCCCATTATTGAAATATGATTCATAAACATGTTATAATCTGTTAAAAAATAAAAATATTTAGACATTCACATCTACAAATCTGAAATTCAAAGCTCCACACAACTGCAACAAACAAGTTGCTCCATATGCCCCACATTTGGCAATTTTGGCACCAAATTACTTCAAACTTCCCACATATCTGAAATGTGGCATCTTGGAAATTCATATAGAATAAAAATACTGATATATATCACTTATAAATTTAACTAGAACAACAACAAAAATCTGAAAATCAAGCCACACCAAAAGACCCCTGAAAATATGCAAACAACTCACCAAAATTTGCATACACACTACCAATTAGTTCCAATGCAATATTTGGATGAGATCACCTACCTAAATCAAAGGCGATACATATTTTGAATATTTAAATCAATGGGTATTGTCCACCAATATCCTTACCTAAAGGTTTTCATCCTCAGATACACAATTGAACTATAAAGTCCAAGAATTGGTCGAAATGGCCAAAAGATCCCACACTGATGAGGTGACTTGTCTTAAATAAGAGTTGAGATGCCAATCCCAAAGTCACAAAATGTAAAATAATAATAATAATAATAATAATAATAATAATAATAATAATAATAATAATAATAATAATATTTACATATTCTATCTCCAATCATGGGTAATATAAACTTTCACAAATTCAACCCACTTATCTTGAGGATAAGAATGCAAAAATAAAATAACAAGTTTCCTTAGAACCCCATCATTATCTTCTCCTAAAAAGCAACACCCCAATTTGTAATTTTCTATATAAATTCATAATTATCATCTTCTATAAAATCATGCCCCACTTTAGATAATTAAAATATTAATAAATTAATATTTATCCTCATCCCTACTAATTTCTTCGACCTTTCCAATTCTTAGTAAATACTTAATTACATATTGACCCAATTTCCTTCTCCCTTATTATCCTATAATTAAAATTCATAATAATTAATTATTAAGTGTGAATTGATTAGAAAAAAGGACATGCCATCCAATTATAAACATCACTCACTGCGGATATGCCAAGATCCTTTTCTAGATCATGATAAAACTCACCCACTGTCACGACACCTGTCAAGCTAACCAACCCAATTTGACATTTTTTTCTTATCACCCATCTTTGGTCAATCCCAAACCATTGTTGGCTCACCTGTCTTTGATGAAGGGCCCATATTTTATGAAGGACCCATATTTGAAAATCTATTTTTTTATGAATCATCACTTGACCTATCCCCCATCCTTGGCCAACCAATATTTGACCAACCTATCTTAGTCTAACCTATCCTTGGTCAAACCCTACATACAACACCATCTACCTCTTGGGGAAACAATACATGTAGATAATACATCAAAGTAATTTTCATTTAGACAAGCCCAAAATTAACAACAAATCAACATTAATATTATACCAATTTGATATAACATCATTTATTAGATCTGACTTCCTCATAAAAGAAGGAATCAAATATAATAACCAAACATGGTTATAGGGGGATAACCCAATGGCTTGTTTTTAAAGAAACAAGTATCTTATATCAAGTAGAATCCTCTAAAACATGAAATACAAAAGCAAAGACCTTGGCCTTAATGAGAAATGAATCATTAAACTAATCCATATTCAAGTTCACAAAGGTTCTCACAGCATTGGTTATAATCCATCAATTCAAAAACATCAAGGTGTTAGTGATACTTTTATAGTTGATAAGGAATATTCATCCAACATTAACATAGGATTAGTTTATAATCCCTATGGGGAATATGTTTCCACCCATCTTTTTATCAATATCATTCATCCTTTTCACCATCCTGAAATTCAATCTCCCATAACTGTCAATTGAAACTGAGAAAATCACTTATCATCATATTTCTTCCATCATAATCAAACAATTATAGAATTCATGATTGAAATCCATCCAAAAGAGCATAAATTTGTATCAACTTCCCTTATTTAGACCTTTTTTGAGGCACTATGGTAAAATCAAAATCAAGAATTAGAATTCCCTAGTGAAACCTTATTTGAGGCACTAGGGTGAAAACTAGCAAATCAAGATCCAAAAACTGCATCCCCTAGCGAAACTTTATTAAGGCACTATGGGAAAATCAATTTCAATATCCTGAAATCTAATAGAAAATTACCCTAGTGAAACCTTTTTTGAGGAACTATGGGACAATCAAATTCAAAATGAAAAAAGTCAAAAATTCAAATCCCTTAGTGAGAACCTCTTTAAAGGGCTATCAAACCAAAACCAAAATCAAAATCAAGTAGATACTCTTAGTTTTATGGAATGTGAGATTGTTGGTCACAAGCCCTTTTCACATCATGATCCCCACATCCCTCAAAATTATTAAAGAAATGAATAAACATCCTTCATCCAATACAACTTTCGTTGCACCCTCATTGGTAACACACTCTTTAGTAAGGGTTATGATGACATCCTTATCAATTTAGATGAAGCCAATTTAGAAAAAAATGGAGTCCATGATGACATATTTGGATAATGTACTTGTCGATCACAAAGTTTGAGTATTATGCATCTTGTAATCCCCCATTAAGTTAAGATGTTACAAAATAAAAATTAAAAATTAAAAATTAAAAAAAAGGAGAAATAATATGTCCAATGGTGAAAACCATGTTTATGGTGTCTTGGGAAAGTACTATGATGAAAACGATGTTTATGGAATCATGTGTAAATAATCCATTATATGAAAATACCTTGACACTTGGGGACAAAACTATCTACATCCTTATTTATCCAATTCAAGCCATTTTGGCCATCCAATCCTATCCAAATTCTCAGCCAAATCCATATGTTATCCATCTTATCAAGTCCATCTCTCTTCCTATTTTGACCTTGGTAAGGAAGTGGAAGTAGTTTTCAGACCTATTTTGAGAAACACCTTGGTATATCATCTGAATGATAGTTTGATGATTGGACACTTGGTTCACACATGGTATGGTCCTTGGAGATCCCTAATTCATTCCTAGTCATAGTCCTCCATAATCATGCATTATCATCAAACATCATCTTGAATCCATTCCGTTAATTATTATATCCCATATTGGTGCTAGAATATGTTTTCCTTTTTCTAGTATCCTTTGTATATACTTATTCCAAAAATCCAAAAACATCATAAAATCAATAAACATCCTAAAAATCATAAAAGTCCAAAAATTTCTAAGAGGGATATAAAACTACAAAGTCCAAAAATATTTATCTTGTTCTCAATCTGGTCAAAACCCTTAATCAAAACATTTTATCCACTATTTGGATGTATCCTTACCAAATCCGCCCTATTTGTGGCAAATCACATCATTCCATCTTTTTGGGATATTTAATTACCACATCCACCTTGTCTAGGGCAAGTCATCAATTTTATCTCGTAGCTTTCACCATGATTGGGGAAAATCAAAGGGTGTAACTTTTTTAGGATATTTTATTCAATTTATCCACTTGCATGTATCCTTACTTGAGGGCACCATCCATCTATTAGTATAATTGAGCCTTGACACATTGATTTTAACTTGAATAAAAGATGAGATGATTTATGTTGCCTTTATTTTCAGGGTTGTGTGTGTTTTTTTGCTTACTTTTCATGTTATTCCTTGACTCAATCCATATGCATCAATAGGGTCATCATGGTTTTTCCATATCATGGTGATTTTTTGTGCTTGCACCTAAGTCCATCTATTGACATGCGATAATAATGACATCTTAATTTTTCCATATCATGGTGATTTTTGGCACTTGCCTACTGGATCAAGTGTTAGTCTTTACACACATTTCAATCAAGTCATCATGATGTTTTATATCATGGTGCATACTATCATGTGAAAAATTAAATATCAAGTGTTTGAGGTGTATATACACTGTTGTGCTAAAGTGGTAGTTTATCCCCTTGTAAAATCATCCTTTTTCAAATCAAACAATCTCTTACCTCTTCAATGTTTGTCTATATCAAATAATACTCTATCTTCATCATTTCTCATCATATTCCTCCTTTTTTTGAGAACTACATCGGCCTAAGGTCTATTTGGACTATGTAGGCAACACTTAGTCACGTGAAGTTTTTGAGGTTAGGTCGACCACCATTCACCATTATTATTCATATTTCCAATGTCCATTTTTTCTAACTAACAATCTAATATATCTAATTCCATCCAAATCTAATCACATCATTTTTCAATATTTATTTTCAACACTTTTGGGCATCCTTGTGTGCCTTATTTTTTACAACTTCTTCATTCTCAAAAAAGTTTTTATACCATTTGAACATATGTTTACATCCACATATCAACTATATATCATCCATTAACATGATCATCTGATACTTAATACATGCAATAAGTTAAATCCTTGATCTATGCTTGGAAATCAATCAATCAATTTGCCCTACTTGGGTTAATCTAATCAATCAACTTGCATTACTTGAGGCAATCTAATCAATTAAATTTCCTTGCTTGGGGATATTCAATCATTTAATCTAGTTCAAGATCATAGCTTTCGTATTTCTTGGGGCAAGTCAGTGTGTAGCTTGTCTTAGGATATGTCCTTTCCAAATTTACCTTGCTTGGGGCAATTAAAACTCACAAATTTTTCCCTATTTCGGGCAAGTCATAGTGTGAAACTTCTCTCAAGATGTACCCTTTCCTATTCTACCCTAATTAGGGCAAATCAATCCATCATCATAATTAGAAATCAAATCATGTAATCATTATCTCTTTTATTGTCACTCTTTCCTCTCTTTTTTGAGATCCCATCCACATCCACATCCTTCATCCCCACATGCTCTCTTGATGGGGCATTGTCCATCACATTATTTATTTCATCATAGTCTTTTTTCACCTCTTTTTGGCTTCTTATTTATTTTAAAAAAATTTACTCCAATCATCGTGTCTCATAATGCCTTCTCAAAAAGGGGCAAAATGTAGACAACTAAAATTGAACACTTTGTGTCAATTTTAACTATTCACTAACATCATCCTAAGTTGTCTAATCAATTATTATATTCATACTAACATTCAATGTCATTCACTATTTATCCCCTCTGATAAATTAATATTTTCCTCCATGATCACAACCATTCCCACAAAATCACATAACATTGCATTAATTAATTATTCTCAATTAATTAACTAATCTTCTTCTAATGGGAAAATTCATGGGATTTGGAACATTGCTATTTTCCTAATTTATTTAATCCTATTTTTCATTTCAAGTTCATGATATCATCCATCATGACATCATCATCTTGTTTCTAAGGGAAATTGAATGCAATGAGAGAAGTGTGAAATCAAACTATGACATGTTCTTACACATTCCAAGTCCTCAACAACTCATCTTATCACACACTCCAAACTTGCATGAGTGGATTTATTACACACAAAACCTCTCTCATTTATGAGGTTTAGGACATATTCTCAATCATTAATCTTGGAATTCATCCAATAGTCCATAATCACCCTGAAAATATATAAATAGAAGGGTCATATTCCATTATAAAAAAGTCTTTTGTGATAAACTTATGCTACCAAATCTCTAAGAAAATTGTCTCCAATTTATTCAATTGCTCAACAAATCACACATAGCATAAGGGGAGATGCCATCCAAGTGAATTAATGGCATTGCAAAGACCTCAATCACTATATCTAGGCTTATCCACACTTGAATTATAGATTGGAGGAGACATCAATGAGGAAGGTATCCTCATTTGATTTTGTCTTCTATTATTATTTACTTGTCACTTCCTATACCTTGCCCAATATAAGGACATATGCCTAGGATGTTATTTTGGTATTATTTTATTTTTATTTTCATGCTAACAATAAAATATGCTCTTTTACAATCATGTGATCATAATTAGTTTGAAATAAACCTCTTCCCAAAAAGGAAGAAGATGGGGTTTCCAAGGAGCTCTAGTCATAAGAAACCCAACTAGAAAGCTCCACCAAGAAAGAGAGAGACCCATACATTTAATGAATAACATTCTGTTGCCAATATTGACTCACAAGATAGAATGGAAGACTCAAGAAGAGATAAAACATGGGACTCATCATAAAAATAAATGGGGATATTACCTATAAAAAAAGGTTGACTGGATTGGGGCAACTTCCAGTGAGCTACATTAACAAGACTTGTCGAATCAATGGGAATAAAAGATGATTCCTCCTAAATATTGCATTAAAAAAAAAAGTAGGAATGCTGAATTGATGAAGTGATCATTAAATCTTAGAAAATTATAAATTTGAATAATAAGGGAATGGATTGGAGGCATTTTGGCACTTCAGGTGAAAATATTGTTCTCCAAAAGCTTGGCCAAAAGGGACCCGATTATGAGAAATGTGATATTATACATATGATCCTTATTAAATAATGAAAAAAAATATTATTACATCCACATTAAAGTGATATTAGGCAAAAGACACCTTGAGTTGATAATCCTTGAAATGCTTGTGGAACATTTCATGTGTCAATGAGTGTAGTTGACACTATCTCCTCCCCAAAATGTCACAGATGAAGGATATTATTAATGAGACCTTGCCCATGATATGAATATCATGCCATACATCCTATTAGGTTTTATTCTTAGTCTTTCCCCACCTCTTCTCCAAGCATCATTCACCCTACCACATGTAGTTTTCTAATCGTGTTCAAACTTTTTAGGCTTCATTAGTCAGTGTATGTGCACAATATGCAAGGATGGGAACATAAACTTCACCAAAAGGAATGGATCCATCACACCATTTTTTTCACATTATATATGGCTCTTGACATCCATATTTGTTGTATATAAAGAGTATTGGATGTTGACACACATGGCTTTTTGTGTGCTCTAGAGCTATCATTTTGATTGCACCATGCCACATCAATAGCCTATCCTCTTATTGGAATGTTTATCACCAAAATACACTTTAAAATAAGGGGTTTGATAACATTTAACCACATATCATTCTATTTTGGTGACCTCATATGATTCATGCAACCATCAGTCATTGGCAATACTTGTGGTATTGGACTAGGCATTATCTGAACGCAAGATGTCATTCCCACTTGACTCTAAGTTTTATATTACCGACACTATGAAATTATATATGTTATTAAATTCATCTACCAATTCAAAACTTTCCACATAGGGGGACCCTTGATCATTTATCAGTAGAATCAACATGAAATTGCTTCCATTATCAAAGCTCAAGTAGTGTTTCTTAAAGTGCTTGTCTAAATTATTAGCAGAAGACCAAGGTCTTCCACATAATGTTGGGTGATTATCAAGGTATAAAATTTATATCACCTCAAAAGGATGTGTTAAACTTGACATCCATTATCTAGATGTCAGCATTGGGTAGAATCCCCATGGGTTGCTCTCATTCTTTGTTTGCCATGATTAATACATGAGATGAGGGTTTTAAACTAGGGTTGCCTATATTTTTCCATGCATCTCCTATGAGGATATTCACCTTAGCACCAATATCCATCAGTATGTTGCACAGTAACCAACCATTTATGTCTAGATTAACAAGAAGTTCATGGTCATGTCCTTTTTTGTGTTATTTTCCTCTCATGGCCTCATGCTAGATATGGTGTAAGGACATATATCATCTACCTTTACTCATACTTGACCAAGACATTCTTAAGAATAAGATAAATTCCCTTATAGTGCAAGAGATATAAAATGTTAGTAAGATCATTAACCTGGTCTCCATACATTTGGAATTTTCTTTGAGCATTATCTTATAGATCTTAAATAAGTTAAAGCTCTCCCTATAAGTTTTGAATCACAACCATTGCTTCACACAACACCTTTTTTTAGTGTGAGTCTTCTGGACAAGGTGCAATGGGGGGTTCTAGGCATAACACTTTAGCTTATGATATCTTATGCTCATATCTTGGCCTAGTCATTTATCTAGAAATCACTACTAGTTTTGTAGGCAAGCCACTATGGTTCATCACATGAACCTTTGGTCCAAAATTCTTCTTCTTCTTTTTTACCTTTAAAAATTAGTGGTCCAAGTTGTGCACACATATTATCATCCTTACGCCATTTTCTAGTTTACCCTTATTTGTGAGCTTCACATATAGTTCTATAAATTCCTCAATCTTATGTGATCCATGACAATACCCACAAGTAGGATATTAGGGGAAATCACACTAGAAGTGGTATGGTGACCAACACTTATAATAAGAGTTTTATGGGAACATTTCACCTTTGTATCTTCTTGTATGACCTCTGTGACCATGCTACTACCAATAGTCACCATATCCTTGGTTAGTGTTGATGATTTAAAATTGCATTTGTTTTAACACCAATAATGGGAAGTTTCAAGATGTGGGACTTGCGACTTGAAACAACCTCCAGATTTTTAAGAAGCTGGTCTCTTCTTTATATCAAGTGTATAATGGGAAAAGGGATAGGAATTTTAACAAAAACACAAATGCAAGAAAGAAAATCTAACTATGGCGATGCGCCTGAACGTAATTCGACCTTAATCCTGAACACAATGAGACTATATGTAAGATTCATTTACATTTAAGAGCAAACAAGTGCATGATCAATGTAAAATATGGAAACAATAGAAACAGAGGTGCACAGCATAGACATCTTTTGCAGTGATATAGAAAATGTCAACAAAGGCACAGGGCTTAATCTTCTTATTTGAATTCTCCAGTCACATAAGAGGCATAGAAACATGCACAGTTATATAAACCTTCCAACTCAAGAAAATGAAACAAAGGCAAATGACATTACTAATCACAGTTCTAGAAAGTCTAAAACTCTTGACAACATAGCCTAGACTACTTTTGCAATGACACAGAAAGTATCAACAAAGGCATAGGATTCAATCTTCTCATTAATTCTCCAATCACATAAGAGGCATAGAAACACGTACAATTACATAAACCGTCCAACTTAAGAAGATAGAACAAAGGCAAATGACATTCCTAGTCATAGCTCTAGAATGTCTAAACTCTTTTTACAATAATTCTCTCAGAAAATTCTCTCTGGTATCTCCTCCGATCTCCTTTTTTTGTGATCTCTACACCCTTATTTATAGCCTTGGATTCCCTCCGGATTGTCTGCTTGTTCCCAATCTAATGGCCCAATTGAAATCTAACAGAACTAGAAGTGTCTAACAAAAGATATTTCATAGATTCTAAAACACTTTGTCTTCTGGTAGTTTATTGGCCAAAACAGATCGCAGGACACTCCCTTCTCTTAAATGGAAGATGACACTTAGCCAATTATTTGAAAACCTTCCTATTACTTAGGAGACACTGGAAAATGACACTTGGTGTGTTCTGTAGCACCTATCGAAGATAGGTGGCACTTTTCACATAATTTATACTTATTTTGTGTCTTTGCTTATGAGTGTTCCACCTTTGACACCTATCGTAATCCACTTCATCAAAACCTTACAACTTAACAAAAATAAGACCCATAGCATTTCTTACCCGAGTAACTTTAAAAGGGGCAAAGGGATAGGTGGCAATCTCCACTACTTCATTAAAGGACACATGGAAATATCTGCTTTACTTATCTGGGGTTACGTGGTGGTCTCTGCTTCTTTTAGCTACCCTTTTAGAAACCTATGGAAGGTGACATGTGGCAGTCTCTACTTTACTCTATTTTATACCATAGAAACAATCGGGTCTCATTTCATATTTACACGGACATCGACACTTGTGGCTTTCACTTGTTTCAAAAACAACACTTAAGACCCACCACAATCTTTGCTATATTAGTGATCATTCAAATCTCGACATGTGGTGGATTTCACTCTCTTCTACTAGGATACATGGCGTCTTTCATCATTTTTAGAAAAGCAAAATTGAGACCTTTCGTGATTGCCACTTGGCACTTTTTGCATGATCTTGATACTTAGCTTTTGAGACCTTCCACTAAAAAGAGATTTGGAACGTGGATGCCGATATGAAATGCTTGAAACATCGATGTCAATATGAAATGTGGATGCCGACACTTGTCACGCTCCACTGAGTTACTATGACATACGTGGTAATCTCTGTAGCCTTAATGAAATTATGAAAAGTGCCTTGGAAGATGACACTTGGTAGCTTCTGCTTGACTTCGACACTTAGACAAAAATGAATCAAAATGAAATTAGAGCCCATGCTTTGTTTCAAAACTTCGTTGTCTCAAACCAAACTATGAGAGGACAACGATCTGGATCATACGCTACTAAAAATTAGAATGAAATGTAGAGTATTTTTTACTCTACAATTATTGGTGACCCCAAGGACTTTTGAGCCTATTCAAAAAGAATCTATAACTCCCGCATGATCTGAAATTGCTAAAAAAACATAGTTTTAACTAAAATGTTTCAAATAGATTCCATTTACAAGAATCTCTTTAGGTTCACCTTCCATCATTTCTAGCTCAAATGAATTTTGTTGTTTACACACCTAAATTTTATAAGGGCCAGTCCATAATGCTTCAAAATTAGTGTGTTGACCTGGTTTGGCGACTCTTGCATCCCATTTCAAAAAAATTGAGCCTGTTTCAAAATGGGGATTTGAAGTCCTTTTATCAAAATAGTCTTTAATTATTTTTTGATGTTTTATCAGTGAATCATGTGCTACATTCCTCTTTTCTTAAACTTCTAGAAGTTTTGCTAGTCTGACCTACATGGGGCCATTTTTTTCAATTTCAATCTGTTTGATCTATTGGAGAGCAAGAATCTCCAAGCTTAGGGGAATTACAATAGGTTTCCAATATACCAATTCATATGGGGACATTTTGATCACCTTTTTAGGCATAATTCTATCAGTCCATAGTGCTAAATTAAGCACTTTATGCCACTCTGTGATGATCAACCCCTATTCTTTTAATGAGTCTAATCAGGTTCTTATTAGTTGATTCTGTTAAACCATTACCCTGAGCGTAATAATTAGAAGAAGTTTTTAGATATATTCCATGCTTTAATGCAAAGTTAGATACTTTGGGCCCTAAAAATGCTTTAGCATTATCTAAAATTATGGTTCAAGGAGCCCCAAAATGAGTAGTGATACTCCCTAGAAAATCTAGAATCTAGGATCACATTTTCTATTGCTTCCTTGAGTGGTACTACCTTGGTCCATCTGGTGAAATAATGTGTGGCTATTAAGATTCATTTATGACCAATACTAGATACTGGATTTATCATTCCAATGAAGTCTAGACCCCATTAAGTAAAAGGTTTATCCACAATTATAGGACTAAGAGGCATTGCTACATTCCTTCTCATCCCCACATAATATTGACAAGATTGACATTTTTTAACTAGTTAATAACAATCTGCAAATAAAGTAGGCCAAAAATAACCTACTTCACTTACCTTTATAGTTGTAGTCTTTGCAAAAAAATGTCCACCTGATACTCCATGATGCATTTCATGTAGTATTTTCTTAGCCTCATCCTTTTCTACACATCTTAACAATTTGCCATCAGAATTTCTTCTAAAAAAAACCTATTCAATTAAAATAAAATGAACTCCTTGCATCCTATAGTATCTTCTCTTATTTTGAGGGAGTTCTCTTGGGTAAATCCCATTTTTCATAAAATGAATCCTGCTTGTAACCCAGGATTCCTGATTAATTTCTTGTATTCTCAATACAATTTCTTCTTCTGTTCCTGAATGTGTCTCTTCATGTATCATCTTTTCAAGCTCTTGAGTCATATATTAGCACAAACTCCTACCTCTAACTAATCTAGTGGGTTTGACTTCTATGTCATATTCAAGAATCTTAGTTATCCAGTTTGCTCTTTTTTTAGTAATTTCACCCTCCATGATATATTCTCTGACACTTGGATGAGCTACAAGTATCGAGATTTTACTTCTTGATACTATATGCCTGAACTTTTTGAGAGATTTTACCATAGCATATGCTTTTTTTTACACAAAGTTATATCTAGTTTCATATTCCCTAAGAGTCCTCGAGAAAAAGGCTATTGGATGCTCTCTCTCCTGTTTATCATCCTTTTGTGTTAGGATAGCAACAATATTGAGCTCTCCCCCATATACATACATTACAAAAGGCTTAGAAAAGTCATGGTTTCTAAGTATTGGAGCTGTTGAGATAGCTTTCTTGACCTCTTCAAAGGCTTGCCTTCCTTCCATAGTCCACTTGAAAATTAGGTCTTTTTTCAACAAAAGCGTCACTGGTCTTACTAAGCCTGCAAAGTCAGATATGAACCGGCTGCCAAAATTAATCTTTCCCAAGAAAGATTGAATTGCTTTCTTATTTACTAGAAGAGGTAAGTTCATTATAGCTGCCACTCTTTCTAGGTCTATGGAAACTCCTTCTTTAGATACTATATGTCCCAATAATTTGCCTTAAGGGACAACAAAGATACATTTCTTAGGATTCAAGGATATTCAAAATTCTTGACATTTTTTAAACACAACTTCTAAATGATCAACAACATTCTTTGAGAAAATAGTAAGATCATCAAGATAAATCAGGATGATTTTATTTATTAGTTCCCAAAATGCAACATCCATAGCTCTCTAAAAAGTGGCTCCAGCATTTGATAGGCCAAATGGCATCTTAGCATATGCAAATGTTCCCCATTTGGTGGTAAAAGCAATCTTGTATTGATCTTCTTTAGCCAACCAAATTTGATTTTATCCAGAGAAACCATCTAGCAAAGAGAATCTCTCTGATCCAGCCACAGTTTGTAGAATTTGTTCCATGGAGGGCAAGGGATAGTGATCCTTCAAAGACACTTTGTTTAGATCTCTGAAATCTACACAAAGTCTTATATCATCATTCTTTTTTCTAACTGGTACCAGATTTGATACCCAGGTTGAGTGTTTGATTGGAAAAAATATTTTAGAATCTAAAAGTTTCTACAACTCGTCCACCATTAGATGCTCAATCCTTGGATTCACTGACCTTTGTTTCTGTCTGACAGGCTTAGATCCTTTAGTCAGTTATATTGTGTGCTACATGATGTCTCTATTATATCCATGAAAGTCTTCATAGCTCTAGGCTGTGACTCTGTCATTTTTTTTGCATAATTCAATTAGCCTTTCTTTTTCTTCTTGAGTTGCAAAATTTCCAACTTTTAATTTTTTTCCTTCACTCACCTCTATTTTAGAATAGTCTACTTTGTTTGCTTGGAACCTTTTCTTCTCTAGGCTTACATCTTCTGGATCAAAAAGGCTCTCTAAAGTGATTAAACCTTTGGGAAGCTTATTATTTTTTAATTGTATAATTTGATCCCCATATGCCTCTTCAATCTTTGGTTGCAATTGATCGACAAATTCCCCTGATTGTTGCAAGAATGAGAGTACTTGAAAATCAATCTCAAACACTTGCCAATTCTCATCATTATCTGGGATAGTTGGCCTTACTATAACCTTTACTGACTCATTGTTAACTAATAGGCCAGTTGTTGGATCAAACTATGAACCAATCTGTGCCATCCTATCAGCTTCAAAATTTTGAATCCTGGGAACTACTTCAATATTAAAAGCTTCAAAATCTTCTATTAAGTCCTAAATTATGTGCTTATAGGATTTCATTCTAACATTCTTTGCTATTGCCTTTTCTCTAATTTACTTTATGACTAATTATGAATCTCCTTTTACTTTTAGATTCTTTATTCCCTTTTTCTTAGCTAATAGAAGCCCATGTACTAAAGATTCATACTCAACATCATTATTAGTACAAGCAAATTGAAAATGGATAGCCCATAAATTTTTTTCACCATTTGGAGCAGTAAGACAAATTCCTGCTCCAGTACCATTTTTACTTCTAGCCCTATCAAAATTTAAAGTCCATCCAAATTTCTGAATCCCTTTTGGATCATTGAGTAGTTGGCATTTCTTTCCTTAAAACATTTTGGATTTCATCATCCTCATCAAAAATAACATAAGTGCCCAGACTAGTAGAGTTATAATTTTCATATGGGTCACTATGTGTCATAGCTAACAATTGGTTATTTTCTTTTCCCTGATTATGTTTAGTCCAGTCACCTATCTTAGTTAAAGAGAAGGAATCCAATTTGGATTTGCTTACCTTTGATGCATTATTCACTAAGGTTGTTGTCTGAAGATGAACTATGTCTTTGAGCTTTTTTTTATTAGTAGGTCCTTCAGTATATTTGGGCATTGCTTGATTTTGAAGAGCTTCTTGTAACAGGGTCCTTTGTTTAGGAATAGATAATATGTCTCAAATTGATACTTGTCTTGGGGTCATCTTCAGTTGATCCACCACATTCATTAGTCCAAAAGTTTGAATTCTTGGAAGATTAGGATATCTTGTCTTTCTTTGAACTTGTTCGGGAACTTCTTGATTCTGCATTGGCTGAAGCATTTCTTGTCTAACAGCTATGTGTTGATGACATTGAAATGAAAGATTCTCCATAACTTCATTGTTTACAACTTTAGGCTGTTCCAACATTCTTCTCTTTGATCTAGTACAGTAGTTTGATTGCACCACTGGTTTCTTGGAAATAGAAGCTTCATTCAAAAATATTGATTCTTCATCTTCAACCCATGAGAACAAAGCATATTTCGGGGCTATTTCTTCCTCTTGTTGCAAAGACATCCCTTGCATCTAAGCCATTAAGACTAAATTCTACATATCAGAAGATTGGTAGGCTTGATTGTCACTGGAACTTGCAAACTGACCATCCATTCTTCTTTGCTCTGCCACCTTTTGTTGTAGATTACCCATAGGACAATCTCTAGGTGTATGAGCATTATTTCAAGGGAAACACCAGGCATTAGTGTTATCCACATAGTTATTTTGCCTTGGAACAATCTCCCTATTTGAATTAGGAGGAATTGTCTATGAGGGTGTGGGTACTGCAACTAATTGGTTTGCTGGCTTAGGGTTATTTTGCCTTAGAGGACCCTGGTATTGGTTTGGCTAAGATGAAAATCTATTTCCTTGATAACCTTGATATGGAGGCCTAGGGAAAGGATTCTGTTGTCTTTTTATATTAATTAGCTCATTAGAAAATATCCTTAGGATATTCTTGATATCATCCAGCTCAGATGATTGAGTGGGGACAATTTCTTTAGCAGGTGGTTGAGGATAAGTGTACATAGACACAGGTGGGACTATAGATTTAGGGGCTTCTTGAGGTAATGGCAAGGAAATTTCTAAGAACATGGGCATGGGAGGCCTTGGGGGTAACTTTCCAGCATCTATTAAATTATTCTTAGCTCTGACTGCATAGTCATAAGCCTCTGGCAAAGTGTGTCCTCCAAGTGACTGAATCATAATAGATATATATGAATTCAAAGCCTTAAGATAAAATACTATAGCCATACCTGGTAATGGTTTAGCTATAGCAGGGATTCTTTCCCAAGTCTTTTGAAATCTAGAATTGAAGTCAGTCATGGCTTCTTGTGGTGCCCTTTGAATGGTAATTAATTGTTGTAACAAGGAAGACTTATCACCCTTCTCTTCGAATCTTTCAAAGAAAATATCTCTGAGCTGATCCCATGTGGAGATGGTATTTGGGGTTAAGGATTAGTACCATTCTAGAGCTTTCCCTTTAAAAGAAGTTGTTAATGATCTTATGGCACATTTTTTTGTGTGACAACATGTATAGCATAGACATCTGATACATCCTGCAGATGTTCTTCAGGTGTTTTAAAGTCTTGCCCACTGAATTTGGGCAGAGCTTTTAGGGCATTCACTGGGATAGGGTCCCAAGTGGCTAGTGGTATTGGGACAAATCAATGGACTACCAGTGTTCCAACTTGCATAATTTCTTGGGGGTATAGGGGCTCCCATATTTACTCTTGGTATTGGTATAAACTGGTTGACTCTTCTTCTTGGACTAGTTACCAAAGGTGGCAAAAGAATACCTAGATTTATAGCAGATTATGATCTAGTTACTGGTCCATAGCTATGACCCCTCATAGCTCTCTGGTTCATATGATCTTAAAAGAAACTTCAAGATTGGTCCCACCAGGCATGCCAAAAATTGTTGATGATTTAAAATTGCACTTGTTTTAACACCAACAATGGGAAGTTTCAAGATGTGGGACTTGTGACTTGAAACAACCTCCAAATTTTTAAGAAGCTGGTCTCTTCTTTATATCAAGTGTATACTGGGAAAAGGGATAGGAATTTTAATAGAAACACAAATGCAAGAAAGAAAATCTAACTTTGGCAATGCACCTGAATGTAATTCGACCTTAATCCTAAACACAGTGAGACTATATGTAATATTCATTTACATTTAAGAGCAAACAAGTGCATGATCAATGTAAAAGATGGAAACAATAGAAATAGAGGCTCACAGCATAGACTGCTTTTGTAGTGATACAAAAAATGTCAACAAAGGCACAGGGCTTAATCTTCTTATTTGAATTCTCCAATCACATAAGAGGCATAGAAACATGCACAATTACATAAACCTTCCAACTCAAGAAAATGAAACAAAGGCAAATGACATTACTAATCACAGCTCTAGAAAGTCTAAAACTCTTGACAACATAGCCTAGACTACTTTTGCAATGACACAAAAAGTATCAACAAAGGCATAGGATTCAATATTTTCATTAATTCTCCAGTCACATAAGAGGCACAGAAACACACACAGTTACATAAACCTTCCAACTTAAGAAGATAGAATAAAGGCAAATGACATTCCTAGTCACAGCTCTAGAAAGTCTAAACTCTTTTTACAATAATTCTCTTAGAAAATTCTCTCTGGTATCTCCTCTGATCTCCTTTTTTTTTGTGATCTCTACACCCTTATTTATATTTTTGGATTCCCTCCAGATTGTCTGCTTGTTCCCAATCTAATGGCCCAACTGAAATCTAACATAACTGGAAGTGTCTAATAGAAGATATTTCATAGATTCTAAAATGCTTTGTCTTCTGGTAGTTTATTGGTCAAAATAGATCGCAAGACACTCCCTTCTCTTAAACAGAAGATGACACTTAACCAATTATTTGAAAACCTTCCTATTACTTAGGAGACACTAGAAAATGGCACTTGGCATGTTTTGTAGTACCTATCAAAGACACGCAACACTTTCCAAGTAATTTATACTTCTTTTGTGTCTTTGCTTATGAGTGTTTTGCCTTTGACACCTATCACATCTGCTTCCTCAGAATCTTACAACTTAACAAAAATAAGACCCACAGCATTTCTTACCCGAGTAACTTTAAAAGGGGCAAAGGGACAGGTGGCAATCTCTACTGCTTCATTAAAGGACACATGGCAATCTCTACTTTACTTATCTGGGGTTACGTGGTGGTCTCTACTTCTTTTAGATACCCTTTTAGAAACCTATGGAAGGTGACACGTGGTGGTCTCCGCTTTACTCTATTTTATACCATAGAAACAATCAGGTCTCATTTCATATTTACACAGACATCGACACTTGGCAGCTTTTGCTTGTTTCAGAAACAACACTTAAGACCCACCATAGTCTTTGTTATATCAATGATAATTTGGATCTCGACACGTGGTGGCTTCCACTCTCTTCTACTGGGATACATGGCATCTTCCATCATTTTTAGAAAAGCAAAATTGAGACTTTTTGTGATTGCCACTTGGCACTTTCTACTTGATCTTAATACTTAGCTTTTGAGACCTTCCACTAAAAATACATTTGGAATGCGGATGCCAATATGAAATGCTCGAAATGTGGATGTCGATATGAAACATGGATGCCGACACTTCTCACGCTCCGTTGAGTTGCTATGAGGTACATGGCAATCTCTGCAGCCTTACTAAAATTATGAAAAGTGCCTCAGATGATGACACTTGGTAGCTTTTGTTTGACTTTGACACTTAGACAAAAATGAATCAAAAGGAAATTAGAGCCCGTGCTCTATTTCAAAACTTCACTGTCTCGAACCAAACTATGCAGGGACAGCGATCTGGATCATGCACTGCTAAAAATTAGAATGACATGTAGAGTATTTTTTACTCTACAATTAGGTGGCCCATCATAAACTTGGTTTATTGGTCCTTGGTTGGATTGTCTTATAGTGGCCTCTCCCTTGCCTTGCTCCCATGCCTCATGGAGTTCACCAATCACCTAACAATCCTCAATGTTCTAGGTGAAAGCATCACATATATTATAACATAGAGACACCTTTTATATGTCATGAAATGTATATGAGGGTATTTTCATGTGTCATGGCCCTTAGATAAAATATCACCTAAGGTTAATCAGGCACAGACTATGCGTCGGGAAAATTTTCTTGCTATGCCTTTCTATGTCAAAATCTATACACCAAAATCTAGTTTGTGTCATGTACATTATTGGATATTATATTCTATAATAGCAAAGCTATTGATGCAACTATTTCTCCATGAGTAGGTTGACTCCCATTTCTAAGATCCCAATAACTTAATATCTTACTTCTACCTCCAATACTTCCCTTGGTTTGGTAAATGTCTTCATAGAGAGGGTGTACTGAAATGTCATAAGCAATTATCCAAAAAACCATTGGGCATGTTGTACAAGGTGAATCTCATAAGAAATATTGGATACCAAGGTTTCAAACCTATTTTCATAAGCCCAAGCACTCTCCATTAGTTCTTGTTTGATATCCTTGAGCACACCAATGCTCTACTTCTTAAAATCATGGACTTCAAAATCCTTTAAGAACGTGACTTTTAAGAAATCATAGTCAATGATCATCTAGTTAGGGTCTAACTTCCTATACCAATTATGTGCACAATCCAACATAGTGGTGGAAAACTAGCTTTTCTTGTTCTTTGACAAAGTTATTCCCTTTATGTGCTAGATGATATCACATTTGTGAAAATGCTAAAAAATATGATGTTTTTGACCCCATGATAGTCAGCTAAGCTCAAAAATGTCCCATAATAGAACGTAATGGTAGGCACATGAATAATAAGTGCATGTAATTCTGGTGTGATTGGCATGTTGCATGCAAGTGTGCTTGAGCCTTGACTTCCTCTTGTTGGTGGGACAAATACACCAAATACTACAATTGCATGTAACATGGCTCCTTCAGTAACTTGAAGAGATTTTAGGCCTCTGATGGTCTCCAAATCTTATCCTTCACTATAAATTGAATTTATTGTATGAGGGGTTGTAGCCCCTCCCACTGGTGGGTTACCATAATGAATTTTATCCACATGTTGTGTCAGGTGTGTGACCATTGGTTCATGTGAAAGATAAGGGATTACTTGCTCTGGTGGACTTCCCTCCTTATGTGTGATAAATATTTTTATATCACCCAAATCCATTGCATCTAAAGATTATTATTCTAATATAGAGTGAGATACATGAGCATGTGCTTTGGATAGAGGATAATTGGGCATATATCTATTTCTTCTTCCTAGACTCACTCATGATCACAGACACTCAATTCCTAATCACTAGTGAGTAAATCCTTTGTGTGAGATTCCTCCTCATGCCATTCTAATTCTACATGAGTCTTTGCAACATTTCCTAAGTCAAACTCCATCATTTCCCAATGATTCTTCTTAGCCATCGGCTTATATCCTTTCTCATTATATGTGTGCCACATAAGCTCATACTCGTATGGTCCTTCCAAATTTAATTTTCCCTTGCTACCTCTATGATATCATTCCATTTTCACCTTTCACCCTCGACACTACTCATACACACGAGAACTTATCTAGCCATTGACAAGTTCTCTATACTACCTTCACTCACCATTGCAACAACAAAATTTGACTTGTCCCAACAATGAAACCAAAATGTTAGTCTAATTTTTGGTCAATCATGTACTAGTCCCATGTAACCCTTAAAGATACCAACTCTTAACTTACTTTCACTAGCATATCAGACAAGGGGGCCTTATACACTCACTCAAAATGTAGAAAGGGGAATTGATGTAGCTTGAGGGTAGTTATGTACATTGGTGGTGGATGCATTGTCTTATGCACCATATTTGTCTCACATGTCACTTCCTAAAGTGTTGTTAACAACAAATGAAATTAACTTCATAGCCTCACATGCGCACCACATAATCCCAAGTGTACTTAATAATTGAGTCTTAATTCATGTACACAAGTTTATATAATAACATGCACTTATTTGATGCAATACATAAAAACACTTATTGTATCCAAGTGTTTATTTCCCTCATTAAAAAAAGAAATGGAAAGTATAACACAATATTGATCTAAGCCACAACCAATATCAATTGTAGTGAAAATAGTAATGTCAATTAGATTAAATCTCATAGGTTTATAATGTTACATACTCTCACTATTAATCCTATCTATTCTCTTGGTTCATATGGTGATCTAAATGTAATCCATAAACATGTATGTGTAAGGTCTCATCACTCTAGCAATATTAAAAATAAAACAAATCCAAGAGAATTCCAACCAACCCTTCTCTCTCAAGAGTCAACCATTTATAGACTTAAAGGATCCTATGTGTCATTTGATAGCTCAACTGCCACTACTTAGTAGTTATTATGTTGATTGTCTACTTAGGGGTTAATGCTCCGGTATTCTCGAGGCCATCTACCTCATTGTTTATTTTTGTTTTTTAACTTCCTATCAAGATTAATTACCAATCATAAATTCTAGCATTTATCCCTTTAATCCACAATGTAGTTCCTAGTTTCACGTGGTTTCATTTATCTTGATTTTATAGTTTTGTCATTTTATGCACATGGACTTTCCCTCATCAGCTTGTGCCTACCTTGCTAGTAATTTCCATGGTGTACTCATGAATGTTGAGGTAAATTTCTTTGCCACCACTCTCTATTCCTTGGGACATTTGTTCTCCATTGTCTATCCCACATGTGATTCTTAGCTTGGTTACACTTGGTCAATTCCTAGGGTCAACATCACCCCTGTACATGTGATCATACACTCCTCATTTCGAAAGGAGGTGATATTCATGCTCACTGTAAAACTTTCTCACACAATACTAGTACTACATTTTAAAAAAAACATATCTCATTATAAAAATTTACATTCTATGCTTTAGTTTTTATCATTTTATTTTTTTCCCCTATCGATGAACCCATTACCACTTTTAGTGAAATTAATAGTATATTATACAATGAAATAGAGGAATGAGATTATCATATTAGGGTAAATTTAAATAGAATCTTTCTCCTATAATAATATAATTTAACAAATCGAATTATATATATGCAAATAGGATTTTTGGGTTAAAACTATGTATCAATTATTTAATAGACATGTTTCAAACTACTACCTGTGTTTCATCATCATAAATTTTTTTAATTTGTACTTTAGAAATCATATTTGCATTCTCATGTGTTGGGTGAATATTTTGTCACCAACTAACTGATGAGCAAAATAGGTCTCTTCAACCACAACATAGGGAGATTGGTCGGCCAGATGTGCAGGTTTACTACATCAAAAGGGGACAAATCTCTCCTCTCATCAAGGGGAGGTTCCCTTTAAATATGCATGAGGCTATATATATATATATATATATATATATATATATATATATATATATATATATATATATATATATAACACTCAGGGGTAGGATAACACCATCCATCTCTCTTTTTTCAGAGATGATGTTTACAAACAGAGAAGATAATCTTGGTGAAGATATTGAAGGCACTTCTCTTTTTTTAGAAGTGATCTTTACAGGAAACAACAGGAGTTCTTTCAAGTAGTGACAAGTAACTGGTAACAGGAAGTGTAGTAATCAGCAGACTGAGATGTAGCACAAAGTCTCCACCTTGACTACCCAAGAGTGAAATACGAAGAACAATGAGGGCACAAAGTCATCCCAAGGTCTTTTACACAGGAATAAAATATGAAGGATAATGAGGGCACAAAGTCGTCCCAAGATCCTTTACACAGGAATAAAAAGAAAACACACTAAAGGCAATTGTGGGGGCATAAAGTCTCTCCACAGTTGGCTTCAGGACACCTTTCTGATTATTTTCACTAATCCTTCTTATTTAATTAAGTGAACAAAAAATGTATTAAGGAAAAATACATAAGAACAATTTCTCCATCAACCAAGCTATTCCAGCACAAAGTCTAAAAAGTCACTTGTTTTCTTATTCAAATAACGAAATATGATCAACAATTTGAGCTCAAAGTCTCAATAATGCCTTTCAATTTAGGCAAAGTTTTTGTTTTTGATAACAGAGAGAGATATATCCCAAAACAATAAGAGAGAGTCTAATATATATTGCTCCAAGAAAGACTTGGGCACATTGTTTCACAAAAATGGCTTACAATGCATTCAATGCCTTTAATGCATTTTAAATTGTATCCATGGGATATGCTGGAATTGAGCATCAGTTTTTAATATGGGCTGCTTGATGCGTTTCCTTATGTGTGCACAACTATTCACTCTACTCAATGTAGAAAAATAGGCTACGCCATTGAATATTTGATTTCTTCAATGTCCACCTGGTGGACTACTTTACCTTCTAGAAACATATCCCATGCGTGGATATTTCTAATCTTTCTCCATCATTTCCCCTTTCCTTGTTGTATCTCATCCTTATTTATATGATCTAAGCCCTCAGGCTATCTCTTTGGTCAGTCACTAAATTTCTTCACAGGGTCTTTGCTTAAGCCTGTAAGGATCAACAGTTATTTCATCGCTACAAATTTGACGTCTTCAGGTTTATCATCTAACAGTTAGTTAGTTGCCCTGAATTTGATGACTGTAGGCCTGTCATCCTTCTTAACAATTCAAAGCCAATGATTAGTTGGTTGCCCTAAATTTGATAGCTGCGAGCCCATTATCCTTCTTAACAATTCCTTCATGTCTTTCCCACTTGCTCTGGCCGCTTGCTGCTGATCTCAACAAATGACACATGGTACCTTCTGTTGTGAAATAGGCGAGGACACTTGGCAGCATCTGCTTAACTTATAGAAGCTCTAGACCCTTTTTGAGAGTCTTGTAGAAATGACACGTGGTGGCTTCCATCAAGCTCCTAGAAACACTATAGAAACATTCAAGAGTCTTTTGGATCCACGTGAATGATGATATGTGGCACATTTTGCTTGAGTTTCGCCACTCACCTGGGACCCACCAGATTCCTTACGAAACAAAGAAGTAGAAGGAAGAAACTATGGATGTTGACACTTTGCACTCTCCGTGGGACTCTAAGAGAAGCCTTTTGAAATAAGCTTTGAGACTTATTAGAAATTTGAGATGCAGATGTAGACACTTATTGCACTCTATTGAGATAGAATGGGACACATGGTATGTTATGTTACTTTGAAACTTATTAGAAACTGAGTCCCAACAAATGACACTTGTTAGCTTCCACTACACTTTAACAACTTACCCGAGGCACACCACGGTCCTTACAAAACAAAGAAAGAAGGAACTTGCAGATTTTGACACTTGTCACGCTTTGTTGAGCTTTACAAGGGACACGTGGTGACTTATAAAATTTTGAGAAAAGCACATAGAAACCTTCTGCATTTGCCACTTGGCACCTTCTTTGGGACTCTATAAGGGACACGTGGCATGTTTTGCTCTTTGGTCTTTTTCTTTCGGGCACTCCTTTGAACCGCTTGATTGAACTGACCGATTGAACCAAATTTGGTTTAACGGTTCAACGGTTCATTCCTTTTTCCCATTCATTTAATTAATCACCTAAGCCAATCGTGCATTAAACCTTTGAATTTTTTAAACCCTTAAACCTTAAAAAATGTGCTTAACTCTTGCCGACGATGTTGAACCTTGAACCCATTGAACCAAATCGCGTTGAACCTTTGAACTCGTTGAACCGATTTGGTTCAAAGTTCAATGGTTCAATGTTCAATCCTTCCTTTGAAGCTTGCTAATGTGTGAGAGCTTGTTCCTTTTCTACAGAGTCTGTAGAAATGAACCTACACAGTCTGTAGAAATGAACTCATAGAACTGGCAGAGTCCGTAGAAATGAGTCCTTAGATTCAAGCTTGTAGAGTCCATAGATTCTGAAAAAGCTTGAATAATGAAGAATTTGAATACTCAAAATAATTTTTGAAAAGAGAAAAGAGAATTTTGGTCTGTTTAAACTAGAATAGTTCATATCTTGTCTCAAAAATGAGCTGACATTTTTGAGGACAACAGCTGGCTCTAGTTGGGGAACTTCCTTCAGTTAAAAACTTGGAACAGCTGAGGGGAGTAGAAACCAAAATCTCCAGTGCCTTCAAGTATGTCATTGGGCTATGGAGTCATGTTACCCAAATAGAAAGGCTCCAAAAATGAAAACAAAAAGCACAAAATAGAACTAAAGACTATACAAATGTACATATGTATAGGTGAACTCATCTGATACTTCAAGAATTGAAGTGATTCAGATGCTGCCCATTGTGAGACAATGAAGATGGCATTCCATCCTGATAAACTAGTAAGAAACCATTTTGTCTCTAGAATCAGTGATGAGCGAATGGAACTCTCCACCAGGAATCACATTTTATGTGCACTCCTTTTGGCTCTCTCTCCTTGCTCCATGGCAAGACGTGATCTTCAATCTAAAAACCATAATTCCTTGCTCTCTTGGCTAAGAGTCCCTTTTGCTGACTTTGGAGTACAACAGTATGGTCCACTACCATAGTTTGTTGTTCTATTGTTTCAGTCGAGCACATGTTTTGATTGTCAGCATTAAACTCATGACAAACCATCAGCTCAGCATCTCCTTTAGTGTGAAGGAGTTTGACATCTTGGTCTTGAGCAGCCTCCCATCTGAGCAATAGAGATTCACATTCAGCTGTGTTATTGGTGTTGCAATATGAAATGCTTCTAGCAGTGTTCTTTCCTACTTCACGTCATTCCATAGCAATATGAAATGCTTCAATTTGAATAGACTGAAAAAGGACTAAAAATGCTCGTCGATCCCCAGTAGAGTCACCAAAAACTATTGGGTGAATATTTTGTCACCAACTAACTGATGAGCAAAATAAGTCTCTTCAACCACATCATAGGGAAATTGGTCGGCCAGATGTACAGGTTTACTACATCAAAAGGGGACAAATCTCTCCTCTCATCAAGGGGAGGTTCCCTTTAAATATGCATGAGGCTATATATATATATATATATATATATATATATATATATATATATATATATATATATATATATATATGCAAAAATTAACACTCAAGGGTAGGATAACACCATCCATCTCTCTTTTTTCAGAGATGATGTTTACAAATAGAGGAGAAAATCATGGTGAAGACATTGAAGGCACTTCTCTTTTTTCAGAAGTGATCTTTGCAAGAAACATCAGGAGTTATTTCAAGTAGTGACACGTAATTGGTAACAGGGAGTGTAGTAATCAACAGACTGAGATGTAGCATAAAGTCTCCACCTCGACTGCCCAAGAGTGAAATACGAAGAACAATGAGGGTACAAAGTCATCCCAAGGTCTTTACACAGGAACATAATACAAAGGATAATGAGGGCACAAAGTCATCTCAAGATCCTTTACACATGAATAAAAATAAAACACACTAAAGGCAATTATGGGGGCACAAAGTCTCTCCACAAGTGGCTTCAAGACACTTTTTTGATTATTTTCACTAATCCTGCTTATTCAATTAAGTGAACAAAAAATGTATTAAGGAAATAGACATAAGAATAATTTTCCCAACAACCAAGCTATTCCAGCACCAAGTCTGAAAAGTCACTTGTTTTCTTATTCAAATAATGAAATATGATCAAAAATCTGAGCTTAAAGTCTCAGTAATGCCTTTCAATTTAGGCAGAGTTTTTGTTTCTAATAATAGAGAGAGATATATCCCAAAACAATAAGAGAGAGTCTAATATATAGTGCTCCAAGAAAGACTTGGGTGCTTTGTTTCACAAAAATGGATTACGATGCATTCAATGCCTTTAATGCATTTTAAATTCTATCCATGGGCTATGCTGGAATCAATCATTGATTTTTAATATGGCCTGCTTGATGTGTTTCCTTATGTGTGCACAACTGTTCGCTCTACTCAATGCAAAAAAATAGGCCATGCCATTGAATATTTACGTTTTTTGATGTCCACCTGGCAACCAAGCTATTCCAGCACCAAGTCTGAAAAGTCACTTGTTTTCTTATTCAAATAATGAAATATGATCAAAAATCTGAGCTTAAAGTCTCAGTAATGCCTTTCAATTTAGGCAGAGTTTTTGTTTCTAATAATAGAGAGAGATATATCCCAAAACAATAAGAGAGAGTCTAATATATAGTGCTCCAAGAAAGACTTGGGTGCTTTGTTTCACAAAAATGGATTACGATGCATTCAATGCCTTTAATGCATTTTAAATTCTATCCATGGGCTATGCTGGAATCAATCATTGATTTTTAATATGGCCTGCTTGATGTGTTTCCTTATGTGTGCACAACTGTTCGCTCTACTCAATGCAAAAAAATAGGCCATGCCATTGAATATTTACGTTTTTTGATGTCCACCTGGTGGACTGCTTTACCTTCTAAAAACATATCCCATGTGTGGATATTTCTAATCTTTCTCCATCATTTCCCCTTTCCTTGATGTATCTCATCCTTATCTGTATGATCTAAGCCCTGAGGTTATCTCTTTGGCCAGTCACTAAATTTGTTCACAGGGTCTGTGCTTAGGCCTGCAAGGATCAACAGTTATTTTATTGCCACAAATTTGACGTCTTCAGGTCTGTCATCATTTGAAAGCCAACGATTAGTTGGTTGCCCTGAATTTGATGGCTATGGGCCCGTCATCCTTCTTAGCAATTCCTTCATGTCTTTCCCGCTTGCTCTGGCTGCTTTTTGCTAATCTCAATAAATGACACGTGGCACCTTCCTCTGTGAAATGGGTGAGGACACTTAGCAGCATCCACTTAACTTATAGAAGCTCTAGACCCCTTTTGAGAGTCTTATGAAAAATGACATGTGGCAGCTTCTGTCGAGCTCCTAAAAACACTGTAGAAACATTCGGGACTCTTTTGGATCACGTGGATGATGACACGTGGTGCATTCTACTCGAGTTTAGCCACTCACTCGAGACCCACTAGAGTCCTTAAAAAACAAATAAGTAGAAGGAATAAACTACAGATGTTGACACTTGGCACCCTCTATGGGACTCTGAGAGAAGCCTTTTGAAATAAGCTTTGAGACTTATTAGAAACCTGAGACACAGATGTAGACACTTGTCGCACTCTGCTGAGCTAGAACGGGACACGTGGCATGTTCCACTGCTTAGAAACTTATTAGAAACTGAGTCTCGGTAGATGACACTTAGCAGCTTTTGCTTCACTTTAACAACTTACCCGGGGCCCACCACGGTCCTTATGAAACAAAGAAGGAAGGAACTTGCGGAGTTTGACACTTGTCGCGCTCCATTGAGCTTTCCAAGGGACACATGGCGACTTCCACAATTTTGAGAAAAGCACATAAAAACCTTTCGCATTTGCCACTTGGCACCTTCCGCGAGACTCTACAAGGGACACGTGGCATGTTCCACTCTTTGGTCTTTTTCTTTCGGGCACTCCTTTGAACGACTTGATTGCACTGACTGATTGAACCAAATTTGGTTCAACGGTTCATTCCTTTGTCCCGTTCGTTTAATTGACCACCTGAGCCAATTGTGCATTGAACCTTTGAACTTGTTGAACCCTTGAACCTTAATAAATGCGCTTAACTCTTGTTGACGATGTTGAACCTTGAACCCATTGAACCAAACCACGTTGAACCTTTGAACTTGTTCAACCGATTTGGTTCAAGGTTCAATGGTTCAATGTTCAATCCTTCCTTTGAAGCTTGCCAATGTGTGAGAGCTTGTTCCTTTTCTACAGAGTCCATAGAAATGAACTTACAGAGTCCGTAGAAATGAACTCGTAGAACTAGCAGAGTCTGTAGATTCAAGCCTGTAGAGTTCGTAGATTCTTAAAAAACTTGAATAATGAAGAATTTGAATGCTCAAAACAATTTTTGAAAAGGGAAGAGAGAATTTTGGTCTATTTAAACCAGAATAGTTCATATGTTGTCTCAAAAATGAGCTGACATTTTTGGGGACAACATCATGGATTGAAAAAACATCAAATTTTAAATTATATATAGTTGGTACTCTACAATCATAATGACGATGATGACAAATTTTAGATCCTTTTAAACTAAATATAAATTATGTTATCAAAAGTTTAAGTTATAATTATTTTTATCATACACAATATTTAAAACCTTTCAAATCGTAGTTATTTTGTAATAATTTGACTCTTTCCATTTTATTTTTTTGGCAATCTTTAGGCTCTTTCCAACTAAATTATCATAGCAATGCCAATAATCTTTGCTTTTAAAGTGCCCATAAGTATCACAATAATACTTTCATTTGATTTCCTTATAAAATAAATATTTTTAGCATCTTTTGAATTAAATTAGTTAGTAGGACCCAACAAAGTGTATGGAAAATACAATTTCTCTTAGTAAAGTTTAAGCTATAATTGTTTTTATCATGCACAATATTTAAAACCTTCCCAATTAAAATACTTTAGTAATAACTTGACTCTTTCCACTTAAAATTCTTTGGTAATTTTTGGACTCTTTCCACTTAAAATTCTTTTATAATCTGTAGACCCTTTCCAACTTAATTATCATAACAATCCTAAGACTCTTCATATATAAAATTCCTTGACAATCTTTAGACTCTTTCCACTCAAAATCCCTTAACAATTTTTAGAATCTTCCAACTTAATTATCATAACAATCTTAAAAATCTTCACATTTATAATACTTATAAATATCATGCTAATAGTCTCACTTCAATTCTTTAAAAATAAAATATTTAATTTTCTTTTTTTTTACAAAATCAATTTTAATATACAATCTTTTTTATAAGATATTGAATTTTAATTGACATTTAAAATATATATATATAAAAGCAATAAATTAAATATAAAATTCAAATACATATCAATAATACTTGGGAACAAGTCTCATTTTTTAATCCTTATAAAGGGACGCTTAGTCTTTCTTTGACATTTGAATTTGAATATGATAAAGCCCGGTCTTTTGAGTGTGACGGTGAGGAGGCAGCCGACCAAGCAAAAGGAAGTCCAAAATTTGAAGGGCTTTTAATGGGTAGGTAACACATCGTGTAAATTTTTGCCATTCATACATCATTCACACTCGATAAGGAAATATGTAGAAATCTAGGGTTACATTTTTGGATGCAATTGATTTGAAATTGAAATGTATTTTAGATTTTTTTATTTATAAAAGATTATATTATCAATATTTTTGAATGGATATGTAATATGTTGTTATATTGAGAGGTGTTTGGAAATGGTATTCAGTGGTGGTGGTGGGTTGTTATATAGTGAGAGGTGGTAACAAATTGTAATATAGTGAGTGTGTTTACTTTTAGTTCCAATTTGGTTGTTCATTTTATCGTCACTAATAAATATTTCTTTTTTTCTTCAACTTGTTGAGGTGTCAATTTGATAGGTTGCGGAAATGATGATGTTGAGAAGGTGTGTTCACACACATTAGTGAAAGTTCTTTGTCTGATCAGATCTTTTTCCTTAGCCATGCATTCCCTTATTATGGATTTAGATATATTACTTAGATGAAACATGAAAACCCCCAATTGGATGCTCTCTTTGAGGCCACCCAAAAATAGGTCAATTAGATTTTCCTTAGTGATGTCCGCCACATGTAAGGAGAGATTGTGAAATTGATGAATATAATCTTTTACAGTCTTGATCTAGCGTAACCTGGCTAGCTGACTGAAGTAGTTTTCAGAGACATTGCTATGATAGTGGCGCTGTAACTCCTTAGAAAATATCGACCATGAAACTGGGACACCCTTCTTTTTTCCTTTGAGCACACAACCAATGATACCAAATGAATCACTAAGGTTTTAGATATAGAGAGGCTATTATCACTTTTTGCAAACATGGAGTCTAATGTAAATCAAATAAATTTTCAATTTGAGTGAGCCAGGTGAGTCGATCATTACCATTAAACTTGCATAGGTTCACTTTTGGTAACATAGGCTTGGGCCAGGAGTGGTGTTGGGATTGTTTGGAGGAGGAGAACCAAATTGAAGTGGTGGAGGGTTATTTTGTAGTGATTGAGTTGATAAGTTGGCCAATTGCCCAGTTATTTGTTACATTTGATCCAACACACCACTCAGGTCCCCTCTTAACCTCCTAATATCCCCTTTAATCGTATCAAAATAATATTTTTTCACCATGCCATACAACTCTAACTTAAGTTGTTGAACTACCTCTGAAATACATGGATTAGAAGTTTTAGACTCCATGTCATCCTTGTGAGGAATTTTCAGAGTTTCTTTCCCTTTCTCACGTCTATGAGTGTTTAGACCATCCATGCACAAACCTTAGGAGGGTTTCAACCCTAAAAAAAGTGTATCAGTGGAATACACCATTGCAGGTGTCTCATTGAGATGAATCCAATGACTGTTAATGTACACAAGGGTGAAAAAATTTGGCCCTAAAAAGTGTATTGATAGAAAATATCATTGTGATCATCTTGTAGAGATGAATCCAATAATTGCTAATTCACATAAGGTAAAAAAATTCCAGGCTTTTTTTTACTCGTAATTTTTTTCATTTTTGGAAAAAAACCTCATGAAAAAACCCTGCAGTGACAAAAAAATCAATTCATCCTAGATCACAAGTTATGTTTTTTCGACCTTCTAGTGCTTAGGACACTAGATCCAAAAAATCTGTACCATAGAAACTTTTCCAAATTGAAGCTCTTATACCACTTGTAATGAAATTATTTATATGATTCGTAACAACAGAATTATATATCGCATAATTAAGAATAGAATAAGCAAATCCACAACAATAATTGATGAAAGAGTAGAATACTTGATTATTATGATTGAGCCACTTCAAGGAGGTAACCTTCACAATAATGCAATAAGAACATAATTTATAATATGATGATAAAAGACTACCCAATACTTCATATATATACTCTACTTAGTCATGGTTATTCCATAGGCTGACCATACTAAGAACATTGAGAAATGTAACAAGATAATATGAAGTTGTGTAAGCCATAAATCAACAACACATATCCCTAAAAGCAATATAGGAACTAAGGGCATAACAAGCATATTCTGAAAGTGGCAAGCTATTCTAAAAAATGGTTAGACATGTCTAAAAATGGCTTTGTAGATATTTGGGATTCAAATTTTTTTTAGCCATTTGTTAGCAGCAAACGTCTAGAATCCTATCTCTAATAATAAAAATGGTGCAAGACACTACAGGTACAACACAATGAGGGATTGTGCTCCTTATCCATGATCCTTTCCCATGTAGCCATCTCATTTGTAGTTATAGCAGTCAAAGGCACTTCCTAGAGAGGTTTTTATTTGAGTTTTTTTATTGGGGCACCTAAGGAAAAGGGAAGAGAAGTTCTTATGTTTATTTTCAGCCACAACATTATACTTCATCTAGGGAAAAAATGTGAGTCATTGAGACCATTCACCTATCTGATGATGAGCCTTCTACCATGGCTAAAGATAAAACTTTGTATTCCTGACCATCAAAGGCATCATGGTCTAGAAAGAACCCATGTAAAGAAAAGGAGGAGGTGTAAGATTGGATGCAACAAGAGGACTTCTTTTCTATTTTGTTATACATCATTATGTCCACCCTTTTAAGCATGAGGTGACCCAAATTTTCATAACTAATGAATCATCAAAAATCATTTGGCATGAGAATCAAGATGGGGAACCTAGTTTGGTGATGTAGATCATATAATTTTTAGATGAGGACTTGACAAATCTATTTACCAGATTAATGTAGACTAGCCTATAATAGGATTATTAAGGCATTTGAAAGATTTCAAGAAGTTGTAGTTGTACATGATCAAGTTCAAAGTGAACAAGATGTTGTTTGAGTTAAGGTCATTCCTCTTAGCAAGAATTCCAAAGACCTACAAGTGGCATGGTTATAAACCTTAATAAGGCACATAGAAAGGTTATAAGGAAGTCATTTAGATGGAATTTCAATCCTTGTAATCTCAAATTATCTCAGTGCACCATGATCTTCAACCAACTTCATTGGATGTGTTTTTAGTTACTGACCCCACAACCCAAATTCCATAGCTCTTGTGTTTATTCACCTCTATAGTTTTTGGTTTTTTCCCCATAAACTATTGACAATTCTTTGGAAGGAGGCACAACTTGATACCTAATATTGGTCTCTTCTAATTGGACACTTGAGTGTCATCATTTGATGCACAAGTATGAATTAATGTGGGAGATAACAAAATTATTAATGACTAGGTTGAGTGACTGTCATAATTGGGCTTCTAGGTAATTGGAGGTGAAAATTGTAGGACTTGTGACATAGGTTACAAATGTGGATTTAGAAGAGTCTGAAGCTTTCTACCTAGAAACAAAGGTGAAATTTTATAGGCATTTTTATATAAACATAAGGCACATCACATTTCGACATTTAGCTAGTTACTTGATCATGAAAGAAAAAATAATAAGATATTAGAGAATGGAAGCACTAAGTTGATCAAGACCCCTCAATATTTGACCTCCTTTCAGTTGGTTATTATCGACCTTGTGATTCCCACCACAATAATTTATTTGTTTAATCAACTTGTTTCTCAAATTTTACAATAATGGTCTAATTTTTGGAGGGGTTATCTGCTATTGTCCTTGAAATTAGTAATCTACATTTATTGTCCATGCAAGGAGCTTCAAGTCAAAGCTTGGAATATTTGTGGAATATGTTGCCCCCATGTTAGCATTAATGTTTTGTACACGTTTTACATATCCATAAGTTGGTATAGCCATATATATATATATATATATATATATATAGTTTTTAGAAGGAGCAACATATATAGAATGTAGTGCCATGGACTTAATAGAGCAAGTTATGTAGTAGGTATAAGGGTAGGTGAGTATTAATTTCCCTTTGATGTAGTATGATTGAATATTTACACAGAGGTAGAAGTTTATGGTTTGCCTCCTACTTTAAATTATTTGTGTAGTTGGTTTTACCATGCTGGAATATGCTCTATTTGAGCCTTATGTTATTCTAAGTGGATTGCATTGTCTCTACTTTATGTTATCATTATCTCTTGGATCTTTGCATGGCCTTTGAGTGAGTTTATCTAAGTCTATATGCCAATTTTAGATAATCTATGTTATCCCTAGGTTTTAATATCATAAAAAAAAATGGGCTAATATAAAGTAAGAGTAACATTGATTTTGTTCCACATTATCACCAATAGTTGTTTTTCATCCATTTAATGGAGTTTTCAGTTATTACTTTTGAACTTCCATTTATCCTTGGCACCCCATAATGCACCCACCAATGTATGCACCCCCATTCATGTGATCATGCACTCCTCATTTCATACGGAGGTCATCTTCATGCTTATTGTAAAAACCCTCCCAAAGAATACTAGTATTACATTTTTTTTTAAAAAAATCATGTTGTAAAAATTTACTTTTCATGTATTAATGTTTATCATTTTAATTTTTTTTCCTATCAATGAGCCCATTACAACTTTCAGTGCAATTGATAATGTATTATATTATGATAGAGAGGAATGAGGTTATTATATTAGGGTAGATTTAAAAAGGCTCTCCATAAGATTTTATTGTAACAAAGCGAATTATATATTGTTGGTACTCTATAATTTTGATGATGATTTTTAGTATCTTGTAAATATAAAAAGTTAGTAGGACCCAACAAAGTGTGTTAAAAATGCAATTTCTTTTTTATTTCTGTCACTAAAATTTAATTTATAATTATTTTTATCATGCAGACTATTTAAAACCTTCCTAACTGAAATACATTAATAATAAGTTGATTCTTTCCACTTAAAATTCTTTAGCAATCTTTGAAATCTTTTCAATTAAATTGTCATGACAATTTTAAGACTTCACATTTAAAATACTTATAAACTTGTCATAATAATACTCTCATTTGGTTTTCTTAAAAAATAAAATATCTAATTTATCTTTTTATTAAGTAATCAATTTCAATATATGATCATTATTAAAGATGTTGAAATTTGATTGGTATTTTTTTTTTCGAAAATATCGAAAAACATTAAAAAATAACTTTAACCTAAAACTAAAGGAGACATTATCCGTACACAAAAGGTTTTTGTGAATTTTAAGATGATAAAGCCCGGTATTTTGCAACTTTTTAACACCACTTAATGTTATTTATGAGAAAGGAAAAAGGCCGGCTAATCTTCAAACCATAAACTTTTGGAGTTGGAAGGCTATTAATGGGTAGGAAATATGTGGAAATCCAGGGCTATATTTTTGGATGCAATCGACTTGAAGTAGAAATGTATTTTAGATTTTTCTTAATAGAAGATTATATTATCTATTTTTTTGAATGGATATGTAATATGTTGTTATGTTGAAAGGCATTCAATAATGGTATCCAGTGGTGGTGGTGGGGGTTGTTATGTAGTGAGCGATGGTAATGGGTTGTAATGTAGTGAATATATTCGCTTTTAGTTTCAATTTTGATGTTCATTTGACCGTCACTTACAAACTTTTCTTTTTTTCTTATAGAATTCAATCGAAAAATTATATTATCTTGGCCATGTAGAGGAGTGTGGAACTCTATTTTTTTCTTAGAAATATTATTTTGAGTTTCACACATTATTTTAGTTATATTGACATAATTTATCACTAGTTAATGGAAAATTTGTAAAGGTAATGAAATTATAAATAATTATAGTATGTGAAAAATTCAAGATAAAAACTTTAAAATTAATATTTATCGATATTTTCCTGATAAATATATTTAAATATATACTAATTTTATGTTTTAAAATATATTATATGAATAAAAAGATGGGTTTCAAATAAAACTTGAGTTATAATTTTTAATCTAAAAATAAAATTAAAAAAATTATAAATTACATTTGTTTAAAGCTTATTATATATTTTATTAGTTCAAGTAATTTTAGATGGTGATAGCACAAGATCAATAAGTGTTATGTAAATTCAAAAAAAAGTTGTTGCATTATTCTAGTAAATCACTATGGGGATGTTACACCAACCCTTCTCTCTCTCAAGAGTCGACTATTTATAGGCTTTCAAAGGATCCTACGTGTCATTTGATATCTCAACCACCACTACTTAATAGTTATTGCATCGATTGTCCACATGGAAATTAATGCTTTGGTCTATTTGAGTCCATCTACCTCAATATTTGTCATCACCTTTTAACTGCATGTCAATCATAACTTCTAGCATTTATCCTTACAATCCCTTTTGTAGTTCCTAGTTTCATGCAATTTCATTTGTCTTGATTTTATAGTTTTATCATTTTACACACATAGACTTGCCCTTGTAATCTTGTGTCTACCTTCTTAGTAGTTTTCATGATGCATGCACACATGTTGAGGTAAATTTATACACCTGCCCCTCTCTACTCCTTGGGACTTCACAGGCTCATTGTTTACCCTGTGCATGCTCCTCGACTTGGTTACACTTGGTCGATTCTTGGGATCAACATCACCCCTGTACATGTGATCATACACTCCTCAATTTAAAAGGAGGGAATATTTGTGCTCATTGCAAAAACTTTATCACATGATACTAGTATTACATTTGAAAAAAACATATCTCATTATAAAAATTTACTTTCCATGCTTTAGTGTTCATCATTTTAATTTTTTCCCCTATCGATGAGCCCATTACAACTTTTGGTGCACTTGATAATATATTATACTAGGAAAGGAATGAGGTTATCATACCATGGTAGATTTAAAGAGACTCTTTTTGGACTATAGTAATATACTTTAACAAATTGAATTATATATAGTTGGTATTCTACGATCATGACACCGACAATGATGAGTTTTAGATCCTTTTAAACTAAATTAGTTAGTAGGACCCAACAAAGTGTGATAAAATTACAATTTATCTTAGCAAAGTTTAAGTTATTTTTATTTTTATCATGCACAATATTAAAACCTTATCAACTAAAATTCCTTCTTAATAATTTGACTCTTTCCACTTAAAATTCTTTGACAATCTTTAGACTCTTTAAAACTAAATTGTCATTGCAATGCCAAGAATCTTCATGTTTAAAGTGCCTATAAATATTATAATACTACTCTCATTTGGTTTCCTTATAAAATAAATATTTTTAACATCTTTTAAGCTAAATTAGTTAGTAGCACCCAACAAAGTGTGTTGAAAATGCAATTTCTCTTAGAAAAATTTAAGTTATAATTGTTTTTTATAATATATAATATTTAAAACCTTCCCAACTAAAATACTTTAATAATAACTTGACTCTTTCTACTTAAAATTCCCTACTAATTTTTGAACTCTTTCCACTCAAAATTTCTTAGCATTCTTTAAACTCTTTCCAACTTAATTATTATAACATTCTAAGATTTTAGATTTAAAATGCTTATAAATGTCACTTTTATTACATTTATAATATATCCTATTTTTCATTTTTATTACATTAAACATCGAATACTTTAATGTTAATATCAGGGAAACAGATTATTAATACCCAAATGAGAATGGGTTGATTTGTTCCCAACAAACAATAACCATAATGTGTTATTTTATCCTTAGCAATGCACACACATTTGACTTTTAATTTTAATATTACTAAATTAGTATTTATTTTACCTTTCAATTTTGATATGTTAAAGCACCATCTTTTTATCGTGACGGTGACGTGGCAGCCGACCAACGCAAAAGGAAGTCCAAAATTTGAAAATTTTCACTAAATTCTTTAATTAATATTTTGATATAGGGGTGATTCTCTAATAAATTAGATAATGAAAAAAATATTATTACATCCAAATTCACATAACGTGTTTTACATATAAATTAAAGATATAAGAATAGGAAGCATATAAAAAAATCAATTTATTTTAGTTGAATGTCTAGTTGACTTAATGCAAGAACATTTATCCTATCTGGCACTGTTAAACCATTCTATCAAGGGATCCATGTCCTTTATGCACTTCATTAAATGTGTCTTTATAACACACTTGGGTCAAAGTAGAATAGTATGTTTTATTTTGGAGTTGAAAATTATTTAAAAAATTATTTATTAGGAGTTAGTTTAAAGGTATAAGTTATATTAAAAGGGGTGTAATATTTTATTTTGGTAAAGTATAATTCTTTTATAAAGTGAAAATATGTAAATGGAAAAATATATTTCATTGAAATTATGACTTTTAATTTTATCTTACATTTTGTGTACGAAGCATCAAATAACTATAACTTAATATTTATTGTAGAGTTGACAATAAAAAATAAGGTAAGTTGTTCCTTAAATGAAAATTTAAGCCCTAAACACAAGCACATCTACTTGACACATGTACCTTAACATAGATTGTTGGGAAAAGTGTCATCCAAGTTTTTGTTTGTTTACATAAATAATTTGTGACACATGGATGGATTGGATCTTTCAAATAGTCTCTCTTAGTTTGATCCTTATTAACCGACAAGTCAAATTACATAACTATTTATATCTATCCCTATATTCAATTGCATCTAATTATATATATTTATGTTCAAGCTTCTTTGAGTCCATCATCTGAAATACCCTATCATTTCCCCTCAACATCACCACCTAGCTCACCTTGAAATCTTTCATTATTTTTATGCTATGTATGGCCTTGCCCTTCTCCATCACTTTGCCAGTGCTCAAGCTCATTGCAAAACGGATTGTATTTTCTCATACGACTCATTTTTACATCATTTTAAGGAACAACCTACCTTATTTTTTACTGTCAACTTTAAAATAAATATCAAATTATTGTTATTTGACGCTTCATACACAAAATGTAAGATAAAATTAGAGGTCATAATTTCAATGAAATATATTTTTCCATTTACATACTTTTACTTTATTAAAAAAATATACTTTACCAAAATAAAATATTACATCCCTTTTAATATAATTTATACCTTTAAAACAACTGCTAATAAATAATTTCTGAAATGATTTTGAACTCCAAAATAAAACATACTATTCTACATACTATAAAGATACATTTAATGAAGTGCATAAAGAACATGGGTCCCTTGATAGCTCATGCAGATAGAATGGTTTAACAGTTCCCCAGATAGGATAAATGTTCTTGCAATAAGTCAAAATTTAAAATATTTTAAATTGGATGAGTAGTTATCCCATCATTTTATACCACATCATTTTATGACAATTAAACGACATTGATGGGGGAGTTAGCAAGATCACATATAGTATTATTTTTAAAGGATAAATAGTTTTTAAAAAATTGTTGGGGTTGTAAAGCAACTAGACATTCAACTAAAATGAATTGATTTTTTTATATGCTTCCTATTCTTATATATTTAATTTATATGTAAAACACGTTATGTGAATTTAAAGGTTTATTATGTCATGTGATGTGTGGATTTATTATTTAAATTTAAATGCTTGGTTATTTAAATTAATGTATATTAATTAATTTATTTGATTCTTATTAAGTTAATATGCAATTTTTTATTAAAATATATTTTAATGATATTATTATAATTTAAGTATGTAAAATTTATAATAAAAAATAAAAAATTGTTGTCATTTTAAATTAAGATGTGATCATTTTGGGAGATATTATTATCATTTTTTGGAAGAATGGATCAAAAACTATGCTGAATATATATTTATGATACCCATTTCTTTTATAAATGTTTCACGATATTTGATTTTTTTCTAATTTTATTATATAAAGTAAAGGATTTTTCTCAGTGATAAATTTTTATTTTAGAATAAGTTTAGATATTATACTTACTTAATTTTATTGGTTCACTCTCAACATAATTCTATCTGACATTGTACTGTAGTAATCCAAATCCAGTTATAAGTATTTGATTATATTTATTTTAATTTTTTTTAATTTTTATATTTAATTAGTATTTATTTTTTTACCTCACTTTATTCTAAATTTAAGAGAGGACCTATTTTATATTAAGACCATCATCTATTGTATATAGAATGTCATTATTGCTAAACATACCACTGTGTGTGTGTGTGTGTGTGTGTGTGTGTGTGTGTGTGTGTGTGTGTGTGTGTGTGTGTGTGTGTGTGTGTGTGTGTACGCCTTGGTCTAGATTTGAAATCCATCATATTTCCTCATGGGACAGGGTTGAAAAAGTGGACATTAGTGGTAAGTATTGTTATCCATATCCAATGTTTCTATCCATTTCCCATCAACAGTCATATTTTGAAATTAAACCCTAACTAAAGTTGTCCTCCATATTTTTAGGCTTCTAGAGTGTGGTCATCCCTTTGGAATTGTTATAAAAGCACATTCAAGTCACTTATTACACAATTGTGTAATTTCAATTTAGAGGCTTATATACACAAATGCACATTGAGCAAAAGTTCACTATTCTTCTAATTTAGGTTTTAAGCACCTCAAGCAATTCTTAGCCAAGTTTCAAAACAATTTTGTGTCACTCTAATCCCGTATGATCAAGTATTCAAGTTGATTTTATGTATTCATATAGTCAAAATAGCATAATTACATGAGTCACGTAGGTGGGATAACTATATTGAGCTTGATTTCCCTCTTTAGAGTATTGGATATGTAGGTAACGTTTAGTCATCATGGAGGTAATTAAAGTATACTCAGCCCAATTACACTCCTATATTTTATGTTTACAGGTCATTCAATCATTACATGCCCTACTAGGGCTTTCAACTTTAATAACGTATGTGCAATCTCTCGTGCATCTTTGAAGACAAAATCAACACATGCAAACTTGATTTCCACTATCACATGTGATTATGTCCTAAATTCCTATTTCTTATAAAAAGATAATTTAATTGACAAACATAGACAACAAAGACCGATGATCCTGTCTCTATCCAGTTTTGATGTCCTTATGCAAGCTCAAATCTAACTTTTAGGAAGATTCTAAGTTCATCATATTTTATTGTTTCTACATTATTCCATTCAACACAATCAACCAAATGAATCAAAAAGCTAAGTTCATTATTCAATTGCATAGCTTATCTTTACTTGCCATTGTTTTATTTCATTTATTTCAGTCATTTACCTTAAGTTTACTATTTAAAAGTACATTTATAACACCCTACATTATTCCATTTGATTTATTTGAATTAAGGTGAATTTCAATATTTATTCAATTTAAAATAAAACATGTATTGGTAATTTTCTATACATGCTTCAAGACTACATCATTGAAAGACTTTCAACTAGATCTATTTTCTAACCATTCGACCTTCACTAGATCACACTTTTAAATATATGTATTCATTACTAGTTCAGTACATAAATCACCATTTAATGATTGTTTTTTACTTGCAAAGGCTTTTCTACACTCATAATTTAGTCATTTGAATTCATGTCTCTTTCTTCAACCATTGATTTTTCCTCGCCTTCTTATTTTCAAAGGAATTTTTTTTTTTTTTTAATATCATTTTCATGTATGCCATTACTAAATTTTATGTGTTTTAAATAAGATTTAATATGGGCCTTTAATTCAATTTTATGATGCATTTAAGAAATAAGTATTTCCCATTGTCATTTTTCTAATTTATTTTTTGAGTTTTGTTAAAATTGTATTTTAAGCGTCATTTTTAAGTTCATCATAATAATGATATTACATTTTATTGTAAATTAATTATAAAATCATCATAACAATTTCATTAACATGTCGTTAAAGTGTCATAATCCTCTTAGAAATTTATAATCTTCTTATCAATAATTTGTCATAAACCTATCATAAATTCAAAATATATGTGTTTTAAATATAACATAGACTTATCACAAATTTTAATCAGTCTTGAAATTTCAAAAAAAAGTGTTAGGTTTATAATAAAATCAATCTTGAATTTTTTATAAAAATGAAAATAGAATTTGAGCTTCTTGCCTATCATTTACGAGCCTCACGGAAAAAATTGATCATTCCTACCTATTGTTAATATTCTCAATCATGTCTACATCTAACATTCCATAATACATCCTATTTCATTAAAAAAATATTCCAAAAGACCAACAAATAAAATTTGCATATAAGAAGATGCAAATTTCCTATTATCATGACCAACAACGGGAAGCACAAATTACATTCCATAATACATCCTATTTCATTAAAAAAATATTCCAAAAGACCAACAAATAAAATTTGCATATAAAAAGATGCAAATTTCCTATTATCATGACCAACAACGAGAAGCACAAATTACAGTGGTAATGATGATATTAGTTTTATAAATATTGAAGACCAATCTTTAATATTTTGGATTTTTATATGATTTTTAAAGTGTTTTGTCTAAATTTTGGTTATAGTGATGAGATTAGTTTTATAAATTTTAAATACCAATCTTTAATATTTTTATATGATTTTCCAAGTGTTTTGTTTAAATTCTATTTTATATTAAAAATAAGAAGGATATATTATTTATAGGTTTTATGTATCTTATTTAATTATTTTTAATAATTTTATAAAGACCCCAATATTTAATCATGTTAAAAACGTAATCTTATAAAATAATAAAAAAGTAAATTATGTAACAATTTGATGATACTTAGAATCCAATACTCATACGAATAATTAAGCATGTCAATAATAAAGACTATATAAATTAAGTTCAAATTAAGTTGTGTTCCTACTAATCCCATTAAATATTAACTTTTAAAGATAGAAATAACATATGAATGTATAAACCAAAAATTGATTTCTTATTAGAAAATTTAATGACTTATCCTATAACACAACAGAGTCTTCATATTTAAACTAATATAAAGAATCAAGTAGAGAAAGGTTTGGGTGATAGGGTGATATTCATAACATATTAATAATGTTATCAAGTTATATTATTCAATATAATTTAATGTACAATCTACCGATATTTTTATAAAGAGAAAAAAGATTTAAATCCATCAAGCTAATAACATAATTTTTTATAAAATAATAATTATTAAAAATAATTAGTTGAATTAATAAAAAATAAAAAAGAAATTGATTTTAAAAGGAATAATAAAATTTATTATATCAAATAAAGTGTAACAAAGATTAGAGAGAATTAATAACCAACTATTTCACTTATTGTGTTTATTCTCTTTTATTGATCCTTGTAGAATAAAAAATTTATTCATTTTTATTTACCTTTCCTTCTAATTTTATATTTGTCTTATGACTTATTTAAATTTATGATTATTTCAAATTAAAGAGTTTCCATTACTTAGTAAAAATGTTACAACATTTTTGTACTAAAATATGATTTTAGGGTATAATGACATTATTAAAATGGTAATATAAAATGTAAAAGTTAAATATAGAATTGATCCAAAACTCAAAAGTTTTAGTTGATGAATATTTCAATAGCACAGAAATAACACAATAGCAATGGATTCTCTGAGAAGAGACGTCGTATTACTTAACAACCGTAATACAAATATAGGTTTATCTCTGAAAAGAGATGTTTTGTTGAATCCAAAAAAATTGTAGATACAAAACATACACTTATCTCTGAGAAGAGATGTATGCCTTCCCTTTTCGGGTTACAATGCATTTATACATATTTTTGAAAACATCGAGGGATTGAGTGGCTCGAGGAATTAACGGTGACCTTTTAAGAATGAGTGGCTCGAGAGAAATAATAAAATTAAAATAGTACAGTGCTCGAGGACATAATGGCTCGAGGAAATAACTATCACCGACAATGTGACTTCCAAGAATGAAAATAATATAAGATTCAAGGAATTAACTGTCACCCAAATGGTTACCCAGATCATTTCTGCCACCCGAGTGGTTGCCCAAAGTGTTGCCCGAATCATTCCTCCCTCCTTGAAAAGCAATGGTCCCCATTGCGTCATCGTTCCCCATTAGGTGTGGTAGTTGTGTCTTGATTTGATTCCTGATGCACACTTGGAAGGGACTATGGTTTATGGAACTATGCAGGGCCCGATTGTTCCCATTTCTGTCTGACTATCAGTCTGTGGATGGAAGGCTGTGAACTTCTTCAGCGTGGTATCTATTTGCTTCTGTTGTTGTGTTGTCAGGGTTGTAACATCAGCCCTTTTGGATTCCTGTGGCTTGACCACCATGAAAACAAATTTCTTGGTGCTAAGCAGAGAGACAGATGTAGAAGGTGGTACTTCTGGTACCCTGTAGCGCCGTGTTCCAAGAGTGAGAGTGATCCATCTAGTTCTTGATTCATATATACCATGTCGAGCACACATGAATGGATGACCAAAGAGTACAACACAAACATCTAGATTGACCACATCACATAAGACCTCATCTTGGAAAGGTTGTATTGCATATGAGAGAAGACATTGGTGGGTGACACAGAGGTCTCTCCCCGGGCTCAACCATCCAATACTGTATGGTTTAGGGTGAGGCTTCATGGACAAATTTAGGCTTTTCACAACATTAGTAGAGATTAAATTCTTTTGACTTCCGCTATCAAGAATGAAATGCAGAGGCTTACCTTTCACCCATAACTTAGAGTGAAACAACCTTTCCTTGTCATCTAGCATCTCATCTTGTGTCAGTGATGAAGCTACAATGGCTTCAGGATCAGCATCTATAATTTCTTCTTCAACCTCTTCGACTGCAGGGTCTGTATGAGGTAGAGCAATAGATGTTGAGGATGGTGAGTCAGAAAGCAATGATTTGATAGCTTGACATTCTTCTTTGGAGTGAGTTCCAAATTTGTGATAACCACACCACTTCCTGGTCTTTCCTTCCTTTTGCTTCCAATTTTGGCCTCGTGTTTGACCTTCTTTATCACTTTTCCAATTTGAAGACTGATTCTTTATATCCATTATTCCATGCTTCTGCTCAATCTTTACTGCGAACTTGTATGCCTCATCGATGGTTTCCAAATTGAAGAGTTCCATTTCCCCCCGAATGTATCATTATAGTCCACCACGATATTTAAGAGTTTTATGTTTCTCACTTTCTTGAATGCCCAGTCTTGTAGACAAAGAATGAAAAGTGTCTGTGTAATCTTGCATAGATTGGTCCTTGCCTTGGTGAAGTTGTTGGCACTGTATGTACAGATCATCATACGCACTGATGGGATAGTATTCTTCTTTTACTTCTTCCGTAAAATCATCCCAGGGGGGTTCCACCCCAAGGCCAATGATATCTTTACTAAACCTCTTTTTGTATACTTCCCACCAATTTTTCACGGGCAATGATGATTTCAAAAGAGCAAAAGTGATCTTTTCTCCATTGGTGAACTTATTTACAGAGAAGTAGGACGACAGTTGATCCAACCAATTTTCCACTGCATCAGCATTGACTTTGCCTTCATATGTGGGAATATCAAAATTTACCTAAACCTTGAAGGGTGTTGGGGCACTGAAAGGAAGCTCCCTCGATGAGGAGCCTAGATGTGTAGCCGTAGAGCCCGAATTTCCCATCGGAAGTGTTTGAAGAATTTGAGCAAATTATTGGAGCATCTGCGCTTGTTCCTACTGGAGGGCTTCATTCACCATTTCCTTGAAAGGATCGGATGTCTCAATGTCGTCTGCCATTTGAGGTCGTTTGGGGTGCATAGGTGTAGCATTTAGAAGCTCTGTCGCTTCCCACCCAAGTTTCCTATATCCTGACCTCGTCCTCAAGAACATACACTCTCAAGACAAACCACTCTGATACCACTAATCCAAAACTCAGAAGTTATGGTTGACGAATATTTCAATAGCACAGAAATAACACAATAACAATGGATTCTCTGAGAAGAGACGTCGTATTACTTAACAACCGCAATACAAATATAGACTTATCTCTAAAAAGATATGTTTTGTTGAACCCAAAAAAATTGTAGATACAAAACATACGCTTCTCTCTGAGAAGAGATGTCTGCCTTCCCTTTTCGGGTTACAATGCATTTATACATATTTTTGAAAACATCAGGAGAATGAGTGGCTCAAGGAATTAACGGTGACCTTTTAAGAATGAGTGGCTCGAGAGAAATAATAGAATTAAAATAGTATAGCACTCGAGGACATAATGGCTCAAGGAAATAACTGTCACCGAAAATGTGACTTCCAAGAATGAAAACAATACAAGATTCGAGGAATTAACTGTCACCTGAATGGTCACCCAAATGGTTGCCTGGATCATTTCTGCCACCCGAGTGGTCGCCCAAAGTGTTGCCCGGATCAAGAATATAATAGTCTGAAATAATAAATGAAATATACAGTAATGACTAACAATAATAAATAAATGTAATTGAATTTGATTGATAAATAATAGACAATATGAAAATTAAAAGAGATGGAATAATCACACATCAACAAAATCTTGGAATTCTAGAAGTGTAACATTGGTTTAGAGGGAAAGAGTGATATCTAAGTAAAGATTTTTCATTGTACAAGGATAGATTCAACACCTACATCTTAACTAACGAATCTATCCATAGAATATTTGGTGTTATGCCTATTTGATTGAAGAATATTTTCTTAGGTGAAGAATGTGTATGTGCACCTTTCTGTATTCTAGATATTTTTTTGTATGTTCACCTCCTAATATTATACAAACATGTATTTGTGTTTCTCTAATATATCAGACAGAATGTCTGAAATGATGTCTTCTTCATGTATTGACCTAATTCTCCATAACATATATAAAGGAGAAGGGATAAAATTAGGTTGGTCAAGTGACCTCAAGAGGAGTTGAAACTACGTATCCTACATGGAAGAAGAATACCCCACACAATTCTTATGTAGTGTAAATATAATTTTAAGCAAGAGTTTTAACCTCCTCTTCCTTAAAAATGATGATGTACAAATGCATAATTTCACAATAACTTGAAAATACTTGAAATTTTAAGATTTAATTGTAACAATAAATATGTAAATTGAAGTCTCTACTTAAATTATATATAAAGATTCATCGATCAATTAAATATATGTGTTTTAAAAAGTGTATCCCATTATTAATTGGTTCAAAACTTTTGATGTTATAACAACCTTTACGTGGTTGAGGAATGAAGAAAACCTTTTGCAGATTTTGGGGGAAATTATCCAGGCATGGCAAAACTGAGTAGGAATAGTAATAGGCAAGAAAAAAAATAGGAACAATTAAAGATGCACAAATTTCCCCCTACATTTGGCAATGTTCCTATTTGTGACTTGATAGATGTATTAAGAAGCAAAAAGTTTTATAATTACAATTTTATAAAAAAAAAAAATTGAAATAACTAATAATGGGATTATTTTTTTAAATATGTTTTTTTTAATCACCTTTTATATGTTTTAAACTTCCAAACATTTAGTAGTTAGGAATTTAATTATTTTCCCTCTTTTCTTTCTTTTTCTCATTTTATAAAGGATAAATATCCTTCATTATAAAAACTCTAGGTTATTTTCATTTGTTTTTTATTGCACTTGTTTGGGCTTCATTTTGTCAATGGTGCCATGGCCTCAATTTTTATCCATATATAAAAAATAGTGTTTGTATAACATATTTTCAATTGTGTATATTTTGAGTGATTGATAAAATATTGTATTTCTATTTTTCCCATCTTTTGGTTTTATTTTTATTGTGACAACGTCATTCTCATATTCAAATTAGTTCTTACCTCCAAGACTTTATTATACATTGTGTTTCAACCTATCATGCATGTTCAGAAGTTATGTATCATATATGATCAAGCAGGAGCCCAATACCATCTATTTCTATATTGATATGTCACAACCCTTTTATTTTATTGTTTATCTCCTCCTTTATCCCTTAAAATTCATAGATTAATATTATTTTACGTAAATTATCATTAAAATAAGAATTATATATATATATATATATATATATATATATATATATATATATATATATAGATTATTATTGTGAAATAGATCGATAGTTAGGCCACAACTACTCATAGCAACAAATTCATACATCTCAACAAACTCTCACATCTCCATTTGAATCACATGTAATTTTAAGACAATAGTCGAGGGGTAAGAATCTGACTTCTGATCATTTTTGCTAACGACATACCTAAGATTTTCATTTGAATATTTTAACACACATTTTTTTTCAATTACCTTTGTTAGGATTGCATGTTCTAGTAATAATAAGTTTACACTATCAAAAAATAAGTTTGAATATCAATTTTTTTTGGAAATAAAATATAATAATTTTTAAAGAGATGTAATTTATAAATTATAATTTTTTAATTTTAAAAATTGAAAATTGCAATTCAAATTATATTAGAAATTCACTTTTTTTTTAAATTTATATAATATATTATAATAGATAAAGTTAGTATATATAATTTAAATATATTTATTTGAAAAAATGTTAAAAGATATTAACCAACCAAAAGATGAAAATGTTGATTGTTTGGAGAGGTAAGATATTTTAGCAGTTTTCACAAAAGTATAAAATATGTCGAAAAGGATATAATATTTTATTTTTGTAACTGACATCATCTTAATTTTTGTATATGAAAAATTAAACAATAATAGTTTTATATTTCTGTTGGAGATGATGGAAAATGGGGCTGTTTATTTCTTATAGAGCATGACAATGCATCACGAAGAAGAGGACATTTCATTTCAAAATAAGTTTGAGTAATAGTGAAGTAGTGGAAAAGGGAAAAGTCATATAAAACATACAAGTGGTAAAAGAATATAAAATTATTTGAGCAATAATGATAAGGTAATGACAAAATATTTCATGTAGTATTATACACCAAAAAATCTATCTCATACACTATATCGAGATTCAAGAAAATAAATGAATAATAGATATTTATATTTATAATATATCAATATATTATATAATAATTTATAATATCCTTTATAACATCATGCCCCTAACATACTTGATAGTGATCTTATTTGTAACGACACTCTCTGTGACCACCGTTCCTTACACATCGATGATGGGACAATCTTCTCTAACAATAAAAACAATCATTTGAATATTATATAATAATAATAATTAGTAATTTATAAATATTACTATATTATTATATATTTAATTATTTAATATTTATAAAATATAATATTACTAATAATATATAATTATAATACTATATTTCATAAATATTATATATATGATGTAATTAAGTCTCCACCCAAATTGCTAAAACTAAATGATACATAATTATATCGCTTGATATAATTACAAACACAAATAGTGTGGAAACTAGCTTACCTCATACAAGTGGTGAAGTAACAATTCATTATAGATTTTAGGTTGAGGTAAAATTTCTAAGTTATTTTTAAGCATATTGTTCTTGAATTAAAAACTGTATTTATGTGAATAAATATTAAATAATTAAAAAAATTAATATTAAATATATTTAAATAATTTGATACTTTTAATAATATTGTAATTATTATTTTATGTTTGAATTATTTTAATAATTATGTAAAATTTATAATTTAATTATTTTTTGGTAGTTAAATTAGAACACTTATAATATTGATATAAAGTTTATAATTTATTTTCTATTTTTAAATCTAAAATTTTTTATTTTATTTTTTATTTTTTAAATATTAAAGTTTTAGTTATTGATCTTGATTCTTGAATTTTTGATATATGTATTGCTATTGTATTATTTGACATTCATATATATATATATATATATATATATATATATATATATATATATATATATATATATATATTAATATTATATTTAAATTTTTTAATGATAAAACGATAAAAACCCATAAATAGATAGTATATAATTGAGGTCAACCTTGATTAATACATAAAGAAATAACTATAAATACGTTGAAATATATAATTTAAATTAAAATAAATATTTATATATATATAAATAATTGGTCTTGTATTGTTATAAAGTTTTTAATAAGAATATGAAAAATAAAAAATGATGTTAAGTAAATCTAAAAAGAAATTTCTATTCCGATTATATTTGGTTGACCAAATTTAAATACAATACATTACATTATTATGTAAATAGTTACAGGTTTGAGATACCAATGAAGCTTTATAATAACAAAAAAATAATATTTAAACCAATATCATTAAAAATGTTTAGAGTAATCAAATAAATAATAATAATAAGAATAATGTTTAAAAAATATATAAAACTAAAACTATACACATTAAAAATATATTAAAAATAATAAACAAATGAGGAGGAAATTAGTGACATGCATGTAATTAATTATGTTTAGAGCAGTGAATTTGTGACATACATGTAATTAATGAGGAGGAAATTAGTGAGTTTGACAATCACATCAATCTGAAATAAAATATAATATTTTTTAAACAAATATAATTTATAATTTTCATTTTTTTATTTTTTAGATTGAGAATTATAAATTAAGTTGTATTTGAAACTTATATTTTTATTCATACAATATATTTAAATATATAAAATTAGTGTGGATAAATTTTTTAATATAATTTAAATATAATTATCTAAAAAAAGTTGATAGATATCAATTTTAAGATTTTTATCTTGAATTTTTTACATATTATAATTATTTATAACTTCGTGACTTTCTTCACAAAATTTATATTGGCTAGCGATAAATCATATCAATTTAACTATAATATGTATGAAACTCAAAATAATATTTTAGGTAAAAAATAGGGCTCCACACTTCACCATATGATCAAGATAATATATTTTTTGAATTAAATTCTTTAAGAAAAAGAGAAAAGTTTATAAATAATAGTTAAATAAGCATCAAAATTGAAACTAAAAATAAACACACTCACTATATTACAACTTATTACCCATTGTCAAATACCTCTCAACATAGTAATATATTACATATTTATTAAAAAAAAAATTGATAACACAATCTTTTATAAAAAAATCTAAAATACATTTCAACTTTAAAATAAATTACATCCAAAAGTGTAGCCCTAGATTTCCACAAATTTCCTTATCAAATGTGAAAGAGGTTTTCAACAATGGCAAACGGTTTAGATATTAATTTTAAGATTTTTATCTTGAATTTTTTACATATTATAATTAATTATAATTTCATTACCTTTTTCGCAAATTTTCTATTAATTAGTGGTAAATCATGTCAATCTCACTATAATAATTTATGGAACTCAAAATAATATTTCAGGGAAAAAATAGAGCTCTATATTCCACCATATGATCAAGATAATGCATTTTTTCGATTGAATTCTCTTAAAAAAAAGAAAATTTTATAAATGATGGTTAAACAAATGTCAAAATTGAAATTAAAAATGAACACATTTACTATATTACAACCCATTACTCATTGTCAAACAATATATTACATATTTATTTAAAAAAAATTAATAATACAATCTTTCATTAAAAAATTTAAAATACATTTCGAACTTCAAAATCGATTGCATCCAAAAGTGTAGCCCTATATTTCCACAAATTTCCTTGGCAAATGTGAAAGAAGTTATCAAGATGGGAACTCTCATTAATGTCTTGCATAAAATTGAATGATGTATGAATGGCAACGGTTTACACACTATATTCCATCCACCTACCCATTAATAGCCTTCCACCTACCCATTAAAAGTTTATGGTTTCAAGATTAACCGACCTTTTGCATTCTCATAAATTTTGGTCAGCTGCCATATATTTCTCCCAAAACTCTAATTACTAAAACAAGTTAATTTAAATGAAAAGTGATTCATGTTTTCCATTTGAACTTCACTTTATATACCAAGTGAGTTATGAGGTTATATTTTTTTAGTTATTTTATCACAACTACTTTCCAATTAGTTAGTATAGTGTTATTTCATGGTGTGAAATGTTATACATTTTAAGACGTTTTTTATCCTTATATATCATTTACATCATCTTGTTAGGGAATCATGTTTTCTACTTAATCTAGATCAAGTTCAGATGTGGCAAACCACTTTTGTGTTATATCATTTATAATTTACTTAGGAAAACATATTCTTATATTTACATTGCTTATATATTTCTCATAATAAGAGTATGTTATTTATATAATTACATTAATTATATCTAATTTATCATAAAGCAATTTTTATTATTTTTATTTATAAATTTTATATTTCTTACAAAGATCATGTTCTCATACATTTGTAATGATTATTGTTTTTCTATCTAGGAACATCTCATTACTATTTTGTATGTACATTAATTAGACTTACATACACACGAATCAACATTTAATATATGCATGCTTTCATAATGATATTTACTATGTTGTTACATCTGCACTTTATTTTTCTATCTTATATATAATATAAGTAATCCATTTGTTTTGAGATATGTGATTCACATATTCCATACCTCAAAAAGAGGACATATAATATCTTTATTATATCTACAATTATATAGTGATACACATTATATTTTTCCTTGGTCCCACCCTTGCAATAAGGAAAATGGTCGTGACATACATTAAATTTTCCCTTGTTCCAACCCTTGCAATAAGAAAAATGGTGGTACACATCATACTTTTCCTTTATCCCACACTTGGAAGAAATCACATGGTGTTATATGGCTTGTTCCTCTTAATCTCATTGTAAGATGAAATCACATAGTGTTACATGGCTTGTTCCTCTTAATCTCATTGTAAGATGCATACATACTTAGAGGTGACATAGATTCTAAGACATGGATTTCACAAAGACGTATTCATAATTTTCAACACAATCAGGGGTATTTTTTCCAATTATCATTTTCTTTCCTTGATTTCAACAATTCCTTAATCATGCATTTATATAGACAGGGATACACTTATAGATGTTTTTCATGTATTTATAATGACACATATTTCTCAGCCATAAAAGCACAAATGCTAATTCCATATTTGTCCTAACTTTCCATTATGGAGATCAGGTGATGTCTCTTTCTTTTTGAATTTTAGCTCACTAATAGTCACATACTAACTGTTAATAACTCTCAAATAGTTGTCAAACGACAATGAAAAATTCACATATCCACATGATTGATTTTAGTTTGACATGTATGCATGCACATACATCAAAGTGGAGCATTGTGTAAGCGCCTAATTTTAGTACATGTGACTATTGATATCTAGTATGGTATTAGTTTATTTATATACATTGTTATGGATCAATGGTTTAGTGTAGGCTCTTATTGATGTGTATTTCATGTGTTTTGATTAGATTTTGACATGTTGTTTTAGTTTTTCTTAACTTATGACACTTTCAAATCTCTGATTCTCTTGTCAACTTTACTTTCTTATTTGTATGCCCTTGTTATTACGGAGAAATAATATTATTATTATGTCATGCCAACGGAAAATATTTACAAACATGTATTTATACAAATATTAATGCCAAAAATATTCCCTATATAATAGGGTAGGCATTATCCTATCCTGATACAAAAGCTATGCAACCTCGGAGATAAGCATATTACAAACGAACTATAAAAAGTTTGAATAAACAAACTTATTTAATAATCCTAAATACCATGAGTAATAAAACATTACTCAATTACATTTATTTTAAATGGTGAATTAATCCCTATTAGGCTAACTTAATACATATTCCTCTTATTTTCTTATTGATTTCTCTTTTTCTCCCCTACTTATTTTCTCTTTCTTTCTTCTATTTTAGAGTTTTTTTTTTTTGTCAAGACTGTACTAATATGGTGATGGATTACCAAGAATGTACCACTATATTCCTAGTTAATATAGAAATGTAGTAGAGTCATGGTCTTTTACATTTTGTGCATCTTTTGACTCTTTATTTTGGTTTTTCAATGTTGTGTCTTTCTTTTTCTACTTGTCTTGCATATTGTGTTTTGGATTGTGCACCAACAAGACTGGAATTGAATTCAAAAGGCTATATATACTTAAGCACACTAATGCATTTAGGACAACGATGTGTGTGTGTGTGTGTGTGTGTGTTTTGAAGTTGTAAAATAAAAGATTTCATCTATTAGAGTATCACCCTTATACCAAAATCTTAAATAATTTGATGAAAAAGCATATAATATCTATGAGTTATTACATTCATTGAAAGAATAAGGATTGGGACACTTGTATTGCACTAGATTACTTATTAAACTACAAAATACTTGTTTGTTGTTTTCAATGCTTGTTCCCCAAAGGGGTTTTGATTAAAGCATGCCCTCAAATCCAACCCCCTTCCTCTTTTTTTGAGGTTTCATAATGTATTGAATGTTGATTATGGTTTCAAGAAAGGACATTCATTTCTTAATAATCTGTAATAAATTTTGAAAAATTAAGCAAGATTTTCAGAGCCCAAGAGCAAAGGAATGTCCTCAAATTTACTTTTAAGAATTCCATAGTTTCTAAGAATGCACTACTATGGTTTTGGTAATGTCAAAATAGGAGCGTTATGGTCTTTGTCAAAATATAAAAGTTCTTTGTTCACCACATTTTTTCTAGTTTATGTATGCATTGCCACTGTTTGGACATATGTCCACATGTTCTCACCTTTCAATTGTCTACAAATTTGTGACAATTCGGTGTCCTTTTCAAAACCCTTTTTTTACACATTTGAACTATTCTATAATATTCCTTGTTATAATTAAATATATTTTTTATTATTATATAAAGATAAAATTAAGTTGATTTAAATTACCCATTATTTTATAAATAATATATTACATGTTAATGTAAAACAACTTCCTCATATCATCATATAACACAAAAACAAAAGTTGTATATATTTAAAACAACACCATCATCTCAATATGCATACTAAATATTAATACTACAAGAATCTCTTGCACCATTATATACCATGAAAAGACACACTTTCTTTCTTATATATATATATATATATATATATATAAATAAAGATAAAGTAAATGTTGATTATTATTGTGAAATGGACCGAGAGTTAGGCCACATCTACTCATAGCAACAAAGTGACAATCTCGTACATCTCAACAAACTCATGCAATTTTATGAATTGAAGTGTGATCATTTCTGCTATTGATAGCATACCTAAGATTTCCATGTGAATATTTTAAAATTTTGTCACATAGATTTCTTGGCTCCTCCACTTGACGAGCTAAGTCTTCAATCACATTTGTTATTATTTGCAATTGTGGAGTCCTATGATAATGTTCTAGTAATAATAATATTACGTTATCAAAAAATAAGTTTGACTATCACATTAATTTGAAATAAAATATAATAATATTTAAAGAGATTAACTCATAATTTTTAATTTTTAAACTCTGTCAGAGATTTCTTGGCTCCTCCACTTGACGAGCTAAATCTTCAATCACATTTGTTATTATTTGCAATTGTGGAGTCCTATGATAATGTTCTAGTAATAATAAGTTTACGATATCAAAAAATAAGTTTGACTATCACATTAATTTGAAATAAAATATAATAATATATAAAGAGATTAACTCATAATTTTTTATTTTTTTATTTTTAAGATTGAAAATTGTAATTCAAATTGTATTAAAAATTAATTTATTTTGTATTCATATAATATATTTTAATAGATAAAATTCATATAAATAATTTAAATATATTTATTTGAAAAATATCAAAAGAATTAAAAGGGTTATAATTCAACTGGTGAGAATAATGGTTGCTTATATCCATCCACCAGGGTATAAATTCTTTTAGGTACTTGAAATGGAGAGTCAAATGATTAGGGCTAGGATCGTGTCTTAGATGATTTTGATAGCATGGATACCCCTTACTCATGATTGCTTAGTCAAAGGAGATCACTAATTTAGATGTATGCTTACTCATCATTGTAATATACTATATATTTATTTTTGAAATATGAGTTGAGATACCAATATTCTTAAAAATCAAAAGATATCAATCTCAAAATCTTTACTTTGATTTTTTCACATATTATAATTATTTATAACTTCATTACCTTCTCCACAAATTTTCTATTGATTAGTGCTAAATTATCAATCCAACTATAATAATATATGAAGCTCGAAATAATATTTTAAAAAAAATGGGACTCTAAACTGTACCAATGATTAAGATAATATAATTTTTTAATTGAATTCCTTAAAAATAAAAGAAAATTTTATAAATAGCAGTCAAATAAATATCAAATTTAAAATTGAAATTAAAAATGAATACATTCATATTACAATATACTCTCACCCCAAATATAAACATAAAACATTTTTTAATATAAAAAAAATTGTACATCTATTCAAAAATATCTAAAATACATTTAAACTCCAAATAGATTGCACCCAACATATATAACCCTATATTTCCACAAATTTCCATCTACATGATTTTTATCCACCCACCCATTAATAGATACTCCAAAAGCCTATGGTTTTAATACTGGATTACATTTTTCCCTTGTAATAAATAACATGTAAAGCCATAACCAAAAAGGTGTCAAAAAGTTGATGGAAAGCATACCAGCCCTTCAAATTTTGCTTGTTTAACCAAGTCTTCATTCACCTCTACGTAAATTTTGTAATTTTTTTCACAATCACATATATAATTATAATATTTTATTTCAATTTTATTTGATAGGTTAAGATGGGTTAAAGGGACCTAGACCATGTACAAAAGAGAGCAGAATGAAAAGCGAGATACAAAAAACAAAAAACCAAATGGGATAAGGGAAAACACCCTGACAACCAGCCTAACTTCTGTTAAACATCAGCCAAAAACCAGTTGAGAGAACCAAAAAGACCCAACCCAAATAAATAGGAAGAACTAGAGTTAATCTGACTCAAAGTAGGTGACCGGTTGCTTGGTCTTTGTGTTAGCTTTCTTATGACATTTTCCTCTGATGCGATTGTCGATGAATTGCTCTTCCTCAATTTTTGGCTTCTTCCTTTTGAGGTCTACATGAGGGGATTCTTTTGTGATATCCTCAACAATCTAGGCATCCTCCTCCCCAATGTCCTTCTGGAAAGAGTCCTTACCAGAGTCGTGGGTCTCGGGGGTCCTGCCATCATGCATAACAAACATGTTAAAATTGAAAAAATTACTTAACCTCTTGAATTCCTCCAAAATTTATCCATAGAGGAGATTTTGGATTGCAATTTTATTATGGAGTTTCAGAAGTGAGTCTTCAACACCTTTGTTGCCATCAACCCCTAGTGTGGCTTTTCCTTTAGAGGCAAAAGAGGGGCTTCTAAGATCAAATTTATTGTTCTAAACTTGGGTGCTAGAAGCCCCCAACTACTTTCCATGATTTTCCTCTTCAGAAGCTAAGGATTGAGTACCCTCCACCTCCAACTCCTCCTTGTCACTGTTAATATCTATAGCCTCAAAAATGTTCTTAGACGAGACTGGTTCCCCCCTTTATATCAGCATAAGAATGAGGCCCTGGTGGATAAGATTTGTGGTAGGGTTCTTGAAATTTAAAACAAAAACCTCCAATGATTAAAATAAAAAGAAGGGGATACTGATGAGATTCCCCTTGAAATGGTTCAAAAGCAGGAAGTGATGCGAGTAGAGGATGGTGTGTTTACCTTCCAAAATGATGTACCACATTATTTAGAGACATACCTCTGATCATTTCCTTGGCAAATCAGTGTGTATGTAACCTTTGTTGGATAAAGGTTTTGACCCATATTTCTCCCTCTCTTTCTTGAATAAAATTTGCATGAGTTCCTCCTTATAGCACTTATCTTTGAATACCTTCACTTCATGACATTCCATCCCTGTTGTCTCCCCAATCAACTCCTCTATTATTTGAATCTTTAGCTCATGCATTCTCACCTGACGATCATTCCAACCATGGGAAAAATCTCTTGAGATCAATGTGTCGTGTCCCACCAACCTTTCCATGAATGGGGCCAGCCCCCCTTTAACCATTTTCTACCAAACATGATCATTTTTCTTTATGTCAGAATAGGAAATTGGTTCGAAGTGATCTCTATCACCGCCCATCTTCACTTTAACATTGTTGTTATTTTTGTAGGTGTTTTGAGAAGCACTGGGCGGTATGCAAAAATAAAAGCATGCAGAACAATGATTAGTCATGATATGGGTGAAGGGGCATGAAGACTGGCCCTCATGCCACACCTTAGAAAAGATGGCTTTGCACATGTGGAAAGCCATTCACATAACCCACATCTAAACTTAAAAAAATTTAACATCATGACATTAAATGGCAAGTCCCTTATCCTTCTTGACAATTTGGATGATGTCATTCAAAAATTTTCCATCATGCCAAGTGACATAATCACTTCTATGAACCCCTATATTTTCAAGGCAATTAGCATCCCTATTTCCTTCTCTATAAACATGATCAATAAAAACTCCTTTGAATCAGTTGAGAAGGGATTTAGCATCACTGATGATTCCTAAAATGTTTTAGGAAGATGGGGATAGGCCCTTGAGGCAATTAATGATATTCATTGAGTCCCCTTCTATATGAATAAATTGAGAACCCAGTTTAACCACCTCTTCAATACCCCACAAGGCCGTCGAAGCTTCTGTAACATGGTTGGTTTGAATACCAAGAGGCCCTGCATAAGCCACTTTGATATTTCTTGAAAAATCTCTGATCAAACCACCTACCCTAGCTAGGGCAAGATTCCCCTTTTCCACCCCATTGAATTTTAATTTGACCCACTGAGGAATGGGGGGAGACCATTTGATGAGAGATCTATCCACCCCTTTAGCCTGGGCTTTGCCTGGGATGACCAAATTTAGATGTTTCTAAGTTAAGGAAGATAGTGGGGATCTGGGCTAGTTGAAGGTGTGTGCAGAGATTGACTAGTTTTCCTACATGAAGGCCTTGATCCTTTTGAAATTAGACTCAAGGTGAAGTTGAAGGCCCTCAAATATGTAAGAATTCCTGGCTTTCTAGATGCCCCAACAGATATGGGGTAGGGCCAAATTCCACTAGTGAGTTAATGATTATTCTTCCCAAGAGGGTTCCATTGGGTTATTAAGTCCAGCATAGATCCTGGAAAAACCCATGAAACATTGGATTCATTGAAGAATCACTAAAAAATAGTCGACCTAAATGGGAAAAAAAGGAAAAGATGTTCCATTGTTTATGTTGCCTGTTTGCAAAGAGAGCATCTATTGGGGATGGTTAAGCCTCTTTTGATTAGATTGTCCATTGTTAAGATCTTATTTTGAGCAGCCAACCAATATAACACATTGATTTTAGGGATGAGGTTTTTTATCCAAAGATATTTCCAATTGAAATCCTCCTCATCTAAATTCCACAAAGATAAGAATCCTGATTTCACTGAGTAAATCCTATTGGGATTATTTTTCTAGACAAGTTTGTCTTCTCTAAGTGCTCGATTGATATGAATGTGTTGAATGGATTCATCCAGAGTTTGGAGCAGAAGGGTTTGATGCTGATCTTGTCCAGGTTTGGCTAAAGTTTTTGAGCACTTTCATCCATTTCTAATTTACCAATAATCCCTTACTTTGAGCCCATAGTTATTTTTGAAAAAATCTATCAATTTAAGGTCTTTAACAGTGGATTCTAGCGGGGTCGAGATCCATGAAACACTCCATAAATCCACCCTATTGCCTCTTTCAACATTCCATTTGAGCCCATTGTTAAGGAGGTTCTTACTCATCTACAGTGCTTTCTAGAAGGCAGAGCCGTTAACAGGACCTGGATCCACTAAAAAATGGAAGCCTTCACCCGAGGAGAGGTATTTGGCACTGATGATTTTGGCTATATATATAAATGAATTAAATGACATGTAGTTAATATTTTATAATAATAAATTATGTTGTGCTTTAAAAATATTTTTATACGTATTTAAACACTCATCAAATATAAGTGTTAACTATACACACAATGTTTTGTTTGATTTACAGTTTTATATATTACTCCCCTCCCCATTTTATATATAAACTCTATTAATGAACTAAGTGACACATGTAATTAGAATTTTTAATAATAAAATGTGTTGCGTTCTAATAAATACTTTTATACGCATGTAAAAACTCATCAAATATAGGTGGTAGTCATACACATGCAATGTTTTACTTGATTTTTGACCTTATATTACTCCCCCTCATCCACCCCCACAACCTACAATCCACATTGCGGTCATAGAAATTTCTTCTTCACATTTAACATCTAAAATCCAAAATAATTTTTTTTCTACACAATAAAAACGTGAATGTCTTCCTCGACATATTCAAACTTAAAAAAAGTTATGACATTGACCATGCAATTGCTCAAATGACCATTGAACTTGAAAAATCTCATAATATTAATGTTGCCATTCTCAGATGCCTCACTTGTTCACGAGTATTTACTTATTTATCTGTGATTCGTTATTCATTAACAAAATTGTAATATATTTTTAACAACGATCATTAACACTAGTTAGGGTCTAGGAATTAAGTCTCCACCCAAATTTCTAAAAATAAATGATACGTATGGTAAAGTCCACCATCAACATGTAACAATTCATTATATCTTTTAAATACTTTACCATCAACATGTAACAATTCATTATATCTTTTAAATAAATGATACGTATGGTAAAATCCACCATCAACATGTAACAATTCACTATATCTTTTACCTCTTACATTAGTGGTAAAATTTTAAGAATTATAAAAATATATTTATATTGAATAAATAATTATTAAATAATTAAAAAAATAATTGTTAAATATAATAATTTGATAGTTTTAATAATATAGTAATTATTATTTTATGTTTAAATTATTTTAGTATTTATGTAAAGTTCATAATTTAATTAATTTTTTGGTAGTTAAATTAAAACAATTTTAGTATTGATCTAAAGTTCATAATTTATTTTTTAATGTTTAAGTCTAAAAATTTTGATTTCATTTCTCATTTTCTAAATATTCAAGTTTTAATTATTGATCTTGATTCTTGAATTTATAATATATATATGCCATTATATTATTAGACATACACAAATATATATATATATATATATATGATAAAATATGATAAAAAAATTATAAATAAATAATATATAATTAAATTCAATATATAAATACATTGAAATATATAAATTAAATTAAAATAAATATTTATATATATAAATAATTAATTTTGTATTGTTATAAAAATTTATATTGCATGCTTGCATTTCAGCCTACAAAATTTAAAGGTGTAATATTGGAGCTGCATTTAATTTTAAAGAATATTCTTAAATAACATAGAAGGAATAGAAGGAATATGTCAATATTTATTTAACAAATTTTATAAAAAATTTATAGTTATTGTTTTAAATTTTTTGATTGATTGAAAAGAATTAGTTAATTAAAAATTGATTTTTATAGTCTTTTTTCAACAGGGATTAATAAGTTTGACAATCACATTAATTTGAAATAAAATATAATATTTTTTAAACAAATATAATTTATAATTTTCATTTTTTTTAATTTTTCAGATTGAAAATTATAAATCAAATTGTATTTGAAACCCATATTTTTATTTATACAATTTATTTAAATACATAAAATTAGTGTGAATAATTTTTTTAATATAATTTAAATATAATTATTGGAAAAAAGTTGATAGATATTAATTTTATGATTTTTATCTTGAATTTTTACATATTATAATTAATTATAATTTCATTACCTTCTTCACAAAATTCCTATTAATTAGTGGTAAATCATGTCAATCTAACTACAATAATTTATGGAACTCAAAATAATATTTTAGGGAAAAAATAGAGCTCCATACTCCATATGATCAAGATAATGCATTTTTCCATTGAATTCTCTAAAAAAAAAGAAAAATTTATAAATGATGGTCAAATAAATGTCACAATTGAAATTAAAAGTGAACACATTCACTATATTACAACCCATTACTTATTGTTAAACACCTCTCAACATAATAATATATTACATATTTATTTTTAAAAAAAATTATAATACTATCTTTCATTAAAAAATCTAAAATACATTTCAAACTTCAAAATTGATTGCATCCAAAAGTGTAGCCCTAGATTTCCACAAATTTCTTCATCAAATGTGAAAGAAGTTATCAAGATTTCCACAAATTTCTTTATCAAATATGAAAGAAGTTATCAAGATTTCCACAAATTTCTTTATCAAATGTAAAAGAAGTTACCAAGATTTCAACAAATTTCTTTATCAAATGTGAAAGAAGTTAGCATAAAATTGAATGATGTATGAATGGTAACGGTTTACACACTATATTCCATCCACCTACCCATTAATAGCCTTCCACATACTCCAAAAGTTTATGCTTTGAAGATTAGCCGGCCTTTATTATTTGTTACTTGTGTGAACGAATCTTTGCTGATACAGATATTGACCAAAATCTTATAGGTTTTCTTGCGCCATTATTGCGAAACGTAACTTCAACCTGCACTCAGATTTTTTATACACCATTTAAAATGTGTAACATGTTAAATTTATGGTAACGTATTCAACCTTCAGTGAGAATTATACATGATATTCTGTAGTGTTCTAATAGTTGATAGAATTTGGGTATAATCTATTGATTATGAAGGTTTATTTTTTAGATGTCGCAGGTGTTTTCTTACCAGTTATTTGATCAATGATTGTTTAAGTATCAAGTAGAAAAAATAAATTTATGGTGGAAGGATGCGACCCTACAACATATAACAATTGAAGCTACTGCAGAGAGTGAGGATGAAAGTGAAAATCTGAATACGGTCTTAGAAACACCCGTGGAAAAAATCCCATGTGAGGAGGCCGAGGTCAAGATTTTTGAAAAATTTAGTGACAGGGTGTTGGCTCAATGTCATTTCAGCTCATTCTAGAAGGTGAAGGTTCATTGGCCAGGGTTCCACTCTTGAATAGAACTTCATGGGATGTTGTTGAACTCTCCATTCTTATTTTATGACTCAAGGAAAGGAGGGCAATGGACTGTGGTGAGTAGTAAAAGGAAGGTAAAGGTAAAGGTAAAGAGTGTGAGAAAGATAAGGAGTGTGAATCGTTGAATATGAACTTCATAGCACGAAAGGGAATTGACAATGGAGGGTCATAATTGCTTTCACTATCTCATGGTGATTGTTATTTTTTGTTGGTTTCATTGTGTTGGGTTTCTTTTTGGTTTTTGCAGGTAATATTGTTTTATCTAACCATGCATGTTTAATCAGTATTAAGATTTGATCATTATTCTATTGAAAGAGGGGATTCTTTGAATATTCATTGTATATCTTTTTCTCCATTATAAAAGGATAAAACCCCTTTCAAAACATTTATGTTTATTAATATAATAAATAAAACTATGAATCAAAATCTTTCAATATTAAGATAATTTTAAAAAATACAAAAAATTAATATTATATGTTAAATATAACTAAAATTAATTTGATTATTTAATTTTAAAAAATCACTCTTTTTAAATATAAAAAATTGAACATTTTAATAATAATTATCTTAAATAAAGTTCAAACTACAAAAATATAAAACTCTTAAATCTTTTTATTTTATCATATATTTATTTAAATGATATAAAAATATTAGATTAAAACCCACATTCTAATAAGCTTTAAGATATATAAAACTTTATAAATTATTATAAATATTTGTGTAATAAAAATGGTATTCTTATTTACATTTTCTGAACTTTTTATTGCTATGAATTTTCACATTATCAATTAAATTGAGTGGAATTTAAGAATCCATTCATAATGAGGTGGATTATGCATATGCATTAAAAATATATTGTTGACAACTTACTTGTCTAAAGGTAGTTGTGAACACATTGCATTCATTTGCTTACATTAGGATTATGGTGGGTTGGCTTTGATTTCTCCTTTTCGCTCTTCTTTTTTTTTTTTTTTTCTTTTTTTCATTTTAGAGTTTTTTTGGATTTTTATGAAGACTGTATTAGTGTGGTGATGGATTACCAAGAATCTACCACTATATTCCTAGTTAATATATAAATGTAGTAGAGTCATGGTATTTTATATTTTGTACATCTTTTGACTTTTTATTTTGGTTTTTCAATGTTGTGTTTTTTTTTTTTTTTTTCCTACCTTTTTTTTTTTTTTGCCTATTGTGTTTTGGATTGTGCACCAACAAGATTAGAATTTGAATTCAGAAGTTTATATATATTTGAGTACATTAATACATTAGAACAAAGATGTGTGTGTGTTTTGAAGTTGTAAATAAAAGATTTCATTTATCAGATTATCACCTTTATATCAAAATCTTAAATAATTTAATGAAAAAGCATATAATATCTATAAGTTATTACATTCATTGAAAGAATAAAGATTGGGACACTTGTATTGCACTCGAATGCTTATTAAACTGCAAAATACTTGTTTTTGTTTTCAATGCTTTTTCCCCAAAGGGGTTTTGATTAAAGCATGCCCTCAAATCCAACCCCTTCCTTTTTTTTGAGGTTTCATAATGTATTGAATGTTGATTATGGTTTCAAGAAAGGACATTAATTTCCTAATAATCTGTAATAAATTTTAAAAAATTGAGCAAGATTTTTATAGCCCAAGAGCAAAAGAATGTCTTCAAATTTTTTTTTTTTAAAATTCCATAGTTTCTAAGAATGTACTACTATGGTTCTGGTAATGTCAAAATAGGAGTGTTATGGTCTTTGTCAAAATCTAAAAGTTTTTTGTTCACCACATTATTTTTAGTTTATGTATGCATTGCTACTGTTTGGACATGTTTCCACGTGTTCTCACCTTTCAATTGTCTACAAATTTGTGACAATTCAGTGTCCTTTTCAAAACCTTTTGTTTACACATTTGAACTATTCTATAATATTCCTTGTTACAATTAAATATATATTTTTTTATTATATCAAAATAAAATTAAGTTGATTTAAATTACCTATTATTGTATAAATAATATATTACATGTTAATGTAAAACAACTTCCTCATATCATCATATAACACAGAAACAAAATTATATATATTTAAAATGACACCACCATCTCAATATACATACTAAATATTAATACTATGAAAATCTCTTGCACCATTATATACCATGAAAAGACACACTTTCACTCACACACACACACACACACACACACACACACATGTTGATTATTATTGTGAAATGGACTGGGAGTTAGGCCACAACTACTCATAGCAACAATCTCATACATCTCAACAAACTCATGCAATTTTATGAATTGAAGTGTGATCATTTCTGCTATTGATGGCATACCTAAGATTTTCATTATGTCATCAAATTTCATGTGAATATTTTTAAGTCTTCAATCACATTTGTTATTATTTGCAATTACGGAGTCCTATGATAAAAAATAAGTTTACGATATCAAAAAATAAGTTTGACTGTCACATTAATTTGAAATAAAATATAATAATATATAAAGAGATTAACAAATAATTTTTAATTTTTTAATGTTTAAGATTAAAATTTGTAATTCAAATTGTATTAAAAATTAATTAATTTTGTATTCATATAATATATTTTAATAGATAAAATTCATATAAATAATTTAAATATATTTATTTGGAAAATATTGCAAGAATTAAAAGGGTTGTAATTCAACTGGTGAGAATGATGGTTGCTTATATCCATCCACCAGGGCATACATTCTTTTAGGTACTTGACATGGAGAGTCAAATGGTTAGGGTTAGGATCGTGTCTTAGATGATTTTAACAGCATGGATGCCCCTTACTCGCAACTGCTTAGTCGAAAGAGCTCACTAATTTAGATGTATGCTTACTCATCATTATAATCTACTATATATTTATTTTTTAAATATGAGTTGAGATGCCAATATTCTTAAAAATCAAAAGATATCAATCTCAAAATCTTTACTTTGATTTTTTCACATATTATAATTATTTATAACTTCATTACCTTCTCCACAAATTTTCTATTGATTAGTGTTAAATTATCAACCTAACTATAATAATATATGAAACTCGAAATAATATTTTTAAAAAATGGGACTCCAAACTCCACCAATGATTAAGATAATATAATTTTTTAATTGAATTCTTTAAAAATAAAAGAAAATTTTATAAATAATAGTCCAATAAATATCAAACTAAAAATGAATACATTCATATTACAATCCACTACCACCCCAAATATAAACATAAAACATTTCTGAATTAAAAATAAATGTACATCTATTCAAAAATATCTAAAATACATTTTAACTCCAAATAGATTGCACCCAACAAATATAACCCTAGATTTCCACAAATTTCCATGTACATGATTTCTACCCACCCACCCATTAATAGATACTCCACAATCCTATGGTTTTAATACTAGATTACATTTTCCCCTTGTAATAAATAACATGTAAAGCCGTAACCAAAAAGGTGTCAAAATTTTGATCGAAAGCATACCAGCCCTTCAAATTTTACTTGGTTAGCCAAGTCTTCATTCACCTCTATGTAAATTTTGCAATTATTTTCACAATAACATATATAATTATAAGATTTTATTTCATTTTTATTTGATAGGTTAAGACGGGTTAAAGGGACCTGGACCATGTACAAAAGAGAGCAGAATGAAAAGCAAGATACAAAAAACCAAAAACCAAATGGGATAAGGGAAAACACCCTGACAACCAGCCTAACTTCTATTAAACATCAGCCAAAAACCAGTCGAGAGAACCAAAGACCCAACCCAAATAAATAGGAAGAACTAGAGTTAATCTGACTCAAAGTAGGTGACCAGTTGCTTAGTCTTTGTGTTAGCTTTCTTATGACATTTTCCTCTGGTGTGACTATCGATGAATTGCTCCTCCTCATTTTTTGGCTTCTTACTTTTGAGATGTGCACAATGGGATTCTTTTATGATATCTTCAGCAATCTAGGCATCCTCCTCCCCAATGTCCTTCTGGAAAGAGTCCTCACCTAAGTTGTGGGTCTCGAGGGTCCTACCATCATGCATAACAAACATGTTAAAATCAATAAAATTACTTAACATCTCAAATTCCTCCAAAATTTATCCACAGTGGAGATTTTGGATTGAGATTTTAGTATGTAGTTTCAGAAGTGAGTCTTCAACACCCTTGTTGTCATCAACCCCTAATGCAACTATTCCTTTAGAGGCAAAAGAGGGACTTCCAAGATCAAATTTATTATTCTAAAATCGAGCACTAGAAGACCCCAATTGCTTTCCTTGATTCTCCTCTTTAGAAGCTGAGGATTGAGTACCCTCCACCTCCAACTCCTCCTTGTCACTATTAATATCAATAGCCTCAAAAATGTTCTTAGACCAAACCGATTCACCCCTTTATATCATTAGAAGAATGAGGCCCTGGTGGATAAGATCTGTGGTTGGGTTCTTGAAATTTAAAACAAAAACCTCCAATGATTGCAATAAAAAGAAGGGGATATTGATGAGATGCCCCTTCAAATGGTTCAAAATTATGAAGTGATGTGAGTAGAGGATGGTATCTTTACCTTCTAAAATGTTTTACTGCATTATTTGGAGACATACCTCTGGCCATTTCCTTAGTGAATCAGCATGCATGTAGCCTTTGTTGGACAAAGGTTTTGACCTGTATTTCTCCTTCTCTTTCTTGAATAAAATCTGCATGAGTTCCTCCTTATGGCACTTATCTTTGAATGCCTTCACTTTGTGACATTTCATCCCTGTTGTCTCCCCAATCAACTCCTCTATTATTTGAATCTTTAGCTCATGCATTCTCACCTCACGATCATTCCAACCATGGGAAAAATCCCTTGAGAGTAATGTGTCATGTCCCAACAACCTTTCCATGAATGGGGCCAGTCCCCCTTTAACCATTTTCTACCAAACATGATATTTTTCTCTGTCACAATAGGAAATTGGTTCGAAGTGATCTCTATCACCACCCATCTTCAATTTAACTTTGTTTTTATTTTTGTAGGTGTTCTGAGAAGCACTGGGCGGTATTAAAAAATAGAAGCATGTAGAACAATTATTAGTCAAGAGATGGGTGAAAGGGCATGATGACTAGCCCTCATGCCACACCTTGGAAAAGATGGCTTTGCACATATGGAAAGCCATTCGCATAACCTACAATCTAAGCTTTAAAAAATTTAACATCATGACATTAAATGACAAGTCCCTTATCCTTCTTGACAATTTGGATGATGTCATTCAAAAATTTGCCATCATATCAGGTGACATAATCACTTCTATGAACCCTTATATTTTCAAGGTAATTAGCATCCCTATTTCCTTCTCTATAAACATGATCAATAACAACTCCTTTGAATTGGTTGAGAAGGGATTTAGCATTGCTGATGATTCCTAAAATGTTCTAGGAAGATGGGGATAGGCCCTTGAGGTAATTAATGATATTCATTGAGTCCCTTTCTATATGAATAAATTGAGAACCCAGTTTAACCACCTCTTTATTACCCCACAAGGCCATCAAAGATTCTATAACATGGTTGGTTTTAATACCAAGAGGCCTTGCATAAGTTTCTTTGATATTTCTTTAAAAATATCTGATCAAACCACCCACCCCAACTAGGTCAGGATTCCCCTTTGCTACCCCAAAAAAATTTAATTTGACCCACTGGGGAATGGGGGGAGACCATTTGATGAGAGATCTATCCACCCCTTTAGTCTGGCCTTTGCCTGGGATGACCAAATTTAGATGTTTCTAAGTTAAGGAAGAAAGTGGGGATCTGGGCTAGTCGAAGGTGTGTGCCGAGATTGACTAGTTTTCTTTCATGAAAGCCTTGATCCTTTTAAAATTAGACTCAAGATGAGGTTGAAGGACCTCAAATATGTAAGCATTCTTGGCTTTCCAAATGCCCCAACAGATATGGAGTAGGGTTAGATTCCACCAGTGAGTTAATGATTATTCCTCCCAAGGGGGTTTCCATTGGGTTATTAAGTCTAGAATAGATCCTGGAAAAACCCATGAAATGTTGGATTCACTGAAGAATCACTAAAAAATAGTCGACCTAAATGGGCAAAAAAGGAAAAGATGTTCTGTTGTTTCTGCTACCTATTTGCAAAGAGAGCATATGTTGGGGATGGTTAAGCCTCTTTTGATTAGATTGTCTACTGTTAAGATCTTATTTTGAGCAGCCAACCAGTAGAACACATTGATTTTAAGGATGAGGTTTTTTATCCAAAGAGATTTCCAATTTAAATCCTCCTCATATAAATTCCACAAAGATAAGAATCCTAATTTCATCGAGTAAATACCATTGGGATTATGTTTCTAGACAAGTTTGTCTTCTCTAGGTGCTCGATTAATATGAATGTGTTGAATGGATTCATTCATATTTTGAAGTAGAAGGGTTTGATGCTAATCCTGTCTAGGTTTGTCTAAAGTTTTCTAGCACTTTCATCCATTTCTAATTTCCCAATAAACCCTTACTTTGAGCCCATAGTTATTTTTGAAAAAAGCTATCAATTTAGGGTCTTGAACAGTGGATTCCAGTGGGATCAAAATCCATGAAACACTCCATAAATCCACCATATTACCTCTTCCAACATTCCATTTGAGCCCATTGTTAAGGAGGTTCTTACCCATATACAACGCTTTCTAGAAGGCGGAGCCGTTAACAAGGCCTGGATCCACTAAAAAATGGAGGCCTTCACTCAAGGAGAGGTATTTGGCCCTGATGATTTTAGTTATATATATAAATGAATTAAATGACATGTAGTTAATATTTTATAATAATAAATTATGTTGTGCTTTAAAAAATATGTGTATACGTATGTAAACACTCATCAAATATAAGTGTTAACTATACACACAATGTTTTGCTTGATTTACAATTTTATATATTACTCCCCTCCCCATTATATATATAAACTCTATTAATGAACTAAGTGACACATGTAATTAGAATTTTTAATAATAAATTATTTTGCGTTCTAAGAAATACTTTTATACGCGTGTAAAAACTCATCAAATATAGGTGATAGCCATACACATGCAATGTTTTACTTGATTTATGACCTTATATTACTCCCCCTCATCCACCCCCACAACCTGCAATCCACACTGCGGTCATAGAAATTTCTTCTTCACATTTAACATCTAAAATCCAAATTTTTTTTCTACACAACAAAAACGTGATTGTCTCCCTCAACATATTCAAATCAAAAAAAGGTTATGACATTGACCATGCAATTGCTCACATGACCATTGTACTGGAAAAAGCTCATAATATTAATGTTGCCATTCTCAAATGCCTCAATTTTTCATGAGTATTTACGAATCTTTGCTGTTACATTCATTCCAAGAATAAAGATTGGGACACTTGTATTGCACTAGAATGCTTATTAAACTACAAAATACTGTTTGTTGTTTTCAATACTTTTTCTCCAAAGGGGTCTTGATTAAGGCATGTCCTCAAATCCAACCCCCTTCCTTTTTTTTTAAGGTTTCATAATGTATTGAATGTTGATTATGGTTTCAAGAAAGGGCATTCATTTCCTAATAATTTGTAATAAATTTTGAAAAATTGAGCAAGATTTTTAAAGCCCAAGAGCAAAGGAATGTCCTCAAATTTATTTTTAAGAATTCCATAGTTTCTAAGAATGTACTACTATGGTTCTGGTAATGTAAAATAGGAGTGTTATGGTCTTTGTCAAAATCTAAAAGTTTTTTGTTCACCACATTTTTTCTAGTTATGTATGCATTGCCATTGTTTGGACATGCTTCCATATGTTCTCACCTTTCAATTGTCTACAAATTTGTGACAATTCGGTGTCCTTTTCAAAACCTTTTCTTTACACATTTGAACTATTCTATAATATTCCTTGTTACAATTAAATATATTTTTTATTATTATATCAAGATAAAATTAAGTTGATTTAAAGTACCCATTATTTTATAAATAATATATAACATGTTAATGTAAAATAACTTCCTCATATTATCATATAACACAGAAACAAAAATTATATATATTTAAAGCAACACCACCATCTCAATATACATACTAAATATTAATACTATGAGAATCTCTTGCACCATTATATACCATGAAAAGAGACACTTTCATATATATATATATCCATTAAGTAAATGTTGATTATTATTGTGAAATGGACAGGGAGTTAGGCCACAACTACTCATAGCAACAAAGCAAGAATCTCATATATCTCAACAAACTCATGCAATTTTATGAATTGAAGTGTGATCATTTCTGCTATTGACGGCATACCTAAGATTTTCATTATGTCATCAACTTTCATGTGAATATTTTTAAACTCTGTCATATAGATTTCTTCACTCGTGCACTTGATGAAGTCCTATGATAAAGTTCTAGTAATAATAAGTTTACGATATCAAAAAATAAGTTTGACTATCACATTAATTTGAAATAATATATAAAGAGATTAACTCAATTTTTAATTTTTAAGATTGAAAATTGTAATTCAAATTGTATTAAAAATTAATTAATTTTGTATTCATATAATATATTTTAATAGATAAAATTTGTGTAAATAATTTAAATATATTTATTTGAAAAATATCGAAAGTATTAAAAGGGTTGTAATTCAACTAGTGAGAATGATGGTTGCTTATATTCATCCATTAAAGTATAAATTTTTTTAGGTACTTAACATGTAGAGTCAAATGGTTAGGGCTAAGATCGTGTCTTAGATGATTTTGACAGCATGGATGCCCCTTACTCATGACTGCTTAGTCGAAAGAGCTCACTAATTTAGATGTATGCTTACTCATCATTGAAATCTACTATATATTTATTTTTGAAATATGAGTTGAGATGCCAACATTCTTAAAGATCAAAAGATATCAATCTCAAAATCTTTACTTTGATTTTTTCACATATTGGAATTAGTTATAACCTTCTCCACAATTTTTCTATTAATTAGTGTTAAATTATCAATCTAACTATAAAAATAAATGAAGCTTGAAATAATATTTAAAAAAATGGGACTCCAAACTCCACCAATGATTAAGATAATAATATTTTTTAATTGAATTCTTTAAAAATAAAAGAAAATTTTATAAATAACAATCAAATAAATATCAGATTTAAAATTGAAATTAAAAATGAATACATTCATATTACAATCTATTGCCACCCCAAATATAAACATAAAACATTTCTTAATATAAAAAAAAATTCATGTCTATTCAAAAATATCTAAAATACATTTTAACTCCAAAGACATTGCACCTAACAAATATAACCCTAGATTTCCACAAATTTCCATCTGCATGATTTATATCCACCAACCATTAATAGATACTACAAAAGCCTATAGTTTTAAGATCGGATTAAATTTTCCCCTTGTAATAAATAACATGTAAAGCCGCAACCAAAAACGTGTCAAAAAGTTGATGGAAAGCATACCAGCCCTTCAAATTTTGCTTGTTTATCCAAGTCTTCATTCACCTCTGTGTAAATTTTGCAATTGTTTCCACAATAACATATATAATTATAATATTTTATTTCATTTTTATTTGATAGGTTAAAACGGGTTAAAGGGACCCAAACCCTATACAAAAGAGAGTAGAATGAAAAGTGAGATACAATAAACAAAAAGCCAAATGTGATAAGGGAAAACACCCTAACAACCAACCTAACTTCCGCTAAACATCAGCCAAGAACTAGTCGAGAGCACAAAAAAGACCCAACCCAAACAAACAAGAAGAACCAAAGTTAATCTAACACAAAGTAGGTGACCAGTTGCTTGGTCATTATGTTAGCTTTCTTATGACATTTTCCTTTAGTGCAGTTGTTGATGAATTGTTCCTCCTCATTTTCCAGCTTCTTACTTTTGAGGTCCGCATGAGGGGATTCTTTTGTGACATCCTCAGCAATCTGGGTATCCTCCTCCCTAATGTCCTTCTGGAAAGAGTCCTCATTAGAGTTGTGGGTCTCGGGGGTCCTACCATCATGCATAATAAACATGTTAAAATCGAGAAATTTACTTAACCTCTCAAATTCCTTCAAAATTTCTTCGTAGAAGAGATTTTGGATTATGATTTTAGTATGGAGTTTCAAAATTAAGTCTTCAACACCCTTATTTCCATCAGCCCCAAGTGCAGCTTTTCCTTTAGAGGTGAAAGAGGGGCTTCCAAGATCAAATTTATTATCTTGAACTCGGGTACTAGAAGCCCCCAACTGCGTTCCTTGATTCTCATCTTCAAACGCTAAGGATTGAGTGCCCTTTGCCTCCAACTCTTCCTTTTCACTATTAATATCAATAGCCTCAAAAATGTTCTTAGACCAGACCGGTTCCCCCCTTTATATAATTAGAAGAATGAGGCCTTGGTGGATAAGATCTACATCAGGGTTTTTCTTGAAATTTAAAATAGAAACGTCCAATGATTGCAACAAAAAGAAGGGGATACTGATGAGATGCCCTTTGAAATGGTTCAAAATCAGGAAGTGATGTGAGTAGAGGATGGTGTGTTTACCTTCCAAAGTGATGTACCACATTATTTAGAGACATACCTCTAACCATTTTCTTGGCAAATTAGTGCACATGTAGCCTTTGTTGGGCAAAGGTTTTGGCCCATATTTCTCCTTCTCTTTCCTTAAAAAAATATGCATGAGTTCCTCCTTATGATTCTTGTCTTTGAATGCCTTCACTTTGTGACATTCCATCCCTGTTGTCTCCCCAATCAACTCTTCTATTATTTGAATCTTTATCCGATGCATTCTCACCTCATCATCATTTCAACCATGGGCAAAATCCCTTTAGAGTGATGTGTGGTGCCCCACCAAACTTTCCATGAATGGGAACAACCCCCCTTTAACCATTTTCTGCCAAACATGATCATTTTTCTTTATGTTGAAATAGGAAATTGGTTTGAAGCAATCTCTATCACCACCCATCTTCACTTTAACTTTGTTGTTATTTTTGCAGGTGTTCTGAGAAGCACTGGGTGGTATTAAAAAATAGAAGCATGCAGAACAATGACTAGTCATGAGATGGGTGAAAGGGCATAATGACTGGCCCTAATGCCACACCTTGTAAAAGATGGCTTTGCACATGTGGAAAGCCATTCGCATAACCCGCAATCTAAAATTGAAAAAAATTAACATTATGACATTAAATGGCAAGTCCCTTATCCTTCTCAATAATTTGGATGACATCATTTAGAAATTCGCCATCATGCCAGGTGATGTAATCACTTCTACAGACCCCTATATTTTCAAGGCAATCAGCACCCCTATTTCCTTCTCTATAAACATGATTAATAACAACTCCTTTGAATCAGTTGAGAAGGGATTTAGCATCGCTGATGATTCCTGAAATGTTCCAGGAAGATGGGGATAGGCCCTTAAGACAATTAATGATATTCATTGAGTCCCCTTCTATATGAATAAATTGAGAACCTAGTTTAACCACCTCTTCAATACCCCACAAGGCTATTGAAACTTTTGCAACATGCTTGGTTTGAATACCAAGAGGCCTTGCATAAGTCACTTTGATATTTCTTGAAAAATTCCTGATCAAACCACCCACCCTAGTTTGGCTAAGATTCCCCTTTGCCACCCCATCAAATTTTGATTTGACCCACTAAGGAATGGGGGGAGACCATTTGATGAGAGATTTATCCACCCCTTTAGCCTGGGCATTGCCTAGGATGACCAAATTTAGATGTTTTAAAGTTAAGGAAGAAAGTGGGTATCTAGGTTGGTCGAAGGTGTGTGCAAAGATTGACCAATTTTCCTACATGAAGGCCTTGATCCTTTTGAAATTAGACTTAGGATGAGGTTGAAGGCCCTCAAATATGTAAGCATTCTTGGCTTTCCATATGCCTTAGCAGATATGGGGTAGGGCTAGATTCCACTAGTGAGTTAATGACGATTCCTCCCAAGGGGGTTTTCTTTGGGTTATGAAGTCCAGAATAGATCCTGAAAAAACCCATGAAATGTTAGATTCACTGAAGAATTGTTGAAAAATAGTTATGCTACCTATTTGCAAAGAGAGCATCTGTTGGGGATGGTTAAGCCTCTTCTGATTAGATTGTCCACTATTAAGATCTTATTTTGAGCAACCAATTAGTAGAAGACATTGATTTTAGGGATGAGGTTTTTTATCCAAAGAGATTTCCAATTGAAATCCTCCTCATCCAAATTCCACAAAGATAAGAATTTTGATTTCACCGAGTAAATCTTGTTAGGATTATGTTTCCAGACAAGTTTGTCTTCTCTATGTGCTCGATTGATATGAATGTGTTGAATGGATTCATTCAGAGTTTGGAGCAAAAGGGTTTGATGTTGGTCCTGCCCAAGTTTGGATAAATTTTTTTAGCACTTTCATCCATTTCTAATTTCCCAATAATCCCTTACTTTGAGCCCATAGTTATTTTTGAAGAAAGCTATCAATTTGGGGTCTTGAATAGAGGATTCCAGCGGGGTCGAGATCTACAAATTACTCCAGAAATCCACCCTATTGCCTCTTCCAACATTCCATTTGAGCCCATTATTAAGGAGGTTCTTACCCATTTGCAGCGCTTTCCAGAAGGCGGAGCCATTAACAGGGCATGGATCCACTAAAAAATGGAAGCCTTCACCCGAGGAGAGGTATTTGGCCCTAATGTTTTTGGTTATATATATAAATGAATTAAATGACATGTAGTTAATATTTTATAATAATAAATTATGTTGTGCTTTAAAAAAAAATTATACGTATGTAAAAACTCATCAAATATAAGTGTTAACTATACACACAATGTTTTGCTTGATTTACAGTTTTATATATTACTCCCCTCCCCATTTTTTATATAAACTCTATTAATGAACTAAGCGACACATGTAATTAGAATTTTTAATAATAAATTATGTTGCATTCTAAAATACTTTTATACAGATGTAAAAACTCATCAAATATAGGTGATAGCCATACACACGCAATGTTTTACTTGATTTACGACCTTATATTACTCCCCCTCATCCACTCTCATACTCTGCAATCCACATTGCGGTCATAGAAATTTCTTCTTCACATTTAACATCTAAAATCCAAATTAATTTTTTTTCTACACAACAAAAATGTGAATGTCTCCCTCGATATATTCAAACCAAAAAAAGTTATGACATTGACCATGCAATCACACACATGACCATTGTACTTGAAAAGCTCATAATAATATTAATGTTGCCATTCTCAAATGCCTCAATTGTTCATGAGTATTTATTTATTTATATGTGATTTCACCATTCATTAACAAAAATGTATTATATTATTAATGACGACCATTAACACTAGTTAGGGCCTTGGAAGATCTTTATGATTTGGCCCAATCCACCAAATCATTTGTCAGGATTAAATTCTCCACCCAAATTTCTAAAAATAAATGATACGTATGGTAAAATCCACCATCAACATGTAACACTTCATTATATCTTTTACTTCTTGCATTAGTGGTAAAATTTCAAGAATTATAAAAATATATTTATATTGAATAAATAAGTATTAAATAATTATTAAATATAATAATTTGATAGTTTTAATAATTTAGTAATTATTATCTTATGTTTAAATTATTTTAGTTATTATGTAAAGTTCATAATTTAATTAATTTTTTGGTAGTTAAATGAAAACAATTTTATTATTGATTTAAAGTTCATAATTTATTTTTAATATATAAGTCTAATAATTTTAATTTCATTTTTTATTTTCTAAATATTCAAATTTTAATTATTGATTTTGATTCTTGAATTTATAATATATATGCCATTATATTATTAGATATACATAAATATATATATTTAATATATTTAAATTTATTTATGATAAAGTATGGTAAAAAAATATAAATAAATAATATATAATTAAATTTAATATATAAATACTTTGAAATATATAATTTAAATTAAAAAATATATTTATATATATAAATAATTAATCTTGTATTATTATAAATTTTTTTAATAAGAATATAAAAAATAAAAAATAATGTTAAATAAATCTATAAATAATTTCTATTCATATTATACTTGGTTGACAAGTAATCAAGATCGAAACAAATCCACAATCCATTAGTATTTCTAACTTTTATTAGACATATCTATTTTTTAACAGGAGAAAAAATATGAGTGAATATTTTGACATCTGATAAATATAAAAGGAATAAATAACTTAAATCGCTCATTGCATAATATTATATATATTCTAAAATTATATTTTTAGAATTTGGATTACTTAGAAATTTATTATTTATCAAATTTGTTATTTTTTGGATTGAAAATTATAAATCAAATTTTATTTGAAATCTATATTTTTATTCATACAATTTATTTAAATACATAAAATTAGAGTGGATAATTTTTTTTACTATAATTTAAATATAATTATTTGAAAAAAGTTGATAGATATTAATTTCAAGATTTTTATCTTGAATTTTTTACATATTATAATTAATTATAATTTCATTACCTTCTTCACAAAATTTTATTGATTAGTGGTAAATTATGTCAATCTAACTACAATAATTTATGGAACTGAAAATAATATTTCAGGTAAAAAATAGAGCTCCGGGACCATATGATCAAGATGATGCATTTTTTGGATTGAATTCTCTTTAACAAAAAAAGGAAAATTTTATAAGTAATGACCAAATAGATGTCAAAATTGAAATTAAAAATAAACACACTCACTATATTACAACCTATTATTCATTGTCAAACACCTCTCAACATAATAATATATTACATATTTATTTTTTGAAAAAATTGATAATACAATCTTTTATTAAAAATCTAAAATACATTTCGAACTTCAAAATCGATTGCATCCAAAAGTGTAGCCCTAAATTCCACAAATTTCCTTATCAAATGTGAAAGAAGTTATCAAGATAGGAACTCTCATTAATGTCTTAATGATGTATGAATGGCAACGGTTTACACACTATATTCCATCCACCTACCCATTAATAGCCTTCCACCTACCCATTAAAAGTTTATGGTTTCAAGATTAACCGACCTTTTGCATTCTCATAAATTTTGGTCAGCTGCCATATATTTCTCCCAAAACTCTAATTACTAAAACAAGTTAATTTAAATGAAAAGTGATTCATGTTTTCCATTTGAACTTCACTTTATATACCAAGTGAGTTATGAGGTTATATTTTTTTAGTTACTTTATCACAACTACTTCCCAATTAATTCGACTTAAGTTTGCACACTTAGTATATGGTGTGAAATTTTATGCATTTTTTGGATCATTTATTTATCATTTACAGGCAAATGACCTTTAAAAATCATATTTTTTCGTGTAATATCATTTATATCTTATTTATATTTGAAAAACATATTTATATTTTTACATTTATATTGATTATATATTTTTTATAATAAGAGCATGCTACTCATACAATTATATTAATCATATCTCGTTTACTTTGAAGCAACTTGTTACTATTTTTATTCATTAATTTTATATTTCTCATAAAGAGTCATGTTCTCATATATCTGTAATGACTATTATTTTTTAATCTAGAGGTCTCTCATTACTATTTTGTGTGTACATTAATTAAATTTAGATACCCACGAATCAACATCTAATGTATACATATTTTTATGATGATATTTTATTATGTTGTTACATTTGCACTTTATTTTTCTATCTTCCATGTGATATAAGTAATCTATTTGTTTTGAGATATGTGATTCACATATTCCATACCCAAAAGGAGGACATATATGATATCTTTATTATATCCACAATTACATCATGATACATATTATATTTTTCCTTACTCCCATCCTTGCAATAAGGAAAATGGTAGTAACACACATTATATTTTCCCTTGTTCCAACCCTTGCAATAAGGAAAATGGCAGTATACATCATACTTTCCTTTCTCCCACACTTGAAATAAATCAGACGGTGACACATGGCATATTCCTCTTAATCTCATCGTAAAATGCATACACACTTAGAGGTGACAGAGATTCTAAAACATGAATTTCACAAAGACATATTCATAATTTTCAACACTTTCAGGGGTATTTTTTTCAATGTTCATTTTATTTCCTTGATTTCAGCATTTTTTTTATCATGCATTTATATAGACAAGGATACACTTATAGATGTTTTTCATGTATTTACAAGGACACATATTTCCCATCCATAAAATAACAAATGTTAGTTCCATCATTGTCCTAACCTGCCATTATGGAGATGAGGTGATGTCTCTTTCTTTTTGAATTTTAGCTCACTAATAGTCACATACTAACTTCAATAACTCTCAAATAGTTGTCAAACGACCATGAAAATAGACATATCCACATGTTAATTTTTCATTTTTATTTTTAATATTGAAAATTCTAATTTAAATTGTATTAAAAATTAATTAATTTTGTATTTACATAATATATTTTAATAGATAAAATTCGTATAGATAATTTAAATATATTTATTTGAAAAATATCGAAAGAACTAAAAGAGTTGTAATCTAATTGGTGAGAATGATGGTTGCTTATATACATCTACTAAGGTACAAATCCTTCTAGGTACCTGGTATGGAGAGTCAAGTAGCTAAGGACAGGATCATGTTCTGGATGATTTTGACAGTATAGATGCCCCTTACTCGTGACTACTTAGCCGAAAGAGCTCACTGATTTAGATGTATGCTTACTTATCATTATAATCTACTATATGTTTATTTTCAAAATATGGGTTGAGATGTCGACATTCCTAAAGATATCAAAAAATATCAATTTCAAGATCTTTACTTTGATTTTTTCACATATTGTAATTATTTATAACTTCATTACCTTCTCCACAAAATTTTTATTGATTAGTATCAAATTAGCAATCTAACTATAATAATATGTGAAATTTAAAATAACACTTTAAAAAAATAGCACTTCAAATTCCACCATATAACTAAAATAATATAATTTTTTAATTAAATTATTATTATTTTTAAAATTTATAAATAATAATCAAATAAAAATCAAATTTAAATTTAAAATTAAAAATGAACACACTCACATTACAGTCTACCATCACCCTTAAATATAAACATAAAACACTTTTTAATATAACAAAATAATACACATCTATTCAAAAATATCTAAAATACATTTTAACTCCAATAGATTGTGCCCAACAAATATAACCCTAACCATTAAAAGATAATATCTAATATCTAAATTTCTACAAATTTCCATCCACATGATTTATATATTATTATATTTTAAAAAATAAAAAATATATATTTATATTATATAAATAAATATTAAATGATTAAAAAATAAATATTAAATATATTTAAATAATTTGATAATTTTAATAATATAATAATTATTATTTTATATTTAAATTATTTTAATATTCATGTAAAGTTTATAATTTAATTAATTTTTTTAGATAATTAAATTAGAACAATTCTAACATTGATATAAAATTAGTAATCTATTTTTTATTTTTAAGTTTAAAATTTTGAATCTCATTTTTTATTCTTTAAAGTTTTAGTTATTGATCTTGATTCTTTGAATTTTTGATATATGTATTATCATTGTATTATTCTAACATACATAAATGTATATATTACATATATCTAAATTTATTTTTGATAAAATATGATTAAAAAATCATATATAAATAGCATATAATTGAATTCAACCCTGATTAATATGTAAAGAAATAATTATAAATAAGTTGAAATATATAATTTAAATTAAAATAAATAGTTTTATATATAAATAATTAGCCTTGTATTGTTATAAAGTTTTTAATGAAAATATAAAAAATAAAGAATAATGTTAAATAAATCTAAAAATAACTTTCTATTCACATTATATTTGGTTGACCAAATTTAAGTAGGATATATTATATTATTATGTAAATAATTTTAAAATTTTGAAATATTAATAAAACTTAATAACAAAAAATCTAAGTTAAAAATAAAATATCTAAATCAATATCATTAAAAAAATTTAGAGCAAATAAATTAATAACAATAACAATAATAATAACAATAACAATAACAATAACAACAACAATAATAATAATAATTTTAAAAAATAAAAAATAAAAAATATAGTTTAAATAAAAAATTGAACAAACTTTAATTATTATATAAAATAAAAAAATGTATATGTTAAAAAAAGATAAACCTTTTATATTCTAAACAATTTTAACATGTACTCTAAATAAAATATGAATGAACATTTTCACAACATTTAATAAATATAAAAAATAAAAAATAAAATCATCAAATGTACAATATTATGTATATTGTAAAAACTTATCCTTAGAATTTGGGGTACTTATAAATTTATTATTTATCAACATACTACAACAAAGCACAGAGATTTCAAAATTTGTGTATGGTAAATATTAGTGGATAGGCCAACAAGGAATTTATGATAAATTAATGATAATTTAATATAATATTATTAATGTTTACTACTTCACTTTCTTTAGTTAGCATAGAGTTTGTATATAATGAGGAGTAAACTATGGAAACCAAACCAAATAAAATGCATTCAAAATTCTTAATGGTAAATGGACAATATTTAATTTCCATGTTTTATTTTCGGTCAATGATAATATTATTAAAAAGTGTATTGTTGGAGTTACATTTAATTATAAGAATATTTTTAAATAATATAGAGGAAATGTCATTATTTATTTAATAAATTTTATAAAAAAATTATGGTTATTAAAATCATATTTATTTTTAAAATGTTGATTGGTTGAATAAAAATTAGTTAATTAAAAATTGATTCTTATAATTTTATTTTGGCAGGGAGTAATAAATTTGACAATCACATTAATCTAAAATAAAATATGATATTTTTTAAACAAATGTAATTTATAATTTTCATTTTTTAATTTTTTTTTCAGATTGAAAATCATAAATCAAGTTATATTTGAAACCTATCTTTTTATTCATATAATATATTTTAATACATAGTGGATATTTTTTTTTATTCATATAATATATTTAAAAAAGGTTGACAAATATTAATTTTAAGATTTCTATTTTGAATTTTTTACATATTATAATTATTTATAATTTCATTATTTTTTTCACAAATTTTTTATTGGCTCATGATAAATTATGCCAATTTAACTACAATAATTTATGAAACTCAAAATAATATTTCCGGTAAAAAATAGAGCTCCACACTCCATCATATGATCAAAATACTACAAATTTTTGATTGAATTCTCTAAAAAAATAAGAAAAAATTATTAGTGATGGTTAAATAGACATCGAAATTAGAATTAAAAATGAACACACTCAATATATTACAACCCATTACTTATTGTCGAACACCTCTCAACATAATAATATATCCATTCAAAAAAATCGATAATATAATCTTCTACTTAAAAAATCTAAAATATATTTCAACTTCAAAATCGATTGCATCCAAAAGTGTAGCCCTGGATTTCCACAAATTTCCCTATCGAGTGTGAAAGAGGTTATCTGTCAAGATAGGAACTTTCATTAATGTGATGGATAAAATTGAATGGCAACGGTTGACAGAGGCTCTTCCATCCAAATACTACAAAAGTTTATGGTTTGAAGTTTAGCCGGCCATTTTTCCTTCTCATAAAGATGGAAGACCATTTTATCATTTTCCCATTAATTCCTTCAAATTTTGGACTTCCTTTTGCTTGGTCGGCTGCCACCTCACTTTCACAGTCAAGAGACCGGGCTTTGTCATATTAAAATTCAAAGATCAAATAAAGACTAAGTTGGTATTAAAATTAAAAGTCAAATGCACGTGCATTGTTAAAGATTTTTAAAGAATTTTAAGTGGAAAGAATCACCTTATTATTAAGGTATTTTATTTTGGAAGGTTTTAAATATTGTGCATGATAAAAATAATTATAAGTTAAATTTTTGTTAAGAAAAATCATATTTTTAACACACTTTGTTAGGTCTTATTAATTAATTTAGTTTAAAAGGATTTAAAATTTGTTAATGTTGTTGTTATGATCGTAGAGTACTAATTATATATAATTCAAAATTTTGATGTTTTTTTAGTCGATGAGAGTGTAAATAGGATTTCTAAAGTATCAATTGAAGATTTTTTTGATAATGAATCATATGTAATGGTTAAAAATGTGTCGATTAAATAATTGATACACAATTTTAACCTAAAAATCATTTTTGCATATATATAATTCAATTTGTTAAAGTATATTACTATAGGAGAAAGAGTCTCTTTAAATCTACCCTAATATGATAGCCTCATTCTTCTCTTTCAAAGTATAATATACTAACAATTGCACCAAAAGTTGTAATGGATTCATCGATAGGGGAAAAATTATTAAAATGATAAACACTAAAGCATGGAAAATAAATTTTTAAAATGAAATATGTTTTTTTTAAAATGTAATACTAGTATCGTGTGAGAAAGTTTTTACAATGAGCACGGATATTACCTTCTTTTTAAATAAGGTGTGTATGATCACATGTATAGGGATGAGGTTGAACCCAAGAATTGACCAAATGTAACCAAGCCAAGGAGCATGTGCGAGGTAGAAAATTCCTGAGTAGAGAGTGGCATGCAAAGAACTTTACCTCAACATGCATTAGTACACCATGGAAACTACCAACAAGGCAAGCACAAGATGACGAGGGCAATTCCATGTGCACAAAATGATAAAATCATAGAATCAAGTAAATGAAACTGCATGAAACTAGGAACTATGTCATGGATTACGACAATAAATGCTAGAATTTATGATTGATAGCTAATCTTGATAGGAAGTTAAGAAGCAACAACAAATGATGAGGTAGATGGCTTCGAGAACTACTAAGTGGACAATCGACATAATAACTACTAAGTAGTGGCAGTTGAGCTACCAAGTGACACTTAAGATCCTTTAAGCCTATAAATGGTTGACTCTTAAGAGAGAAGGGTTAGTTGCAATTTTTTTGGATTGTTTTTATTTTTACCATTGTTAGAGTAATGAGACCTTACACATACATGTTCTTGGATTACATCTAGAGCACCATATGAAGCAAGAGAACAGAATAAGAGTATTGATAGGATTAGTAGTGATAATATGTAATATTATAAGTGTCATGATGACTGCTTGAAATGAATGACTTAGCAAAAGGTATTTTGATTATAATCAAGGTGAGAGGTGAGAATATATAGTTATAATAAGTCTCTATAGGCCTCATTCAATATTTTTCATCCATCAAAACTCCTCTGCACCTACAAAACAAGTCAAATCATTATAAAAAAACCATGTGTTAGGCCTTCTTCATATAAGTAAGGTGCATACCAATTTGATGGGAAGGAGCTGGGAGGGTGTTTGATAAGTACAAAATAGTTTTCAAGCCATATTACCCCCTCTGAGTGCATTTCCATTTATATTTCCTCCATCGGGTCTTAGACAAGGGTTTAAGAGGGTTTCAACATGTTTTGGTTCTTATGAATGATTCATAAAAACCAAACATTGAATCTCTAAAAAATTACCACTAAGACCAAGTTTAGGTCCCTACTCAACTGCCTCTAGCTCTTTGGATCACCATGCAATGTTTCTATACAGGTATGAACATTTGAAGATGGCTTGTCGGGCTCTTTCATGCATTCTAAGTACCCTTGTCATGGTTGCAAGCCAATTTGACCATTTTGTGCTATTTTCATAAAAAACAAAGGTTCTAAATCATATTATACTCTCCCATAAAAGTCATCCAATGCATTAGAGAGTTCACATGGTCATAGAAATGAAACTAGACCCCTAAAGGGCTTAGGTCTAGTTATAGGCCTAATAGGCCTGACTGTGCTTGATCACCTAAGACCACCTTTGAGTGGTATCTTAAGATTTTAAGGCCTCCTATATGATTATCCATCATCAAATAAACCTCAATAATCATTATTAATTGCATTTAATACTCTCATTTCACCAAAATGGATTGCATTTATAGAACATGTGAGAAGAGAGAGAAGAAAATAAGTTCAAGGGTCAAAATGACACATGTCAAGGCATGAAAATAAGTATGATCTTTTGAAGATGTCCTATCAAGATCTTTCATGCATTCTAGGTACCCATGTCATGGTTTCAGGTCAATTTGACAATTTTATGTTACTTACCTACAAACCAAAGGTTCTAACTCATCTTATACTCTCTCATAAATGTCATCCAATGCATTTTAGATTTCACATAGTCATATAAATGAAACCAGATCCCTAAAGGGCTTAGGTCTAGTTCTAGGCCTAATACGCCTGATCATGCTTGATCACCTAAGACCACCTCTGAGTGGTCTCTCAAGATTGTATGGCCTCATATATGCTTATACATCATCAAATCAACCTCAATAATCATCATTGAATTCATTTAAGATTCTCATCTGACCCCTTTCTCTCATTCACATGGTAAATATGTAGTCTAGACTATCTAGGAGTGCCCTCTATCTGAGATAAAATAGAGGGCATCTCCCCTATTTTCCTTGCCAAAGTGAGACTATGGGAGGTTATATTAGGTCCTAAAGACCATATTTTCATATTTTCATATCCATACTACTCCTTTTGAGTCCTCAACATCATAATTCTTCACTTGTATATGTTTCAATCTCAAATGGTTATTGTAAATCTAGAAGTGCTAAGATAAGGTTTGTGCTTATAGTTTATTTAAATATGTCAAAGACTTTTTGGTGCTTGATTTAAAGACTTTTTTAGTACTTGTCAAAGCATGCAAAGGAGATACAATAAATAAAAATTTAACACTGAACTTCCTCCAATATTGGATTGTCCCTAAGAAGCTTCTAACTTTTGTAACTTTACTAGGCTTAGGCCATTTCATAATGGATTCACCTTTAGATGGATCAATTTTTAGTTCAACACCCCCTACTACATAGCCTAAATAATCCAAAGATGTTTTACCAAATTCACATTTAGACATATTTAAGTATAATTTCTCCTTTTGTTATGAGTCTAAGACTTTCTTAATGTGTTTAACATGATCTTCCCAACTCTTACTAAAGATAAAAATATCATTTTAGTAGACTATAAAAAAATCATCTATGAATGGCCTATATACATCATTCATAACCCACATAAAAGTGGTGGGTGCATTACAAAGCACAAAGGGCATAACCTTCCCTTCAAAAATACCTTGCTTAGTTTTAAAAGTAGTTTTCCAAATATCATCTTCACTAATCCTAACTTGGTGATAACCACTTATTAATTATAACTTAGTGAAATAAACAACATTTTTCAATTAATCTAGAAAATCATCAATGTGAGGAAGAGGGTAGTGGTTTTTCACTATTATCTTATTCAATGCTCGAAAATCCACACACATTCACCAAGTGCCATCTTTCTTTGGCACCAAAACAATTGACAAACCACATGGATAAGTGTTTAGCCGAATGACCCCTTTTTTGAGTAACTCTTGGACTTGCTTCTTAACTTATTTATTATCTACCATGGATAACCTATACATGTCAATGTTAGGAAGAGGTGCATATTGGTGAAATAGTATCTCATGTTGTATATCTCTTTTAGGAGGTAAATCTTGTGGATCCTGAAAAACATTATCATAGTTAGACATTAACTTAACTATTTCATATTTATGTTTAGGATCACAACCTTCTATATCCTTGGATTTATCATCATCCTTGACTTTCACAATTATGACTACAAAGTTTTTTCATGCATTAATAATCCTTTTCATATGTATTTTAGATACAAGTGATAAATTTTCCTTTATCTGATGGACTCTTACAATGTATTCAACCCCATCTTTTACAAGCAAATATTTAAACAAATATGGACTTCCAAGTACAATGCCACAAATATCAAGTAGAACCACATCTAATTCTACCTCATTAATGAAATTATAGGTGATTTCAAATCTTAATTTACATGTTTTGGTGACTTGAAATTTTTCATCATCACACACCCATCCCAAAGGGTATGGCTTAGGATGTGGTTTAATCTTAAGTCCTAAATTGTTGACCCTTCTTCAGAAATGAGATTAGTTTGTGATCCACCATCAAAAAGAGTTTATGTTTTAGTATGCTTAGAAATTACCCTTATGTGGAAAAACTCATTTCTTTTCTTTTCATTATGCATAGAATTAAAATTAAAATAAGAATGAGAAGTATGATATTTAGTGCTATAAGAGTAAGAATATGAGCCTTGCAAACACATAGTGGTGGCCTTGGTCTCATCACCTTAATTAGAGCTAATATCTTGATGTATTGTTGTAGTAGTCATCTTATTACCTTTTTTTTCTCAAACCTTTTTGGCCTAATTTCTAGATGGAGCTTCCAACACTTAGCATCTTCATGGCCTTATTTTTTGCAATGTGAATAAAAAGTCTTCCCATCCTCTTTTTTTTACTGTGGAAGTGTGTTTCATCTTACCTTTTCCTTTACCCTTAATTTTAGGTGGTTTACATGGTTTCTTTGTGAAGTTTTACTTACATCACCTAACCCCTTGATTTAATGTGGGTAACTTAGACACAAACTTCATCAAGATTAGTGGGATTAATCATAAGTATTGTATGCCTCAAATAACCAGGTAACCCAGAAATATACTTTAAAAGAGTATATTGAGTGTAAATGGGAATGTCAAAAATCAAATCCCTTTTTATAAACTCTTGAGTGTAATCTTGTACACTTTGACCCTTAGTTTGACTTAAGTTTTTCCAATTCCTAGTAGATTTTTGCATATAACCAAATGGATAAAATTGTTTTTTCAATGCAAAAACAAAATCATTCCAAGAAGAAATCACTCTACCATGTTTCAAGAGATCTTCTTGTGTCTTAATCTCCCACAAAATGAGTGTTGTACCACCCAACTAAAGAGTAGCTAATTATATTTTTGCTTCCTCATCCATAATATTTTGAACCCTGCAGTATACTTCAATCTATTTTATCAATGATCCAATTTCTATGCACTAAGATCTCCATTAAAAATTAGCAATTCAAACTTAACATCAAGCTTTAAAACAAAGGAAACATAATCATAATTTTTATTTTGTTTATCATCAAAGGAATAACTAGATGGATTGGAAGGAGATGGAGGATGTTTGAGAGGTTATTCTCCTTAACCCTTACCATTGGTTTCTTCCTCTTGTTTACCTTCATTATCCATCTTCCTTTCTTAGTATGATTCTTTCACCACACCCTTCATCTCTACAAAAGCTTGACAGAAGGCCACTTCTGAGTCTAGTTCTTTCCTAGGAGATTTTATTGTTACATGTTTTGAACCAATTTCTAGGTTATACTTTTCAAGTGGTCCTTATCTATGTTTAGACTTAGATCTGGTTAGCATTCTAAATGTAAGCTTTCAAATTCCAAAACTACACTAAATAAATCATGATCAATAGCTCTGATATAGAACTTGATCTGAAATTGGCTATAAATACAAACTCTATCTACTTTACCAATTCCAAATACTTATAACAATTCTCTCAAATTTTTGTAATAATTTAAAAATTGGCTTAATTCTTTATAAATCAGATTATCACTAAACAAAAATAGAAAATAATAGAATTAAATACAGAAAAAAATGCAAACCAAGTTGATAACAAAGTTCACCGTTGTTGGGCTACTTCTTCAGATCAAAAAACACTTGAACCGATCTATTGATGATGCAAAATACACTTTTTGTACAATCTTTACATCAAATAATAACTTTGGTCTACAATTAATTCTTTTTTTCTACCTCAAGGAAGTCTTTGATTGCCTTGGTACAACCTCCCAATAGCTCTTCCTATAATAAAAAGGACATATTCTTGCTTTTCTCCTTTTCAAAATGGCTTAAAAATTACTTTTCAAAAACATTTTCCTTCCTTTTATAATATTTCAGTCCCATGGTTCATTAGTCAAGGATTTATCCATTTATCATGGAGATAGGGGTTCAAATCCCCTTAAACACCTCTTTTTAAGCTCATAAATCTCAAAAATAAAGGATATAACACAAATCCTTACTTGTATTTGCTAATGTTAAGTGTGGTATAGTGGTAAAAAACCCCAAATGCGAGGTGTGGGGTGATGGGGTCGAATCCCATCCACCACTCACCCTTTTCTCCTGTCTTGGTCATGGTAATTATCCCACATTTTTTGGGATGAGAACAAAAATATTTGTTTAAATGGAAGTTTCATGATTTTTTTAGTGGTCTTAGGACCATCTTATGCATTGAATTTAATCTTGGCTTGGTGGATGCCACGTTGTGGCTTGAACGCTACACTTTGTAAGCATTGATAATTTAGTCCCACATTGGTTGTGGGGAAGCCTTAAATAGGGTTTATATACAAAAACACTTACAATGTAGTTTGAAGTTGGTAGCATGACCCCCCTCCATATAAAATGGGGAGCCCAACTAGCAAATGGTGTGGGTCCTATATACAAATAAGTATGTTTGTTGAAGAATGAAGACCAAAAAACAAACAAACCCAATTGTTCCTCTCTGTCATGTTAACTACATGATTGGTCAAGGTGTCAGGGTGTGATTGGTCCACCTATACAGTGCCAGTTAGTAGAATGAAGTTAGCATTATACCTTCTCCATATTGTTTTACATGCTTGGTTTTAGCTTTATTAGGCCAAAAACTTTTGCATATAGTGTCAAATTGACTCCGTTTAAATTGCATTGAAAATCTATCAATGAGCTTTGTGAACATTTTTGGTATAATTGCAAATTGTTTGATTAGATTGGGGATTTTCTTAGACTAGCAGAGGAAATCAAACATTACATTTAAGATATTGTATTAGATGCAAGGTAAAATTACAAGCAGACCATAAAAAACTATGAAGGATTATTATATATATAAAAACATTACATTTAAGATATTGTATTAGATGCAAGGTAAAATTTCAAGCAGACCATTAAAAACTATTTTATATATATATATATATATATATATATATATATATATATATATATATATATATATATATATATATATATATATATCTTAGACTAGGAGAGGAAATCAAACATTACATTTAAGATATTGTATTAGATGCAAGGTAAAATTACAAGCAGACCATAAAAAACTATGAAGGATTATTATATATATATAAACATTACATTTAAGATAGTGTATTAGATGCAAGGTAAAATTTCAAGCAGACCATAAAAAACTATGAAGGATTATTATATATATATAAACATTACATTTAAGATAGTGTATTAGATGCAAGGTAAAATTTCAAGCAGACCATAAAAAACTATGAAGGAGGATTTTATATATATATATATATATATATATATATATATATATATATATATATATATATATACTCTCTAATGCTTCCTTCTTATACTGTGAATTATATTAGCATTTGAAGGGCAATGTTGAATAGATAACCATCGTCAAAAAAATCATGAGAAGCAGGGTCGACCATCAAATTTAGGCTCTAAACACAAGCACGTCTACTTGACACATGTACATTAACATAGATAGTTCAGAAAAGTGTCATCTAAGTTTTTGTTTCTTTACATAAATGATTCATGACACATGGACAGATTGGATCTCTCAAATAGTCTCTCCTATTTTGATCCTTATTAACTGACAAGTCAAATTACATAAACATTTATATCCATCCCTGCATGCAATTGTATCTGATTACACATTTTTATGCCCAAGCTTCTTTGGGTTCAACCCTTGAAATACCCTATCATTTCCCCTCAACATCATTGCCTAGCTCACCTTGAAACATTTCATTGTTTTCATGCTCTATATGGTATTCCCCTTCCCCACCACTTTCCTAGTGCTTAAGCTCATTGTGAAACGGATTGTATCCTTCTCGCACAAATCATTTCCATATCATTTGAAGGAACCCACCTTATTTTTTACTGTCAACTCTAGTAAAAATATCATATTATTGTTGTTTGGTGCTTCATACATAAAATAGGAGTCAAGATTAGAAGTCATGATTTTAGTGAAGTATGTCATTCGATTTACACTCTTTCATTTTTAAAAATCCCTACTTTACCAAAATAAATATTACATCCCTTTCGATATAAATTACATCTTTAACAATTACCAAAATAAATATGACATCTCTTTCAATATAACTTATTCCTGTAAAATAATTGCTAATAAATAATTTTAAATCCCAAAATAAAAGACACTATTGTACTTTGACTGAGTATTATGAATCCCTGCTAGCTCATGTAGATAGAATGGTTTGTAGATAGGATATGGATCCCAAGAATCTGCGAAGCTCATTTAGGTAGATAGTGATTATAAAATCCTCTTGCAATAAGTCAAAATTTAAAATATTTTAAATTCGATGAGTAGTTATACCACATCATTTTATGACAACTAAACGACATTGAGGAGGAGTTGGCAAGTTCACTTATAGTATTATATCTTACAAGATTGTAATTAAAGCCCATATGTAATTGGTTGATAAGAATCGTGAATCTTATGGAAGAAGGTAAGTAGTATTTTTTATAAATTATTATTTTGAAAATTGATTAATTTGTCTTATGCTTTCCTTTTCTTATATCTTTAATTTATATGTATAATACGTTGTGTGAATCTAATGGTTTATTATGTCATGTGATGTGTAGATTTATTATTAAAATTTAGGTGTCTGATTATTTAAATAAATGTATAATAATTATTTTTTATGAAAATAATAGTTATTTATTTCATCCTTATCAAGTTAATATACAATTTTTTATGAAAAGATATTTTAATTATATTTTTTAATAAAGGTTAATATTTTTCAATCAGAGTTTTGAACCAGGAAGAGAGGGTTTTGATGAGTTCTATAACTCATTACATAAATCACCCAAGACAATTAATAGATCAAAAAAGTATCACTCTAAAAGGAGCGTGAACAACTCCAAAAGCATAACCATAAATAAGCTAGTTGAAACACAATATAAACACAACAAGAGAACAACCAAACATCAGCTAACGAGAAGAGCACGAAGCTTAATCATCATAATCACCAAAGTGTTAAGAGATGGATCATCCATTGACTTGGGCTAACCTTCAAATTCGGTGAGAGAAAAGGTCATCCACAATGCATTACATTCCATCCTTAACCAACTCATCACCCTTGAAACGTAAATGCTTAGCTTCAGTTCTTCAACCTTTCCTCTTGACTGAGGAAAACATAACAATCGATGATCCAATCTCCACATCGTGAGACATAGAAACTCCTTTCTTTAACAAAGCAAGAGGGAAAGGATCCAAAACAAAAGCAAACATAGGGCTCAAATTAAGAAGCAACTATTTTGAGAGATCTTATCATCATTTTTTTTAAGAATGAACCAAAAACTATAGTGAATATATATTTTTTCTACCTATTCCCTTCATAAATATTTCATGATATTTGATTATTTTTCTAATTTTATTGTATAAAGTAAAGAATTTTTCTCCATGATAAACATTTATTTTAAAATAGTTTTAAATACTAGATTTACTTAATTCTATTAGTTCATTCTCAACGTAATTCCATTTGAAATTGTATTGTCATAATTTAAATTTGATTATAAGTAATTGATTATATTTATTTTACTTATGTTTATTCTTAATTAATTTGTATATTTAATTAGTATCTATTTTAGTACTTCATTTTATTTTAAGTCTAAGAGATGACCTATTTTATCTTAAAACCATCATTTGTTGTATATAAAAATGTTATTATTACTAAAAATACTACTATGCATCTATATGTCTCAGTCTAGATTCAAAATCCATCATATTTCCTCAAGGGATAGGATTGCTTAACAAGGACACTAGTGGTAAGCGTTGTTATCCATATCCAACGTTCATGTCCATTTCCCATCAACAGTTGTATTTTTAAATTAATCCCTCTCTAAGGTCATCCTCAATATTTTTGGGCTTCTAGAGTGTGGTCATCCCTTTGGAATTGTTACAAAAGCACATTCAAGTCACTTATTATGCAATTGGGTAATTTCAATTTAGAGGCTTATCTACACAAATACACACTGAGAAAAATTTCACTATTCTTCTGAATTAAGATTCTAAGCACTTCAAGCAACCCTCAACTAAGTTTCAAAAAAGTTCTATATAATCTTAATCCTACATGATCAAGTATTCAAGTTGATTTTAGATGTATTCATATATTCAAAAGAGCACAATTGCATGAAACATATAGGTGGGAGAACTATATTGACCTTGATTTCCTTCTTTGGAGTATTAGATATATAGGCAATGTTTAATCATTTTGAATGTGATTAAGGTCAACTCAACCCAATTACACTCTTATGTTTTATGAATATGTATCATTCAATCATTACATGCCTTACTAGGGTTTTCAACTTCAAGAAGTTATATGCAAATCTCTTGTGCATCTATGAAGATAAAATAAACACACATAAACTTGTTTTCCATTGTTGAATGTGATTATGCCCTAAATTCCTATTTCTTGTAAAAGGATAAAATTGATAGACATGGACAACAACAACAACGACAATAGATGATATTGTCTCTATCCAATATTTATGTCCTTGTGCGAGCTTGAATCTAACTTCAATCAAGATTCTGGATTCAATCCTGATTAATTATTTTTGCATTATTCCAATTAACATAATCAACCAAATGAATCAAAAAATTAATGTCATTAATCAATTGCAAAATTTAACCTTATTTATCATTATTATTTTTTATTTATTTCAATCATTTAACTTGAATTTATTATTTAAAAATACATTTACAACACCTTCCATTATTCCATTCTATTTATTCGAATTAAAGTTAATTTCATTATTTATTCAATTCAAAATAAAACATACATCGGTACTTTTCTATACATGCTTCAAGACGACATCATTGAAAGATTTTAAGGTAGATCTATTTTCTAACCATTGGGCCTTCACTAAAACACTCTTAAATATTTGTATTTAAAAAATAAATTACTAGTTCAGTACATAAATCTTTGTTTAATGATTTTTTTTACTTGCAAAGGATTCTTTATACTCATTATATATAGTTGTTTGAATTCAAGTCTCTTTCTTCAACCTTTGAATTTTCCCCACCACCTATTTTGAAATTAATTTGTATTTTTTGATTTCATGCTTTTTAAATAAGGTTTAATATAGGCCTTTAATTCAATTTTAGGATGTATTTAAGAAATGTTTATTTTTTATGTTATTTTTCTAATTATTTTTTGAACTTTGTTAAAATTATATTTTAAGTTTTATTTTCAAATTCATCATAATAATAACATTATATTTTATCATAAATTTATTCTAAAATCATTATAATATTTTCATAAATGTATTGTTAAAGTGTTATAACTTTATCATAAATTTCAAATCATTGTATCAATAATTTGTTATAAATTTATTATTTATATATATATCACAAATTTATGATAAATTCTACAAAAATATAATAAGTTTACAATAAAATCAATCATGAAATTTTTATAAAAATAAAAATAGAATTTAAACCTCTCACCTATCTTTTATCTTTTATGCATCTTATAGGAAAAAATAGATCATTCCTACGTACTTCTAACATTCCATAATACATCCCATTTCATTTAAATTTTTTTCTAAAAGACCTTATTTGAGAGAAGAAATAAAAAGTTCCAAAAGACTTTATTTGAGAAAAGAAGAAATAGATAAAATGATAAGGATTAGATCGAATGAACAAATAAAATTTAAATATAAGAAGAAGTATATTTCCAATTATCATGGCCAAGAATAGGAAGCATAAACTACAGTAATGATGATGAGATTAGTTTTATAATTTTTAAAGACTTATCTTTAATATTTTGGTTTTATATAATTTTTTAAGATTTTTGTCTAAATTTTATTTTATATTAAAAATAAGAAAAATATATTATTTATAGGATTTATATATATATCATTTTATTTTTTTAATAGTTTTGTAAAGACTTTAATATCTAATGATGCTTTAAAAACGGTCCTAAAAATGAAAACGTAAATTATACAACAATTTGGTAATACCTGCAATCGAATACTCATACAAATAATTAAACATATTAAAAAGAATAAAAATGATATAAATTAATCTCAAACTAAGTTATATTCCTATTAACCCCATTAAAGTTTCAGAAGAAAAATAGATATTAACTTTTAAGAATAAAAATAACACGTAAAGATTTAAACCAAAAATTAATTTCTTATTAAAAAACATGATGACTTATCATAACACTTAAGAACTCTAAAGTGGATTTATCCCTTAACACAATCTTCATATTTAAACTAATATAAAAAATCAAGTAAATATAGGTTTCGGTGATAGAGTGATGTTCATAACATATTAATAATGTTATCAAGGTATTATTCAATATAACTTAATGTATAATCCATTAACATTTTTATAAAGATAAAAATGATCTAATCCATCAAGACAATAACCTAATCTTTTATAAAATAATAATTATTAAAAATAATTATTTATAAAATAATAATTTTTTAAAATAATTAGTTAAATTAATTAAAATAAAAAGATGAAATACATTACATTTTTAAAAGAATGAAGAATATCCATTATATCAAAGAGTGTAATAGAGATTAATCAAAATTAATAACTATTCCGTTTATTGTGTTTATTCTCTTTTATTCATCCTTGTTGAATACAAATTTTCTTCATTTTTATTTACCTCTCCTTCTAATTTTATATTTCTCTTATGGCCTATTGGAGGTTATGATTAATTCAAATTAAAGAGTTTCCATTACTTAGTAAAAATGGTACAATATTTTTGTACCAAAATGTGATACTAGGGCATAATATTATTAGAAGAGTAAAACAAAATGCACAAGTTAAATGTAGAATATAGCAGTTTAAAATAATAAATGAAACCTACATTAGTGATTAAAAATATTAAATAAACATAATTGAAATTGATTTGATAAGCAGTATACAATATGAAAATCAAAAGATATGGAATACTCACACATCAAAAAAATCTTGGAATTTCAAAAGTGCAACATTGGTCTAAAGGGAATGAGTAAGCTCTATGTAAAATTAATATTTTTTATTGTACAAGCAAATATTCAAAACTTACATCCTAAATAATGAATCTACCCATAGAATACTTGGTAGTGTCCCTATTTGATCAAAGAATATTCTCTTAGGTGAGGAATGTGTCTATGCACCTTTTTGTTTATGGATGTTTTTTTGTATGTTCACCTCCTAATATTGTACAATCATGTATTTGTGTTTCTCTAAATTGGCAGGGAAAATGTCTAAAATGATGTCTTCTTTATGTATTGACCTAATTCTCTGCAACACATGCAAAGGAGAAGGGATAATATATGTTGGGTTAGGAGACCTCAAAAGGAAGTGAAACTACATCTCTACATGCAAGAATCATACTCCATGGAGTTCTTATATAGTGTAAATATAATTTTAAGTAAGGGTTTCAACCTCCTCTTCCTTGAAAGTGATGATGAAACTACATGAACATTTACCTAACCTTTTTTTAATACAAATGCATGATTTGATAATAGCTTGAAAAATATTTGAAGTTTCAAGACGTAATTGTAACAATAAATATATAAATTGAAGGCTCTACTTGGATTATATATAAGGATTCATCGATCATATGTATGTATGTATGTATGTTAAAAAAAGTGTATCCCATCATTAATTGGTTTAAAACTTTTGATGTTATAACAACCCTCACATGGTTGAGTCATAAGGAAAACCTTTGAGCTGATTTTGGGGAAAATTAACCTAACATGGAGAAAATGAATAAGAATAGTAATGGGCAAGAAAACAAAACAATTGGGAACAATTAAAGGTGTACAAATTTTTCCCTATATTTGGCAATGTTCTTATCTGCGACTTGATAGGTGTAGCAATAAGAAAGAAGTTTAATAGTTCCAATTTTGTAAAATAATTTTTTGAACCAACTAATTATGGGATTTTTTTTTGTAAAGTGTATTTTTTTTAAAATGCACCTTTGATATGTCTTATACTTTGAGCATTTGGTAGTCAGGAATTCAATTATTCTCCCTCTCTTATTTTTTTTTCTCATTTTATAAAGGTTAAATCTCCCTCATAGTAAAAATTATGGGTTATTATATTCCTCTACTTTGTATTGCACCCGTTTGTGCTTCATTTTGTTTAATAGTGCCATGGCCTGAATTTTTGTCCACGTATAAAAGACAAGTCTTTATATAGCATATTTTCAATTGTGTATACTTTGAGTAATTGATAAAATCTTATGTGTTTCTACTTTTCCTACCCTTTGGCTTTATTCTTATTATGACAATGCCATTCCCACATTCGAGTTAGTCCTTACCTCAAATATTTTATCATACATTATGTTTCAACCTATCGTGAAGAAGTTATGTCTCGTGTTTTGGTAGAGGAGCAACCCAATGCCACCCATTTCCATTTTGGTGTGTCACAACCCTTTTATTTTTTTGTTCATCTCCTCCCTTATCCCCTGAAATTCATAGATTAGTATTATTTTAGGCATATTATCATTAGGATAGGAACAAAACTTGTTGTCTTTGGAGGTTCTTCTACAAGGATGAGTTTCACTTATATTAGAACTTTCTATGTTGTGCCTGAAGTGTAGGAAATATTTTAAACAGACACATATGCACATCAATGGTGACACAACTCATTATGATGCCATATATTTCTCCCATAACTCTAAGTATGAAAACAAGTTATTATAAATGAAAATTTATTCATGTTTTCAATTTAAAATTCACTTTATATACCAAGTGAGTTATAAGGTTATATTTTTTAGTTACTTTATCATAAGTACTTATCAATTAATTTGACCTAAGCTTGCACACTTGGTTATTATAGTGTTATTTCATGGTGTGAAATTATATGCATCCTAACATGTTTTTAACCATTTATGTAACATTTACACCATCTTGTTAGGGTAAGTGACCTAAAAAACATGTTTTCTACTTAATCTAGATCAAGCTCACATATGGGGCAAGCCACTTTCATGTTATATCATTTATATCTTACCCACATTAGGGAAACATAATATTACATTTACATTGATTATATATTTCCCATAATAGGGATGTTTTACTCATGCAGTTACATTAAACATATCTCGCCTACCATGGGGTGACTTGTTACTATTTCTATTCATCAATTTTAGAATTCCCACAAAGAGTCATGTTCTCGTACACCTGTAATGACTATTATTTTCCCATCTAGGGGCATCTCATTACTATTTTTTGTACTTTAATTAGAATTAGACACACACGAGTCAACATATAATGTATTCATGCTTTCATGACTATATTTTACTATGTTTTTATAGATCTACACTTTATTTTTCTATTTACATGTGGTATAAGTAATCCCTTTGTTTTAAGATATGTGATCACATGTTCATTCCATACCTCAAAAGGGGGACATGTTATCTCTTTATTATATCTACAGTCACATAGTGATACACATTATATTTTCCCTTGATCCCACCCTTGCGATAAGGAAAATGGTAGTGATACACATTATATTTTCCCTTGCTCCCACCCTTGCAATAATGAAAATGGTGGTACACATCATACTTTTCCGATCTCCCACACTTGGAAGAAATCACATGGTGTTACATGGCATGTTCCTCTTAGTCTCATCACAAGATTCATACATACTTAGAGGTGACAGAGATTCTAAGACATGGATTTCATAGAGACGTATTCACGAATTTCAACACAATTAGGGGTATTTTTTCAATGCTCATTTTATTTCCTTGATTTTATAAATTCCTTGATCATGCATTTATATAGGCATGGATTCACTTATATATGGTTTTCATGTGTTTGTAGGGGCACACATTCCCCAGCCATAAAAGCACAGATGCTAGTTCTATAATTGTCCCAACTTACCATTATGGAGATTAGGTGATGTCTCTTTCCTTTTGACTTTTAGCTCACTAAGAGTCACAAGCTAACTTTAATAACTCTCAAATAGTTGTCACAATGACCCATGGATTTTTTTTAGTGGCGAATATTCATTAATTCATGAATATTCCATTTTTCAAAGTCGGTATTTGGTGATTTTGTGGGGTAGCCAACAGTGTGAGATCGCCTAAATTTTAAGGTAGAATTTAAATTTAAGGGTCAACCCACCTACTTTTTAAAATAAATTTCCCCTTATAAATGTAACAATTCATTTAATTATTTATTTGTGCTTGATTCACCATTCATTGACATGAATGTGTCATATTGTTAACGATGACCATTATCACTAGTTAGGGCCTTTAAAGGATGATCTTCATTCAGCATACCTTCGTCAACATGTAACAATTCATTATATCTTTTACCTCTTGATGTCGAGGTAAAATTTCAAAGTTATTTTCAAGTGTATTGATTAATGACATAATTAATTATATAATTTACCTTTATATTAGTTATTCTTTTATTTAAAAATAATTAAATTTAAAAATATATATTATATTATGAATGTCGAGTATAAAAATATATATTATAAAATAAATTTAAAAATATATATTATAAATAAATTTAAGAATTAAAAAAATATATTAATATTGAATAAATAAATAATAAATAATTAAAAATTAAATTTTAAATATATTTAAGTAATTTGATAGCTTTAATAATATAATAGCTATTATTTTATATTTGAATTATTGTAATATTCATGTAAAGTTCATAATGTAATTAATTTTTTTGGATAATTAAATTAGAACAATTTTAACATTGATGTAAAGTTCACAATCTATTTTTTATTTTTGTGTCTTTTTTATCTCATTTTTTATTTTCTAAATATTTAGGTTGTAATTATTGATCTAGGGGCATCTCATTACTATTTTGTGTACATTAATCAGAGTTAGACACATAGAAGTCAACATCCAATGTATACATGTTTTCATGACGATATTTTACTATGTTGTTACATCTACACTTTATTTTGCTATCTTACATGTGGTATAAGCAATCCATTTGTTTTGAGATATGTGTTTCACATGTTCATTACATACCTTAAAAGAGGGACATGTCATATCTTTATTATATCAGTAGTCACATAGTGATACACATTATATTTTCCCTTGCTCCCGCCCTTGCAATAAGAAAAATGGTAGTAATACACATTATATTTTCCCTTGCTCCCACCCTTTCAATAATGAAAATGGTGGTACACATCATACTTTTCCTATCTCCCACACTTGGAAGAAATCACATGGTGTTACATGGCATGTTCCTCTTAGTCTCATCACAAGATTCATACATACTTAGAGGTGACAGAGATTCTAGGACATGGATTTCATAGAGACGTATTCACAAATTTCAACACAATTAGGGGTATTTTTTCAATGCTCATTTTATTTCCTTGATTTTAGAAATTCCTTGATTGTGCATTTATATAAGCATGGTTTCACTTATAGATGGTTTTCATGTGGTTCAATTTTTCTAGTTTATGTGTGCATTGACATTGTCTAGACATATTTCCACATGTTCTCATCTTTCAATTGTCTACAAATTTGTGACAATTTAGTATTCTTTTCAAAACCCTCTATTTACATATTTGAACTATTCTATAATATTCCTTGTTGTAATTAAGTATTATTTTTATTATTATATTATAGTAAAACAAGATTGATTTAAACTACACATTATTTTATAGATAATATATTGCATGTTGATGTAAAATGATTTCCCTATATCACGATATAATACAAAAACAATAGTCGTATATATTTAAACAACACCACCATCCCAATAAATATACTAAATATTAATACTATGAAAACCTCTTGCACAATTAGGTAAATGTTGATTATTATTGTGAAATGGATCGAGGGTTAGGCCACAACTACTCATAGTAACAAAGCAACAAACTCAATACATCTCAACAAACTCTCACATCTCCATTTGAATCACATGTAATTTTAAGACAATAGTCAAGGGGTAAGAATATGACTTAATGAATTGAAGTGTCATTATTTTTGCTATTGACGGCATACCTAAGATTTTCATGTGAATATTTTAAAACTTTATCACACAAATTTCTTAGCTCCTCCACTTGACGAGCTAAGTCTTCAATTACCTTTGTTAGGATTGCATGTTCTGGTAATAATAAGTTTATAATATAAAACAATAAGTTTGAATATCACATTACTTCGAAATAAAATATAATAATTTTTTAAGAGATGTAATTTATAATTTTTCATTTTTTAATTTCAAAGATTGAAAATTGCAATTTAAATTATATTATAAATTCATAATTTTTTTTAATGTATATAATACATTTTAATAGATAAAATTAGTATATATAATTTAAATATATTTATTTAAAAAATGCCAATATGTAAAACTTAAAATAATATTACAAAAAAATAAAACTCCAAACTCCACCATAAAATTAAGACAATACAATTTTTTGATTGAATTCTTTAGAAATAAAAGAAAAATAAACACACTTATATTAAATTCTACCACCATTCCAAATACAAACATAAAACACATCTTAATATTAAAAAATAATACAAATCTATTTAAAAATATCTAAAATACATTTCAACTCCAAATATAACCCTAAACTTCCATAAATTTCCATTCACGTGAAGACTGGATTGTATTTTCCCAAAGCTGCAACCAAAAAGTTGATGGAAAGCATACCAGCCCTTCAAATTTTGCTTGTTTAGTAATACATTGTACAGTGTAAATGATGTGCTCAGATATTTGTTTGCCCACCATCACCGTCTTCATCTTCTTTGAGAGCTACCCACTGCCTCCAATCTCAACTTACAGGGAAAACCAATCAATTTTGTGACCGTTAAAACAACCAAAAGATGGAAATGTTGACTGTTTGGAGATGTAACATACTATCTTTTTTCATAAAGGTTTAAGTTATGTCGAAAAAGATGTAATGTTTTGTTTTCGTAACATAGAGTTTTATAAAATAAAGAAGTGTAAATTGGTATGACTATTGACGTCATCTTAGCTTTTTTGTATGAAGAGTTAAACAATAATATTTTTATATTTTTTTTTTAGAGATGATGATGGAAAACGCGGTTGTTTGTTTTTTTATATAACATGATAATGCATTATGAAGGGAGGAGACGTCCGGTTTCACAATGAATTTGAATAATAAAGAAGTAGTGAGCAAGAGTAAAAACTTATGATATCATATTTCATATATTTATATAAACTTTCTTAACGAACTAAATGACACATGTAATTAGTATTTAATAATAATAAAATTATGTCAAGTTCTAAGAAATATTGTTATATATGTGTAAAAACTCATCAAATATAGTCGTCAACTATACATACACAATGTTTTGCTTGAGTAACAACCGTAAATATTACTCCCCATCGCCCATTATATATATGAACTCTATTAATGAACTAAGTGACGCATGTAATTAGTATTTTTAATAACAAACTATTTTACGCTCTAAGAAATGTTTTTATACGTGTGTAAAAACTCATCAAATATAGGTGCCAACCAGACACACACAATGTTTTGCTTGATTTATGGCCCTATATTAATCTCTCTTGCCCAACCCACAATCTACAATCCACATTATAGTCATAGAAATTTCTTCTTCACATTTAACATCTAAAATCTAAATTGATTTTTTTTCTACACAACAAAAATGTGAATATCTCCTTCAACATATTCAAACCAAAGGAGGGCTATGACATTGACCATGCAGTGGCTCACATGACAGTTGTGCTTGAAAAAACTTGTAATATTAATGTTACCATTCTCAATGCCTCGACTACTCACGAGTATTTATTTAATTATTTGTTTGTGTTTGATTCACCATTCATTAACATAAATGTGTCATATTGTTAACAATGACCATTATCACTAGTTAGGGCCTTTAAAGAAAGATCTTCATTCAGCATGGGTTCGACATTCTAAATTATCACTAGTTAGGGCCTTTAAAGGAAGATCTTCATTAAGTCTCCACCCTTTCCATGAAATCATTTTCCAAAATTAAGTCTCCACCCAAATTACTTAAAAAAATTAAAAAATTAAAAAATAAATAATAAAATAAAATAAATAAATAATGATACGATATAATTCAATCATAAACTCATTTGTCAACATGTAACAATTCATTATATCTCTTATCTCATAATGTTGACAAAGTTATTTTAAGTGTATTGATGAACAATATGATTAATTATATAATTTACCTTTGTATTAATTATTCTTGCATTTAACCAAAAAATTTAAATTTAAAAATGTATATTATATTATAAATGTAGAGTATAAAAATATATATTATATTATAAATAAATTTAAGAATTAAAAATATATATTAATATTGAATAAATAAATTTTAAATAATTAAAAAAAAAATGTTAAATATATTTAAGTAATTCATACACAAAAATATATATATATATATATATATATGATAAAACATAATAAAAACCATAAATAAAGAGCATATAATTAAATTCAACCTTGATTAATATGTAAATAAATAACTATAAATATGTTGAAATATACAATTTAAAATAAAGTAATATTTATATATTAAAATAATTGGTTTTGTATTATTATAAAAATTTTAATAAAAAAATGAAAAATAAGAAATAATGTAAAATAAATCTAAAAATAAATTTCTATTTTTTTAATATTTAATTAACCAAATTTGAATAAGATATATCACATTATTATATAAATGATTAGAAGTTTGAAATACCAATGAAACTTTATAATTAAAAAATAAATAAACCAAAAATAAAACATCTAAATTATTATCATAAAAAATATTTAGAACAACAAATCAAAAATAATAATAAGAATAATGTTTTAAAAATATAAAAAGAAAACTATATACATTAAAAATAAAATAATCAAACTAAAAAATATACAATTTAAAAAAAATTAAATAATGTTTAAATTAAAGGAGTGTGATTTAAATGCTAGAAGGTATTTATATCAAATATTTATTTTAGAAAACATGATTTTACCTACAACTAATTTAATAACAGAATTGCTTGAATAAATAGCCTACCAAAATTTAATTCTAAATAAAATCAGTTAAAGTCTATAAATAAATAATAATAATAAAGTAATAAATTATATAAAAAAATTTTAAATAAAATTAGTTAAAGTCTATAAATAAATAATAATAAAGTAATAAATTATATAAAAATTTATAATAATAAAGTAATAAATTATATAAAAATTTATTATATTAATGTAGGATTTTCTAATGGATATTTTTATTAATTTGAGTGTGTAATATACTGATAAATAATTATATTAATTATTATGTCATATATGTTTCTGAGTATATTTGTTGTAATTTATTAATTATTATTTTATATATGTTTATGGGTATATTTGTTACAATATATTAATTACTATTTCATATATATTTACAAGTATATTTGTTTGAGTTGCATTTAATTTTTAAAAATATTCTTAAATATTATAGAAGGAATATGTCAATTTTTATTTAACAAATTTTATGAAAAAATTATAGTTATTAAAATCATATGTATTTTAAAAAAATTGTTTGGTTGAATAAAAATTAGTTAATTTAAAATTGATTCCTATACTCTTATCTTGGCAGGGATTAGTAAATTTGACAATTACATTAATAAAATAAATAAATAAATAAATAAAAATTTAAATAAATATAATTTATAATTTTTATTTTTTTAATTTTTTAAATTAAAAATTATAAATCAAGTTATATTTGAAACCCATCTTTTTATTCATACAATATATTTAAATACATAAAATTAGTGTGGATAATTTTTTTTTTGATAATTTAAATATAGTTGTTTAAAAAATTAGATATTAATTTTAAAATTTTTATCTTAAATTTTTTACATATTATAATTATTTATAATTTCATTATCTTCTTCATAAAAAATTTATTAGTTAATGATAAATCATGTCAATCTAACTACAATAATATATGAAACTCAAAATAATATTTTAAGTAAAAAATAGGGCTCCACACTCTATCACATGGCCAAGATAATATATTTTTTGGATTGAATTTTCTAAGAAAAAGAGAAAAGTATATAAGTGATGGTCAAATAGACGTCAAAATTAGAAATAAAAGTGAAGGCACTCACCACATTACAATCCATTACCCATTGTCGAACGTTTCTCAACATAACAATTTATTACATAATATTTCAGGATTCACTACATAGATTCAAGTCAATATATTGACCCAATTTATGAGGTGGTCAATATGCTTTGACCAATCACTCATGTGAGTGTTCATGTGGATCATTCACATGAGTGATTGGTCAAAGCATATTAACCACCTCATAAAATGGGTCAAGATATTGACTTGAATCTACTACGCAGTGAATCTTGAAATATTATAAAATCAACCCATTCCCATTTGGGTATTAATGTTAAATTCGAGTTTTATGTTTAATTTTATCAATTTTTTATGTTTTTAAAATTAAAAACCATTAAATTTTAATATCCTTAATAAGAGATTGTATATTAAAATTGATTACTTAATAAAAAAAGGAAATCGGATATTTTATTTTTAAGGAATTTAAGTAAGAGTATTATAGTAACATTTATAAGCATTTTGAATATAAAGAGTTCTAGGATTATTATGATAATTAAGTTGGAAAGAATCCAAAAATTATTAAGGAATTTTGCGATTAAGAGTTAAGATTGTTATGAGAAATTATATTTTCAACACACTTTATTGGGTCCTACTAACTAATTTAGTTTAAAGGGATTTAAAATTTGTCATCGTCATCATCATGATCGTAAAGTACCAACTATATGTAATTCAATTTGTTAAAGTATATTAGTATAGGAGAAAGAGTCTCTTAAAATCTACCCTAATATGATAATCTCATTCCTCTCTTTAATAGTATAATATACTATCAATTGCATCAAAAGTTGTAATGGATTCATCGATAGGGAAAAAAATTAAAATGATAAACACTAAAGCATGGAAAGTAAATTTTTATAATGAGATATGTTTTTTTTAAATGTAATACTAGTATCATGTGAGAAATTTTTTGCAGTGAACATGAATATGATCTCTTTTCGAAATGAGGAGTGTATGATCACATGTACAAGGGTGATGTTAACCCCAAGAATCAACCAAGTGTAACCAAGTTGAGGAGCACGCACAGGGTAGACAATGAACACCAAATGTCCCAATGAGTACAGAGTAGCATGCGAAGAACTTGACCTCAACATGCATGAGTACACCATGGAAACCGCTAGCAAGGTAGGCACAAGCTGGCAAGGGCAAGCCCACATGCATAAAATGACAAAACTGTAGAATTAAGATAAATCAAACCACATGAAACTAGGAATTGCATCATGGATTATGGGGATAAATGCTATAATTTATGACTGGCAACTAATCTTGATGAAGTTAATAAGTGACAACAAAAGATGAGGTAGATGGCCTCGAGAAGACTAGAGCATTAACCGTTAAGTGGACAATCAATATAATAACTACTAAGTAGTGGCAATTGAGCTACCAAATGACACATAGGATCCTAAATGGTTGACTCTTGAGAGAGAAGGGTTGGTTGGGATTTTGTTAGATTGTTTTTATTTTTACTATTGCTAGAGTGATGAGACCTTACACGTACATGTTGTTGGATTACATCTAGAGCACCATATGAACAAAGAGAAGAGAATAAGAGTATAGATATGATTAGTAGTGATAGTATGTAACATTATAAGAATTGTGATCACCTTGTAACTATGAGATTTAATCTAATTGACATTATTATTTTCACTATGATGGTGAAAATGGTTGTGGCTTAGAGCAATATTGTGTTATACTTTCCATTGCCTTATATAACGAGGGAAATGAATACTTGCATACAATAAGTGTTGTTATGTATTACATCAGATAAGTGCATGTTATTTTATAGCCCTGTGTAGATGAAGTAAGACTAAGGATTTATTAAGTATACTTGGGAGCATGTGGTGTGTGTGTTAAGCTATGAAATTAATTTCGTTTGATGCTAACTATACTTTAAGAAGTGGCACGCGAGACAAATATGGTGCACAAGATAATGCATTCACCACCAATGCTCATAACTACCCCCAACCTACCTTAGTTCCCCTCTCTACACTTTGAGTGAATATGTAAGGCCCCCTTGTATGATATGCCACTGCAATTAGGTTAAGTGTTGGTATTTGGAAGGTTTTATGTGGGATTGGTGCATGATTAACCAAAAACTAGACCAACATTTGTTTCATTATTAAGACAAGTTAAATTTTGTTGCTACAATGGTGAGTGAAGGTGGTATATATTACTTGTAAATGACTAGCTAAGTTCTTATGTGTTTGAGTAGTGTGGAGGGTAGAAGGTGAAAATGGCATGATCTCTTCAAAGTAGTAAGGGAAACTTCAACATGGAAGGACTAGACAAGCATGAGCTCATGAGGCACACATATAATGAGAAAGGACAAAAGCTAATGGTTGAGAAATATCATTGGGAAATGATGGAGTTTGACTTAGGATATGTTGTGAAAACTCACGTAGAATGGGAATGGAATGAGGAGGAATCTCACAAAGAGGATTTACACACCAGTGATGAGGATTTGAGCACCGATGATCATGAGTGAGTATGGGAAGAAGAAATAAATATATCCTAGGAAGAAGATAAGTGGAAGGAGACTATTGGAGGAATGCCTAGTTCCCCTCTATCCAAAGCACATGCTCATGCATCTGACTCTATTAGAAGAATAGCCTTTAGATATTATGGATTTGGGTGATATAGGAGGATTTATCACACACAAAGAGGAAGGTTTTCTGCTAGAGGAAGTAATCCCTTACCTTTCACATGAACTAGTGGTCATGTACCTAACACAATAATGTATATAATGCATTAGGGTATGCCACCAGTAGAAGGGGGTATAACCCCTCATATGAGAAGTTTGACTTAGAGTGAAGCAATAAGATTTGGAGGACCATTAAAGGCCTAGAAAGTGCTCCAAGCAGTTGGAGGAGCCATGGTACATCCAATTGCAATTGCTAGTGGAGTTGTCCCACCAATAGGAGTAAGTCAAGGGTCAGGTGTATGGTGATGGATTATAAAGAATGTGCCACTATATTCGTAGTTAATCTATAAATTTAGTATAGTCATGGACTTTTAAATTTTTTGTATCATTTGACCCTGTGTTTTAATTTTCTAATGTTTTTCATCTCTTTATCTACTTTTCTTGCATATTGTGTGTTGGTTTGTGCACCAACAAGGTTGGAATTTGATTCAAATATCTATATATACTTGAGCACATTGGTGCATTAGGACAATGATGTATGTATGTATGTATGTATGTATGTATGTATGTATGTATGTATGTGTGTGTGTGTGTGTGTATGTATGTATAGGTATATGTATATGTATATGTATGTATGTACACACACACATATTGAAGTTGTAAAATAAAGGATTGCATTTATTCGAGAGTCACCCCTATACCAAAATATTAATTAAATAATTTAGTGAAAAACATATAAATCTACTAGTTATTGTATTTATTGAAAGAATAAGGGTTGGGTCATTTGTACTGCACTAGATTATTTATTAAACTACATTCTACTTATGTGTTATTTTTAATGCATGGTCCCCAAAGGTGGGATGATTGAGACATGCCTTCAAATCCATCCCCTCCCTCATTTTTTGAGGTTTTACAAGGTATTGAAGGTTGATTATAGTTTCAAGAAAGGACACCTATTTCTTAATAATCTGCGATGGATTTTAGAAAATTGAGGAAGATTTTCAGAGCCCAATAGCAAAGGATGAAAGTCTTCAAATTTGTTTCTAAGAATTTCATAGTTTCTAAGAATTTACTAGTATGGTTGTGGTAGTGTCAAGATAGGAGTGATATGGTCTTTGTCAAAATCTAAAAGTTCTTTGTTCACCATGATTTTTCTAGGTTAGGTGTGCATTGGCACTATCTAGACATGTTCTCGCCTTTCAAATGTCTACAAATTTGTGAAAATTTGGTGTTCTTTTCAAAATCCTCTCTTTACACATTTGAACTATTCTATAATATTCCTTATTATAATTAGGTATATACACTATATTAAGGTAAAACTAGTTTGATTTAAATTACACATTATTTTATGGGTAATGTATTTACTTATAGATGTTTTTCATGTATTGACATGGGCACACATTTCCCAATTATATAAGTACAGATGTTAGTTTCATAATTGTCCTAACCTACCATTGTGGAGATCAAATGATATCTCTTTCCTTTTGATTTTTAGCTCGCTAATAATCACATACTAGCTTTAATAACTCTCAAATAGTTGTCACAATGACCATGAAAATACACATATCCACATGATTGGTTTTAGTTTGACATGTATGCATGCACATACATCAAAGTAGGGAATTGTGTAGGCACCCAATTTTTGTGTACATGACTATTGATCTACTATGGTATTTGTTTATTTATTTGTTATAGATCATTGGTTTAGATTAGGCTCTCATTGTTGTGTAATTTATGTGTTTTGCTTAGAATTTGACATGCTATTTTAGTTTTACTCAACTTACGACACTTTCAAATCTATGATTCTCTTGTCAACTTTACTATCTTATATGTTTGCCCTTTTTCCTTTTCTTTTCTTCTTGCTTTCTCTTTTTCTCTGTTCCTTATTTTTTCTTTATTTCCTCTATTTTAAATTTTTTTTCTAGATTTTTGTGAAGACCATACTAGTGTAGTGATGAATAAACAAGAACATACCACTATATTCTTAATTAATCTAAAAATGCAGTATGGTCATTGTCTTTTACATTTTGTGCATCCTTTGACTCTTTATTTTTGTTTTCTAATGTTTGTACCTCTCTTTGTCTACTTTTCTTGCATATTATGTTTTGGGTTCTGCACCAACTAGGTTGGAATTTGAATTCAAGAGTCTATGTATACTTGATCACATTAATGCATGTAGGAAAAAGATGTGTGTGTGTGTGTGTGTGTGTGTGTGTGTGTGTGTGTGTGTGTGTGTGTGTGTGTGTGTGTGTGTGTGTGTGTGTGTGTGTGTTTGTTGAAGTTGTAAAATAAAGGATTGCATCTATTAGAGTATCACCCATATACCAAAATCTTATTTAAATAATTTAATGAAAAAACATATAACATCTACTAGTTATTGTATTCATTGAAAGAATAAAGGTTGGGACACTTGTATTACACTAGTTTGCATATTAAATTACAAAATACTTGTGTGTCATTTTCAATACATATTCCCCAAAGGGGACCTGATTGAGGCAGGCTCTCAAATCCAACCCCCTCCCTCATTTTTTGAGGTTTTGTAAGGTATTGAATTTTGATTACAATTTTAAGAAAGGACATCCTTTTCTTAATAATCTATAATGAATTTTGGAAAATAGAGCAATATTCTCAGAGCCCAAGAGAAAAGGATTAAACTCCTCAAATTTATTTTTAAGAATTCCATAGTTTCTAAGAATGTACCAGTATGGCTGTGGTAGTGTCAAGCTAGGAATGCTATGGTCTTTATCAAAATCTAAAAATTCTTTGTTCACCATAATTTTTATAATTTATGTGTGCATTGACACTGTCTGGATATGTTTCCACATGTTCTCACATTTCAATTGTTTATAGATTTACAACAATTCGATGTTCTTTTCAAAATGCTTTGTTTACAAATTTAAACTATTCTATAATATTTCTTATTATAATTAGATATATTTTTTTATTATTATATCAAAATAAAATTAGGTTAGTTTAAATTGCACATTATTTTATAGATAATGTATTGCATGTTGATGTACAACAACTTCCTCATATCACAATATAACACAAAAATAAAAATTATATATATTTAAAACATCACCACCACCCTGATATATATACTAAATATTAATACCATGAGAACCTCTTGCACAATTATATACCATAAAAATACACACTTTGATATATATATCCATTAGGTGAATGTTGAGTAGCTAGGCCAATAAAGCAACATCTCAACAAACTCTCACATCTCCATTTGAATCACATGTAATTATAAGACAGTAGTCGAGGGGTAAGAATATGACTTGTGATCATTTCTGCTATTGATGGCATACCTTAGATTTTCATCATGTCATCAACTTTCATGTGAATATTTTTAGAATATGACTTGTTATTATTGCAATTGTGGAGTTTCTACCATAATACGATCCTAGTTTGTAAATTGATACGATGAGTGACATCATCTTAAATTTTGTGTATGAAAGATTAAACAATAATATTTGTATATTTTTATTGGAGATGGTGATGGAAAATGAAGTTGTTTGTTTCTTTATACAATATGACAATGTATTATGAGAGGAGAAGATATTTTGTTTCACAATTTGAGTAATTGTGAAGTAGTAGGAAAAGGTAAAGCCATACAAAACACACAAGTGATAAAAGAATATAAGATTAACTAAATAGTAATAGTTGGACAATGACAGAGTATTTCATATGGTATTATATACCAGAAAGTTCATATCATACACCATATTGAGATTCATGATGATGATGATGATGATGAATTATTATTTTACTATAATAATAATAGATATTTATATTTATAATATAATAATATATTATATAATAATTTATAATATCCCTTATAACATCATGTCCATAACATACTTGATGGTGTTCTTCTTATTTGTACCAACACTCTCAATCATCATCATTCCCTACACATCCATGATGGTATTATCTTCTTTGAGAACAAAAAACAATCATTTAAATGTTATTATATAATAATAATTAATTTAAAAATATTAATATATTATTATAAAATATTTAATATTTATAAAATATAATATTACTAATTATAATATTATATATATAAATATAATATAATTAAATCTCTACCCAAATTGCTAAAAATAAATCACACATAATTATATGGCTTGATATAATTACAATCATAAATAGTGTTAAAACTAACAATTCATGATTGAGGTAAAATTTCCAAAGTTATTTTCAAGCATTTTGTTCCGGATTTCAAGAATTAAAAAATATTTATATTAAATAAATAAATATTAAATAATTAAAAAAACAAATATTAAATATATTTAAACAATTTGAAAGTTTTAATAATAAAGTAATTATTATTGTATGTTTGAATCATTTGGCATTAATGTAAAGTTTATAATTTAATTAGTTTTTAGGATAGTTAAATTAGAATAATTTTAATATTGATGTAATCTATTTTTTATTTTTGATTAAAAAAATTATTTCATTTTTCATTATCTAAATATTCAGGGTTTAATTATTTATTTTGAATCTTGAATTTTTAAAATATGTATGCTATTGTATTGTATATATATATATATATATATGATAAAAAATCATAAATAGATAATATATAATTAAGTTCAACCTTGATTAATACTAGAAATATTTATAAATATGTTGAAATATAAAATTTAAATTAAAAGAAATATTTATATATAAAAATAATTGATTTTATATTGTTAAAAAAAAATTAGTGAGAGTATGAAAAATAAAAAATGATGTTAAGTAAATTTAAAAATAAATTTATATTCACATTATATTTGATTGACTAACTTTAAATAAAATATATTACATTATTATATAAATAGTTAAGGTTTGAGATATCAATGAAATTTTATAATAACAAAAAAAAATTAAGCAAAAAATAAAATATCTAATTAATATCATTAAAAATGATTAAAATAAGCAAATCAATAATAATAATGATGTTTAAAAAATATAAAAATAAAACTATACATATTAAAAATAATAAATAAACCCAAAAAAACACAATTTAAAAAAAATCTAAATAAAATTTAACAAAAAAAACCTACCAAAATTTAATCTCATAAATAAAATTTATCAAATCCAAAAATAAATAAATAGCAAGCAACAAACCATATAAAAACTCATCCTATTAATATAGGACTTCATAATGGATAGTTTTACTAATTTGGATACATAATTATATTAATTATTATTTCATATATGTTTATAAGTATATTTGTTATGATAAGTTTATTACTATTTCATATTTGTTTATGAGTATGTTTCTTGTGATTTAATTAAAATTAGTTTATCTATATTAAATTAACATACCTTAAGGAATGGTTGTTATAATAATAATTATTATTATTATTATTATTATTATTATTATTATTGTTGGCCATGCTAAGAAAATATTGGAAATTTTGAAACCTAAAAAATCTAGTAAGCTTTAATTACTATACAAAATAAAAAAGTGTATTATGGAATCCAAACCAAATAAAATGCATTAAAAAAATTTAATGGCAAGTGGGATAATATTTAATTCCTATGTTTTATTTTCTATTCAATTAGTATATAGATAATATTATTTAAAGGTGTATTGTTGGAGCTATATTTAATTTGAAAGAATATTCTTAAATAATTAGAGAGAATATATTAATATTTATTTAATAAATTTTATGAAAAAATTATAGTTATTAAAATTATATGTATTTTAAAAATTTGATTGATTGAATAAAAATTAGTTAATTAAAATTTGATTCTTATAATCTTGTTTTGACAGGAATTAATAAATTTGACAATCACATTAATCTGAAATAAAATATAATATTTTTTAAATAAATATAATTTACATTTTTTTTTCAAATTAAAAATTATAAATCAAGATATATTTAAAACCCATCTTTTTATTCATAAAATATATTTAAATACATAAAATTAATGTGGATATATTTTTTTTGATAATTTAAATATAATTGTTTAAAAAATTAGATATCGATTTTAAGATCTTTATTATAAATTTTTTACATATTATAATTATTTATAATTTTATTATCTTTTTTCTTTTTTTTTAAAACTATTAACTAATGATAAATCATGTCAATTTTTATATAATAATATGTAAAATTTAAAAATAATATTTTTAGAAAAAAATGGGACTTCACACTTTACCTCGTGATTAAGATAATCTAACTTTTCCATTGAATTCTCTAAAAAAATAAAAAAGTTTATAAATGATTATCAAATAAACATTAAAATTAAAACTAAAAATAAACACATTCACTATAATAAAATCCATTACCCAATTTTTTTTTAAAAAAAAAGGAAAAATACATTTCAACTTCAAATCGATTGCATCCAAAATTTTAGCCAAAAATTTCCACAGATTTCCTTATCAAATGTGAGTGAGGTTATCTTTCATTAATGTGATGGATAAAATTGAATGATGTATGAATGGCAACGGTTTACAGAGGCTGTTCCATCCAAATACTCCAAAAGTCTATGGTTTGAAGTTTATGGAAGGCCTTTTGGACTTCCTTTTGCTTTGTCATATTCAAATAAAGTCAAATGCACGCCCATTGCTAAGGATAAAACAGCACACTAGGGTTCGAAGCATTTGGGTATTAATAATCAACATGTGTAGTGGTTTGAAACAAGTTGATTAAATAATTGATACACAAGTTTAATTTATAAATTTTATTTGTGTATATATAAATTGATTTGTTAAAGTGTATTATTATAGGAGAGAGTCTTTTTAAATCTATCTTGGTATGATAACTTCATTCCACTCTTTCATAGTATAATATATTATTAATTGCATTGAAAGTTGTAATGGGCTCGTCAATAGGGGGAAAATTAAAATGATAAAATTTAAAGCATGGAAAGTAAATTTTTACAATGAGATATGTTTTTTTTAAATGTAATACTAGTATCATGTGAGAAAGTTTTGCAATGAGCACGAAGGCGTCTAGGAAGAAGAAACAGATGTATCCTAAGAAGAAGATGAGTGGAAGGAGAGTACCGAAAGAATGCCTAGTTCCCCTCTATCCAAAGAACATACTCATGTGTCTCACTTTAGATTAAAATTATAGTTTTAAGACACTACGGATTTAGGTGATACAATAGGATTTATCACATAAGAGGAAGGAAGTTTGTTAGTGTAAGTAATACCTTACCTACCGCATGAACCAATGCTCACACACCTGATACAACATGTGGATATAATGCATTATGGTATGCCACCAATGGGAGCAGCTATGACCCCTCAGATGAGAAGTTCGACTGAAATTGAAGCAACAAGATTTGGAGGACTATCAGAGGCTCAAAAAGTGATCCAAGTAGCTATAGGAGCCATGATAAATCTAATTTCAACAATTGGTCGAGTTAGCCCACCAACAAGAGGAAGTCAAGGCTCAGGCGTGCCTACAAGCAACATGTTAGTCACACAAGCACTACATGCACTTGTTGTGCCTATGCCTACCCCTAAGGTCTATTATGGGATGTCTTTGATCTTAGCTGACTATCATGGGGTCAAGAACATCATATTTTGAGCATATTTTCAAATTTGATCTCATCTAGCAGGTAAAGAGAGTAACTTTATCAAAATGCAAGGCAAGCTAGTTTTACACCACTATGATAGATCATGCACATACTTGGTATAAGAAGCTAGACCCTAACTAGATGATCATGTACTATGATTTCCATAAATTCATGCTCTTAAATGATTTTGACAACCCCGATTTCAAGCAGTAGAACATTGTTGTGATCAAGGAAATTAAACAAGAATTCATAGAGAGTGCCCAAGCATATGACATTAATTTTAAAATCATAGTGTCCAATATCTCTTATGAAATTCCCCTTGTGATGTATGCCCAATGTTTTGTTAGATAGTTTCTTTTGACATTTTAGCACACCCTCTCTATGAAGACATTCACCAAACTAAGGGAAGCACTGGAGGCAACACTAAGAGCTAAGTTATTGGGAGTAGAGAGATGGGATTCAACCTATTCATGGAGTAATAGATTGCAACAATGGAATCACTATTATAGAAGCTAACAACCAACAATGTACATGAGACACAGACTAGATTGTGATGTATTGACTGTGAGGTGAAAAGGCATAATAAGAACATTTTCCCAAGTCATAGTATACACCTTATTAATTTCATGAGATGTTTTCTGTGAATGCCATGACACACACATCTACCCTCTTCTACAATGTGCAACCTAGAAAAATGTGTCCCTGTGATGTAATATTTGCGATGATTCCACCCACAACATTGAGGATTGTCAACAAATTAGTCAACTCCATGAGTTGTGGGAGTGAGGCAAGTGAGATGTTGCATGAAGCCATAGTTGTGATTCATAACTTGTAGGGAGAGCTTCATCTTGCTTAGTATCTACAGGGTAATGCTCAGATAGAAATCTAAACTCATGGAGAGTAGGTTAATGAACTTGATAACATATTATCACTCTTGTGCTATAAGGGAATGGCTCCTATGCTCAATAGTTTCTTGGCCAAGTATGAGGGAAAGTAGCTGAGATATATAATTGCACCAGATCTAGCATGAGGCCATAAGAGGAAAATAACACAAAAAATGGATATGACCATGAACTTCTTATTGATGTAGACATAAATGGTTGGTTAGTGTGCTACATACTAGTAGATATTAGTGTTGAGGTGAATATCCTCACAAGATATGCATGGAAAAATATGTGCAACCGTAATCTGAAAACTTCAACTCATGTATTTTTCATGGCAAACAAAACATGAGTGCAACCCATGGGGATTTTACCCAATGTTGACATCAGATAATGGATGTCAAGTTCAGTGCATATATTGAGGTGATTGAACTTGTGGAGGCTAATAATTACCTAACATTACCTAGATTACCTTAGTATTATGCCAATAATTTAGATAAGAACTTTAAGCAATATTACATGAGCTTTGAGAATGCAAGCAAGTATATGGTGATTCTACTTACAACTGATCAAGGGCCTCTATGTGGAAATTATTGAATTAGTAGATGAATTTAACATCTATAATATCATAGTGCAAGGTAGAGAAAACTTGGATTCAAGTGGGAATGACATCCTAAACTGGGATAATGCCTAGTCCAATACCACAAGTATTGCCAGTGACTGATGGATGCATGACTCATATGAGGTCACCATAAGGATATGTCTTATAGTGCAATCAAACCACTTATTTGAAAGTGTGTGCCAAGTTGTGCATGTTTATGATAAGCATTCCAATAGGGGATATGATAATGATGTGGCATGATGTAATCAAAACCATAGATCTAGAGCATGTGAAAGGCATCGCCTATTAGCATCTAATGTTTTATGTGTATCAAGTAAAAATGGATGTCAGGAGCCACATCCAATGTGAAAAAAGTGGTGGGGATTGAGGTGTTACTTCTAGTGAAGGTCATGGTTTCATCCTTGCATGTTGCGCACATGAGTCAACTAATAGAGCCTAAAAATGTTTGAACACACTTGGAAAACCACGTGTAATAGGGTAAACTATGATTAGATAAGAGGTGGGGAAATACTAATAAGAAGACCTGACATGAGGTGTGTCATGATGTCTATATCATAGTCAAGGCCTTAATAATAATAACCTCCACCCATGACACTTTGGGGATGAGACAGTGCCAAATGCACTCGTTAACAAATGAAATGCTCAACAATCATTTTAAGGGTTTTCAACTCAATGCATCTTTGGTCCATGACACTTTAACCAAGATGTAATAAGGATTTGGTCATTATGTAATAAGACTCATCTATGAAATTTCACCCTTCTCATAATGGGGTCCCTTTTGGTGAAGCTTCTAGAGAACAATAATTTTACCCAGAGTGCCAAAATGCCTCCAATCCATTCCCTTGTTCAAATTTATACTTTTCTAAGATTTAACCCTCACTTCATTGATATAGCATTCCTAATTTAGTTTTTGGTCACAATATTTAGGAGGACTCATCTTCTATTCCCATTGACTTGAAACATCATATTAATGTACCTCACAAGAAGCTTCCCCATTCTAGTCAACCTTTTTTTTGATAGGTGATATCCATATTTATTTTTATGATGAGTCCCATGTTTTGTCTCTTCCTAAATCTTTTATTTTGGTCTTGGAAGTCAATATTGGCAACAAAACATTATTTAGTAAATGTGTGGGTCTCTCTTTCTTGGTGGATATTTCTAGTTGGGCTTCCTATGACTAGAACTCCTTGGCAACCCCATATTCTTCCTTGTTAGGAAAAGGTTTATTTCAAGCTACTTTTCATGACATTACTTTAAAAGATCTTAATTTCTTGTTAGCATGAAAATCAAACCAAGATAATACAAAAATAACATCCTAGTCATATGTCCTCAGATTGGGCAAGGTTTATGAAGTGACAAATAAATAAATAGGAGACAAAATTAAATGAGTATACCTTCCTCATTGATGTCTCCTTCAATCTAAAATTTAATTTTGGATTCATCTAGATATAGCGCTTGAGTTATTTGGCAATGTCATGAAGTCACTTGGATGGCATCTCCCTTGCGCTATATGTGATTTATTGAGCAATTGAAGAACTTGGTGAAGATTTTCTTAGAGATTTGGTAACATAAGTTTAGCACAAAAAGCTTTATTATAATGAAAGAAGTCCCTACTACTTATATATTTTTAGAGTGATTATGGACCATTGGATGAAGACCAAGATCAATGGTTGAGAATATGTCATACACCTCATAAATGATAGAGGTTGTGTGTAATAAATCCACTCATGCAAGTTTGGAGTGTGTGAGAGGATGAGTTGTTGAGAACTTGGAGTGTGTCAGAATAGGTCATAGCTTGATTTCACACTTATCCCCTTGCATTGACTTTACCTTGGAAAGAGGATGATGATGTCATGATGGATGATGTCATGAACTTGAAATGGAAGATAGTGATATTTAAAATCCCATGGATTTTCCCATTAGAATAAGATTAGCTAATTAATTGAGAGTAAGTCATTAATGTAATGTGATGTGATTTTATGGGAATGGTTGCGATCATGGAAGAAAATATTAATTGATCAGGGGGGATGAATAGTGAATGACATGGAATGCTAGTGTGAATAGAAATAATTGATTAGACAATTTAGGATGATGTTAGTAGATAGCTAAAGTTGAAAAAAAAGTGTCCAATTTTAGTTTTCTACATTTTCCCCCTCTTTGAGAAGGCATTGTCAAACACGATGGGTGGAGTAATATCTTTTCAAATAAATAAAAATCCAAAAAAATGTTAACAAAAAATTAGGTAATCATGAAAGAAAGAATGTGATGGACAATTCCCCCTTAAGATGGCATGCGGGGATGAATGACATGGATGGGATCTCAAAAAATAAAGGAGTGAGAACAGAAGATGTGTTGAAGCTGGACTAAATTAACTCCTAGATGAGATTAACCCACTTGAGCTAATTGTTGCATGTTTTGATTCTTGATGATGATGGATTGATTGCCCCAATCAGGGTACATCTTGAAGAATCTTCACACTATGACTTGCCCCAAATAGGGTGAAATCTATGATTTTGACTTGTCCCAAGAAGGTCAGATTTGGGAAAGACACATATTGAGATAATATACACACTTTTACTTGCCCCAAATAGAAATAAATTTGTGAGCTTGGATTGGATTGAATGATTAAATAGCCCCAAGTAGGGCAAGTGGACTAATTAGATTACCCCAAGAATGGTGAATTAATTGATTGATTTGTAAGCATGGATCAAGGATTTAACTTATTACATGGATTAATGATGGGATGATCATGTTGATGGATGATAGTAAGTTGATAGGTGGGTGTAAACATATGTTCAAATGGTATAAAAACTTTTTAGAGAATAAAGAAGTTGCAAAAAACTAGACACATAAGGATGCCCCAAAGTGTTGAAATAATGATTAAAGAATGATGTGATTAGATTTGGCTAAATTGGATTGTTAGTTAGAAGTAATAGATGATGGAAATATGAATACTAATGGTGAAGGTGGTAATAATGGTGGTTGAACTGACCTTAAAACCTTAATGTGACTAAGCATTGCCTATATAATCTAAATAGACCTCTGGCCAATATAGTTCTCCCAAAAAGGAGGAATATGATGAGAAATGATGAAGATAGATGATGATCTAATGTTGACAAAATTTTAAGAGGTATGAGATGATTTGATTTGAAAAGGGATTATTTTACAAGGGGATACACTACCACTATAACACAAAAGTGTAGATTAACTTCAAGCACTTGATATTTAATTTTTCATGTGATAGTATGCACCATGATATAAAACATCATGATGACGTGAATATAATGTGCATAAATACCGACCCTTGATCTAATAGGCAAATGACAAAACTCACCATGATATGGAAAAAATAAGATGTCATTGTTGTCATATGCCAATGGATGGACTCAAGTACAAGCAATGGACTAAGTCAAGGCACAATAGGAAAAGAAAACAAGCAAACAAGCAAGTAAACACACAAACCTAAAAATAAAAGCAACATAAATCATCTCATCATTTAACCAAGTCAAAATCCACATGTAAAGGCTCAATTAAACTAATAGTTGGATGGTGCCCGCAAGCAAGGGGATAGATTGGGAAAAATATCCTAAAATAAGTTGCTCACTTTAATTTGCCCCTAGCAGGATGAAAGCTACAAGCTAGGATTGATGATTTGCCCTAGATAAGTGAATGTGGGAATGAAATGTCCCAAAAATATGGAATGATATTATTTTCGCCAATCAAGGTGGATTTGGGAATGTCACATGTCCAAATGGTGGCTGAAATGTTTTCATTAAGGATTTTAACCAGATTGAGAACAAGACAAATGTTTTTGGATTTTGTGGCTTTATATCTCAAATATTTTTAGCCTTTTCTGATTTTTAGGATGTTTATTTATTTTATGATGGTTTTGAATTTTTGGAATAAGGATATACAAGGGCTACTATCAAAGGGAAAACTTGTTCTAGCACCAAGATCGAGTATGGTAATGACTAAAATGGATGTAGGATGATGTTTGATGATGATGGATGATTATGGAGGACTATGACTAGGAATGAATTAGGGATCTCCAAGGAACATACCATATGGGAACCAAGTTTCTAGTCATCAATTTTCTACTCAAATGATATACCAAGGTGTTTCTCAAAATAAGGTTCAAAATACTTCCACTTCCTTACTAAGGTCAAGATAGGAAGATAGGTGGACATGATAGGATGGATAAGAATATGGACAAGGATAAGGATTTGGATGAGAATTTGGATAGGATTGGATTGCCAAAATGTATTAAATTAGATGGATAAGGATGTAGATGGGTTTATCCCTAAGTGTCAAGGTATTTACAAACAATAGATTATTTACACATGATGTCATAAACCATGTTTTCATCATGGTACTTGTCCAAGGCACTATAAGCATGGTTTTCACCATTAGACATATTATTTCTCTTTCTCTTTTATTTTTTGATTTTTGATTTTTTACCATCTCAACTTAATGGAGGATTATGATATTCATAATACTAAACCTTTGTGATCTTCAAGTACATGATCCAAATATGTTATCTTGAACTTCATTAATTTATAGATTGGCTTCATCCAAATTGATCAAGATGTCATCATAGCCCCTCCTAAAGAGGGTGCTACCAAAGAGGGTGCTGATAATGAGGGTGAAGTGGAAGTTGTATTAGATGAAGGATGTTCATTGATTTCTTGAAGCATTTGGAAGGATGTGGGGATCATGATGTGAAAAGGGATTGAGACCAACAATCTCAGGTTCTGCAAAACTAAGAGTATCTATTTGATTTTGATTTTGATTTTAGTCTGATAGCCCCTCAAAGAAGTTTTCATTAAGGGACTTGAATTTTTGAATTTTCAGATTTTGACTTTAATTATCCTATAATGCCTCAAATAAGGTTTCACTAGGGGAATTTTTTGTTGGATTTCCATGATTTTGACTTTGATTTCCCCATAGTGCCTCAAATAAGGTTTCATTAGGGTATGTAGTTTTTAGATCTTGATTTTTTAGTTTTCACCCTAGTGCCCAAAATAAGGTTTCACTAGGGAATTTTGATTCTTGACTTTAATTTTCCCATGGTGCCTCAAACAAGATCTCACTAGGGGATTTTGATACAACATTATACTCTTTTGGATGGATGTCAATCATGGATCCTAAAATTGTTTTATTGTGATGGAATAAAGATGATGATAAGTGATTTTATCAATTCTAATTAATAGGTGTGGGAGAATGAATTTTAGGATGGTGAAAAGGATGAATGATATTTATAAAGGGATGGGTAGCATCACAGTCCTCATAGGGATTGTGAAAGAACCCTATGTCAATGTTGGATGAAGCTTCCTTAGATACTATAAAAGTATCACTAACACTTTGATGTTTATGAATTGATGGATTGTAATCAATGTCGTGAGAACCTTTGTGTACTCAGATATGGACTAGTTTGATGATTCCTTGATCATGAAGGCAAAGGCCTTTGATTTAATAGTTCATGTTTTGGAGGATTCTATTTGATATAGGATATTGGTTGCTTTGAAAATAAGCCATGGGCCTATCTCCCTGTAACCTTGTTTGGTTATTTTAGTCAATTCTTTCTTCTATGAAGAAGTTAGATCTAATAAATGATGTTATACCAAATTGGTAGAATGTTGATGTTGATTTTTTGGTGATGTTGGGATTGTATAGATATAAAGCACTTTGATGCATTGTCTACAAGTATCATTCCCCAAGAGGCAAATGGTGTTGGGTGATGGACAATAGGTCAAAAGTGTTGAATTAAGGATGGGTTGGACTAAGATAGGTTGGTCAAATACTGGTTGACAAAGGATGGGTGATAGGTCAAGTGATGGTTCATAAAAAATTGGCTTGTCAAAGATGGGTCCTTCATCAAAGATAGGTGAGCCAACAATGGTTTGGGAATGACCAAAGATGGGTGATTTAAAAAAAAATGTCAAAGATGGGTTGCTTACCTTGAGAGTTGTCTTAGAAGTGGAAGAGTTTATAGTGATATCAAAAAGGATCTTGGCATATCCCTAATGAGTGATGTTCATACATGGATGCAATTGGTTATTTGATAGATGATGAACCTTTGAGGGGTAATGACATAAAAAGGCTAGACTATTGGATTTTTTGTGACAATAAGACTAGATTGGATGTTAGACTAGTGAATGAAGTGTCAAGAATAGATGTTATGTGGGATACCAATTGGCTAAGTTGGAACATTTGGTCTATCATGTCTTGACTTATGGATGAGGATGCTAAAACATGACTAGGATTGCAGGAGTCATTAAGATTCTACCCAAATGTGTTTTGAGATAACATGACTTAGATTTTACTAGATTTGATTTAATTTGGACTTGATTATTGATTCAGTCAAAGAAGACCTTAGATGTTTGACTTTTGATTAGACTTGGTCAAAGTTGACTTGATTTGATACTTTAATGTTTTATGTGATTGGCCCTAAGCAAAGAAGATTGATTTGAATTTTGATCAAAGTCAAATAGGATTTGGATGTTGGATTTGATTCAAATGAGAGAAAGGATGGATGTTATGACTTTCTCATTCCCAGCTGAAAAGTGCAAGAGATTAATAAAAAGACATAAATATGACTTGAATTTGGATTTGATGTGATTTAGTCAAAATAATCCTGGCTCAACTTTAGGATCTTGGATAATCTGGAATTGTTGTGACTTGATCAAAATAGACTTGATTTAAATTAAGATGGCTAAATTTATGTTTTGATTTGATTTCCCTAAGTAGGGTAGATTGATTTGATGTGATTGGTCCTAAGCAGGACATATCGATTTGATTTGCCCCAAGCATGGTAGACTAATTTGATTTTGTTGTAACAGTTAATTTGATTTGCCCCAAGTAGGGCACATTGACTTGATTTTATTGTAATGTTTGATTAATTTCATATTGGATTTTGAGTATAATTTAGATGGAATAAAGGATGGATGTTATGATATCATCATTCTCACCCAATAAGTGTGAGAGATTGGATAAAAAGATAAGATGTGACTTGAGTGATTGATTCAGAATTTATGTGATTTTGGTCAAAGTTGACATGATCAGGATGCAATTTTAATTTGTTAAAAATTGACCTTGAATGATTGATTTTTTATTGGACTTGGTTAAAATTGACATGATTTTTTGTTTTGATGTTTAATTTGATTAGCCTAAAATAAGTAGATTTATTTGATGTTTGATTTGATTTTCCCCAAGCAAGGTAGATTGATCTTATGTTTGATTAAGCTCAGATTGGATTTAGACATTGGATTTGATTCAAATAAGATAAAAGATGGATGGTATGACTTTGTTGTTCCCAATAGGCAAGTGCAGGAGTTTGAATGGAAAGACAAGATGTGATTTTGAATGTGATGTTTAATTGAATTGAAATTGACTTGACTTGGTCAAAATATACCTGATTTGACTTTATTTTAATGCTTAGATTTGAACTTGGTCAAAATTTACCAAATTTGACTTGATTGGACTTGGTCAAAGTTAATCAGATTTGACTTTTCTAGACTCGATCAAAGTTGAACAAATTTGACTTGATTTGACTTGGAATGTTTGACTTTAATTTTTTTAAAGTGTGACCCTAATTTTTTAGAACTTTAACTTTGAATTTTACTTAGGATGTTTTACTTTGACTTTGACTTAGAATGTTTGACTTAGACATGACTTAGGATAGTTGACTTAGGAAGTTTGACTTGATTTCAAGGTTGCCTTTGACTTTGAATTGATTTAGAAAATTTGATTTATTTATAAAGCTTGATGGATTTTAATGTGATTTGGAATTGGATTTTGTTCAAAATGGACCTGATTTGGATTTGCTTTCAAATGGGCAACATAACGGTATTACACATACAAGGCATTATTTTAATAGGAAAGCATGATGTTTAGAATGGGATAAAAATGACTTAGAATTTGGGTATCATAACACTTTATCAAGCCAATGTGTAAGGACAAAGTTTAGACTTGGAATAATTTTACTTGTTTGATGTATAAGGTATAACATGTAAAATTGGTATATGACAACAAACAAACAATGACACATACATAAGACAAACCCTATTTTAATGTTAAATGGGTTTGAAACATGATTATATCCCACATATCTACCTCACAAGAATGAGGAACATGTTAATCTCTTAACCCTCATTTCAAATGGCATGTCATGAGATCTTGGGGGAGGTTGGTTTCCTTTGTACTACAAGTCATTTTTAGTCGAAAGGTTTTAATCTAAAATTTGATAATGCTTTCTAAATGGTCCCTAACACACCTCATGATACCTGAGGCTTAACATTCTATAGAAAAGGATAAATAATGGAAAATTCATAGGAGGGTCTAGCCCCTTCATGACCACTTCAACTTTGAGATCTCAATGAAGTGCTACTTAAAATTAAACTTTGAGAGTGATGTTTGATAGCTTAGCCTTAGAGATAATCATCTTGATTTCATGGATTGCACTTAAAACACATAACACGTAGCTCTTATGACATGTGCTCTTAATTTATATCCCCCATCAAAAAGTGAGGTTGGTATATATGCTGGGAGATGAAATCTCAGTCACCACACCTAAAGTACTTGTGGATGGTGATGAAATCCACCTCACACAACCAAAATAAAAGGGAAGGTTCAATATTTATGATTCTTAAGATCTCACAAGTGGGCAAAAGGAGAGCATACTCTAGTTTCACTTTAAGCAAATTTAATAGTAACCTATGTGTTTTTGATGACCAGAGAGTATACACATGATAATCCACCCACAAAAAAACAAGTAACATAAACACTCAAGTAAAAAAAACACAAATATGTTTTATAACACCATATTTAAATGTTAGTTCATTCTATGCACCAACATAAAATGTGTTTTTCTTAAATAACCATTTCTTTGACAAGTGAAACCTATAGAAAAATATCCGTGTTTGAATTTGAGGTCTTTGACAAACAAGAAGAAATTAGAATGTTGATTTTTTAGGTCTTGACAAAGTGTCACATGGTGATACTATCATTTAACAGGGTGAATCCACTGATTTTGAAACCAACACCACTAATCTAAAGATAAAAAACATAACAAATAGAGAACCTAAAATTCCATCAATTTATAGGGTGATATCACTATTAGATAGGGTGATTCCACTAATTATCAAGGGGATATCATTGTTTTTAAAAAATCACAATCAAAAATAAATAATAATGATTTCTCTATTTATACTATCAATTTAATTGTTTCTAATTATGATATCATCGAAATGTAAGAAACACATATAGAAATTTACACATGCATTTTTGTTGATATGCAAGTCAATCCCATCGATTTGTAGGTCATTTTCATCATTTAAATTTTTAATTATGCCATTTCTATAAATACACATTTTGATTGAAATCTAAGAGCATTTATATCATTTCGTACTGTGATTCCACCGGTATTTAGGTCGATACCATCGATTTATAGGTTGATTATGCCATTTAACTGAAAAGTATAAAAAATAGAAAATAAAGAAAAAGCAATGTCACCTATTACCAATCAATATCACCATTTACAGTAAGTGATCCTAAAAATTAGAAAAGCATTTCCATAGCTAACCTAGGAATAGAAATTTGGCAAATTTTAAAGAATAAGAAGTAAAATTAAGATCAATTTTGAACTAATTTCAAAATTAGAGGAATGTTATGATGTTTTAAATGAGGATGTGGGTTGTTGGTCCCACCAAGCATGCCACATGTGCTCTCTAATTACAAAGTAGGTTAGTTTCTTTTTAGCATGAAAATCAAACCAAAATAATAGAAAACTAACATCCTAGGTGCATGTCCTCAAATTAGGCAAGATATAGTAAGTGACAAACAAACAAACAAACAAATAGAAGACAAAATCAAATGATTATACCTTCCTCACAGATATATCTTTATAATTAGAACTCAAGTTTGGATAGGGTCAAATATAGTGCTTGAGGTCTTTGACAATGTTGTAAAGTCACTTGGAAGGCATCTTCCCTTACGCTATGCGTGATTTTTTAAGCAATTGAAGAAATTGATGAAAATTTTATTAGAGATTTGGTAGCATAAGTTTAACACAAAAAAAATACAATGGAATATTTTCCTTCCATTTATAGATTTTTAAAGTGATTCTAAATGGTTGGATGAAATTTAAGGTCAATGGTTGAGTTGATGTCCTACACATCATAAATGTGAAAGATTGTGCATAATAAATCCACTCATGTAATTTTGGAGTGTGTAAAAGGATGACTTGTTGAGGACTTGGAGTGTGTAAGAGCATGACTTGTAGAGGACTTGGAGTGTGTAATAACATGTCATAACTTACTTCCACACTTCTCTCATTTCATTGACTTTGCCTTGGAAAGAACATGATGATGTCATGATGGATGATGTCATGAACTTGAAATGGAAAATAGAATTGAATGAATTAGGAAAATAAGGATATTCTAAATATAATGGATTTTCATATTAGAAGAAAATTATCTAATTAATTGAGATTAATTAACTAATGAAATGTGATGTGATTTTGCAGGAATGGTTGTGATCATGGGAAAAAGATTAATTGATAGGGGGGATGAATATTGAATGACTAGGAATGTTAGTGTGTTGGGGTTCTTTTATCCTTAATTTCACATGACTAAGTAGTATTCATGTGCCTAGAATAATGATAAATCCAATGGGCTAACACCCAGACATATCACGTGAGTAGTGACTTTGCATGCTCACCTAAGGCACATAACTTAGACTGGTTCCTATCAGTTCTACCGAGTAGTGGTGGTTAGATAACTCTATCTTACTTAGGCCCTTAAGTTAGCATATTTAGTCTTTTTTACTACTAAAATCACTCTAGAGTTATCCATTTGATGCATTCATATAGTGCATGTACTTATTCGATATCATAAAATCAAAATTAACACCAAATATATTTGACACATCAATATTCACAAACAAAGTATTAGTTCCATTGATATCATTTGATAAGTTTACAAAGGTACTTCATTCAGTACAAAATCTATCCAAATCTCTATCTTGATAGCAACAACATATCTACATCCAAAAACACTTTCTAATCAAAGTTAAGGGATATTTATACACAAGCTAACCCCTTTAGGTTACATCATTAATACATTATAAATGACAAGCCAATGACTATTTCAAAAAAAAAGTCATGGCAAGTCGTTACAATTAAGTCCTTTTGATTTGGGCCTAACAACCCATATATACTCTCTCTATGATATATATTTATGTATGTATTCCTCCTTCATGCTCTGGTTCTAGATTCATGCTTCCATTAATCTTTGATGCTTTCACGCACTACTTTGTAATCGCCTCCACTTCTTTCGCCCTTGTCCTAGCCTTGTGCTTTTTTGAATCCTGCATCTTATGTTCCTCATTCTTTGTTTCCTTGTCTTTTATAACTAGCCCTTCCATGCCAAGGTTTTCTACACCATTCTTCCATTTTATTTCTTCTAAGTTGTTCTTTCCCATGTCATGGCCCTCCACACTATTCTCGATCCCTTACATATTTCACACTATAACTCCAAAACACTTAAAATATAATACAATAAAATTTGGGATCCAAAATCATTTCTGACTAAACTAAAAGTCCATTCTGAACTTTAGGGTATTTTAAAATAAATATGTTCTACATATAGGATCTACTAATCATTTTTAAATTAGATAGGCTCATTCTCATTATTGAAGTTTTCAAAATTATTTTTAAATCTTGCTAATTATTTGTAAGTGTATTATTGTAAAGGAACTCTTCTATATTAATTTTGAACTCCTTCTACACTTGGAACTTGATCTCCTTTCACTAGTTGAGGGTTTCCTGAAGATTAAAATTAATAACTTCCACTTCACCTCTCAAAATTTTCATCTCCTTGGGCTGCTCTAGAAAATTATCTACTTAAGTTGTCAAAATCTCAAGCTGAGAATTTATAGCTTTATGAGTATTCTCGAGTCTCTTGACCATCACCAAAACTTTCCCTTAAAGCATTGATAAACAACATTAAACTCTTTTTAATGGATACTTATTTATTTTCCCAGATCTTCAATGTCCTGGAATAATTTTACAAGTTGGGTCCTATCCTTGATATTTAATGCATTCTTAGCTAATAAATGGAACTTTTATTCATCAAGTAGCAGTTGTGCTTCTAAATATTTTCTTGGTCACGTCAATTTGATAAAAACCCATCAGTGATGGGAATAATGGCATTCAATTTATTCAAAAATACATGGCATATGTCCATGGCCTTTGTGAATTATTCAATGGCCTATAGCTTCTCCTATTGAGGATCCACCATGTTTTTACATTTCTTCAACAAGAGGTCCATGATGATCATCTCTAAATTATTAATGGCCTTACCAGTGATGGGAATAACATCTATGAACACTACTTCATTCTTCAAAACTGTCTAAAAAAGGTTTAATGTCCTAAGTCAATATGCCTTAGCTATATCTTATTAGAGCTTGAGTGCTTCAATTTATTCCTCAGGCTTTCATTGTTGTGCATGATTTTCTCTATACATACAGGCAACCTCTTAATGATTATACTAAATTTGGATAACATCATAGCTATGAGGAATTTTTTGCCTTTAAATATCCTAAGAAAACTTTATGAGGTTCATGCATGTTTTAGATGGATAATATTTTAGGGGATCTACCTAAATCACATCTAGAACATTGGCCACATATGAGGTTATAACAATGCTAGATTTTGAGAACTCCAAGAGGCCTTTGTCATGATATACCTCCATCACAAGGGGAAACTTGCACTAATTTTATTCAATAGACTCATGTCTGGGGAAAAACTCCCTTAAATATAGTTGATTGTCTAAGATACCTTATTAGAACAAGGCATGAGCGGGAGGGACCTATTTTTTTTTTTACTAGTCTACCTCGTGCATAGGTTCATTGCACTTTTTAGAGTCATGCTCTAGATATATGAATTTGGTACACTTTTCTTGTTGTCCATTAGTATAAATGTTAAGGTCCTCTATGTTGGGGTATTCCCCTTTGTCTACTACTTCCTCTACTATATTTGGATAGTTAATGTCCATTTGGGAATCCTCAACAATAGGTTGTTCTTTAGTAGGTAATTAAGAGGGTTCCTTTATAAGCTACGTTGCTAGAGATGCTTTACTTTTTTCCATAATCACCACTCTAGACACTTCAAGCTTTGACTCTGGCTAGGCAGTTGTTTATGAAGCAAGACATCATCTTTTAAGTTTATAGGTAGCCCTTGGGCTCTTTTTGGTGATAAGGTTTTCCTTTGTCATTTGGGTTTGGCCCTAGGTTGTTCTTCCTACATGCTACTTAAGATGGTGGCCTCAATTTTTGGCTTTTTTTCATTTATTCATGCCTTTTCTTCTACACGTGAGCATGATTAAGGGGGGAGTGGTTCCTTTTTTGCCTCCTAACTTCCCTATGTTCTTCTTCATGGCCTGAGCATATAAAATATTACCCAAATGTTTCCTTGGATTACTATCTTGTAAGGATTGATATCAATCTTATCAGACTTGTGCCACTCTACATATGTTTACCTCCTTGGATAGACATAAAATTGTGAAGAGTATGAATCTCAACGTCAATCTTGTCTGCATTAATAGTTATAAGGTGCACCTTTGTAATGCAATTTATAGAGTCCATAAAATATATGATAGTGAATTCACAAGGTAATTTAATCCATCTTGACAAGTTGTTATTGTTTTTCATCTAGATTCACATGATAAAATAGTGTTACTTTACAGCAAACTCAACATAGGTTCCCATGTGCGTGGGTAATTACTTTGTTATGTACCATTAATTTCAAAATGCCTCCTTCATGTCATCAAACCAACCATTCATATTTGCTTTTTAGGAGGGTGTGATGGTGTCGGGGCATGTGAATTATTTTAACATATTGATGTGGGTCTTGTCCTTTAGTGGGTAAACCCACTTCAATTCCTTACTGGAATACTTTAAGACACCAATTTCATCAAAAATAAGTAAGAGTGGAATTGTGCCCCAGTGAACTTATGCTTAGGTAGGTGATGCACATTCTTAGAGTCATGTTCAATTATCTCAACAAAGTATTAGGATTATATATATTTGGTCCCCTTGTCCATTTTGTTGGATACATAGAGGTGTGTCATATCTACCTCATTCCATCTATCCACACCCCCTCACTTGGTCATGGACAAGCATGTGGCTACTCAAACTACAGGATCATAAATACTCATGACATATATGGTGTGGCCTTCCTTTTTATATTTTAGTGTCATTATCATCTTGTCAATCATTTCTTGGTAATCAAAATCCACATTGACATTAGCTCCAAAACATAGTAACCTAGTTACTTTGTTGATCTGTTTAGAGGTAATCCTAATTTTGTGCCCAAAAAAGTAGAGGTAGTCTTCATGAACCACCTCCTATGGTTTCCAAAAATATGGTAGTTGGAAGAGATGGGGCACCCCACATCCTCCATTAAGTTGTAAACTGTGAGAGCATAGGTGATATCATTCCTGGTGTTCTTACAATTCACCTGGTAGTCCTCTTGCAAGTCACCTTGGTTTCTAGTCTGGTGATGATTTTAATCAAGAAATTGACATGTGGAAACCTTAGATTCCAAATCATCCATGCATAAAATTATCAGTGGGTATTACATTTCCTCAATCAAAACAAGACTGGGTGGTGGTGTTTTAGCAACCTTCTTTCCTACACACATCATTTATGGTGCCTCTCTACTAGTAGTCCCTTCTACTAGATTTTTGGGGTCTTTACTTCGCATGACACATATACTAGATCCTTTCATATTATGTGCCTTTGCACTCCTCTAATTTGGGAATGAATAGTAGTGGAACTCTTTTCCTGCCTCTCTACTTTGGCTACATTACTAACTGGGGTCCCCAAACGTTAACATGTGGCTGACCAACTCTTCCAAATGAATACATCTTTATTTTTTTATCCTCAACCCAAAATGCTTTGTTTTAATACTTCAACCTCATCTAATGGTGGCCATAGCATCTGTAACCTATAAATTCTCTCACACCCGCTCCTATGATCACTTTGTCACTTCTTTCACTGAATGTTATTTACCATAATCTCTACTTCACATTTTGTCACTAAAAGTATTATGTAGTCACGTTCTCTTATCTCTTGTTCATTATTTGTTGAGCTCTATAATCGCTTATAATTTTTTAATTAAAATGAAAATGGAACGTCTTAAAGTCTTTTATAGGTAGATAAATATTTTACATTAACACCCCCCACGTTATTATCTATCAATTCAACCATTATTACCTCAAATGGTCATGTCTTGGTGCATATTTGACATGATTATCATTTATGCCATTACGTCATTAATAAATGCATATCCCATCATTTCTCTGAGATTTGTTGCATCTTTCCTTAAGTGTATTCTAGCTATAAAAAATCAAATTTCCTAGTTTATTCATGGGAAACTACCTTTTATATTTTAACCCATTTTTATAATAGCATTTCCTTTACCGTATTAGTTCCACATTCTTGGGTTACATGCCCACTCTTGTATACCTCCTACATGTGCCTCCTCTTACACATTAATTTTGTGTGCCTCCTTTTGCATGCTTTTAGCTAAAGTAGCTTATCCACCTGTAAAACCTACCTCACATTAAAATATGTGAGTGGTCCTCCACATTAGAACTTAGTGAAATTCATGTCAAGAAAGAGAAATAAAGTTCTAAATACCAAAGAGTATCAAAAAGTGCCAAAAATAAATTACAAAAGACATGCAAACAATGTCATGTTTATTTAAAAATTAAATTATCCTAAGCTAAACGAGTGGAATATGCCTTATTTAGTGAATTGAAGAATTACGTAGAATGATAGGGTCATATCTGACTCTCATCGAAATGGCCTAGGAGGAATTGGCCATCTAATATTTTCAACTTACAGATACCTATTGGATGAATGTCATGATTGATAAAAGGACCATTCCACTAGATTTGTAGTTTACCTAGATGGTGTGCAAATTTTGAATCATAGACCAAGACATGCATACCAGGATGAAGAATTTTGGTTTCAATGTGTCAGTTATGCCAGGCTTTTTGTTTTTGTTTTTCAACCCTTTGACTCTAGTGTGTGATAATTCACACTTTATCCAACTGAATTAAAGAGTCCATGTGAGCTTTGAGGGATTGTTCATCATATAGTATGTCTATGTGTGTAATACATTAGGAAGGCACAAGGAAGTTTATCGATAAAATTGATTCATAACCAAAGATAAGGTTAAAAAGATTACTCTTTTTCAAACTTTTATATGTGGTTCAATAATGCCATAAGACTACTGAAACATGATCATCCCAATCAGTGTGCCTGATATTACAAATCTTGGTCAAGGTAATACTAAGGACCTTATTGAAGGATTTAGTTATGCCATTGGATCGAGGGTCTTATGGTGTGGTCTTATGGCACACAATCATGAACTCAACCAAGAGGATGCATACTATTTCATTGAGAAAGTGAGTACCATGATCACTTGTTAAACTTAAGGGGCATCCATACTTTGTGATGATATTTTCCCATATAAATCTAGGATTGGTAGTAGTAGTCTAATCTCATGCTTACATTTATTCAACCCAATGTGTGAGATAGTCTATGGTAGTAATAATGTAGCACATGTCAGTCCATCTTGTGGCAGGTTAAATTGAGCCAATAAAATCAATAGCCCATCTATCAAAAGGTTCATGAAAAAGCACTAGGTGACGAGGCATAACATCCATTTGAATTGGTTTACCTACAATCTGATAGATATCACATTGGTAGGATAATCTTTATCATCTTTGAATAAGGTGGGCCACCATAACCCAACTAGTAAAACCTTTCTATCACTTATGTCACTAGCATATTGTCTTCCTGAAACACCATGATGGACTTCCTAAAATACTTTTGTGTGCTTATGATGCATTATGCACCTTTGTAAAACCTTATCATTCCCCAATTTATACAAGTCTCCTCCAATAAGTTATAAAGGAACAACATAAACCACTAACTATTTTGTCTCTTGGGTGTTTAGGTGTCCTAATGCTGAGCCTATAGAAATAAAAGTTGTAATTTATTCCAATTATTTGGGTACACATGTAACTTAAAAGATTTATAAATCAGGTAAATCATCCTCTATGGCATTCATTGATTCACTAAATTAAATGCTTAAGAGGTGGTCTAGACTAAAATCAACTTTGCCTAGTTTCATGACCATAGAGAACTGGGACTTTTGGAAGAGGGCAATCCATCCTTATATGTGTTCATGAAATATTAGTTTATTTACTAAATAATTGAGCTCATCATGATCTATTTAGAATACAAATGGGGTGGCCAACAAGTGTTGGCAAAACTTTTGAAGTGCATAAACCATAGACAAGGCCTCATAGTCTATTGTAAAGTAGTTTCATTCCATTAGTGTGAGATTCCAGCTAGTAAAATAAATTGGATGATCAAGGTTTCCTTCATTGATTAAAACCAAGATAATGTCTACTATCATTCTTGAAGTGTCTACATACACATGAAAGGGGTAGGTCTAGTTTGAAAAATAGAGAATGCATGCAGTCACCAATTTTTCTTTCAAGGCCTCAAATATTTGATGGTGTTGAGTCATCCATAAGAATAGGTCATTGTGCTTAAGTAGTTCTTCCATCATTGCAATTATGTTAGCATAACCCCAGATGAACTTCTGATAGTACCCTATGTGACCTAAAAAGTCATGAACCTCATGCTGAGTGGTTGGCACTGGGAGTTGGACAATGACCACAATTTTAGTCAAATCCACCAGTAGTCCATCCAAACAAATAATATGTCCTAATAAAATCCAAAATGGGATGGTAAAGATGCACTTCTTCAAATTCAAGGAAATATGAAGCTGATGAAAATTTTCAAGCATGAGGCATAGATTGTCATAGTGTTCATGAACTAAACCATACATGATCCAGTCATCGAAGTATACCTAAAGGAACTTTTGTATGAAATCCTTGAATGCTTCCACCATAATGCATGAAAACATTTTCAATGCATTCTTGAGGCCAAAAGGCATAAAATTATATGTAAAATAACCCCATTTAGTTTCAAAAATGATTTTTGCCTTGTCTTTTTTAGAAATTTGTACTTGGTAATAGCGAGAAAAGCCATCAGTGAAGGTTTAGATCTCACACCCAACATCACCTTCCAAAATTTCCTCTATGAAAGGTGTTGGGAAAGGGTTTGTTACACATACAATGGTGAGTAGCCTATAATCAACACAAATTTGAATACGACCATCCTTCTTGATGTTGATCACCATTAGACTAACACATTTAGATTCATCAATGGGGGTAATAACTCTAGAGTGCAACATGCTTTTAATTTCCTCTTTAACCCAAGCATGTAGATTTAGGTTCATACGATATGGTTGTTTTCTCACTGATCGAGTGCCTTCAACAAACTGGATGATCATCTTGCACAATTATGGATGCACTCCCTTGATCTTCATGTAGTTCCATAGGAAAATGTCTTGATACTCCTACGAGAGTTCAATTTTTTTGGTTAACTCATCCTTAGACCAGTAATTTTCCATAGTGTCCATTTTGTGTGCATCCTTTGTCCCAATATTATATTAGACCATTTGAAGTGGAATAAAGTTTAGTTTATGCTTTATTTGCATTGATTCTCTGACATCATAGGCCCCATATTCCATATGTAGATTTAAGTGGTTGAATTTTGGCTTTGGCAGATCAGAGCTGGTACCCTCATCAACTTGATATATAATATTTTGTGTGCCCTTTTGGATATGTTCCCAATGGTCATATTCTAATTATGAGTCTGGTTTGAATTGAGCCATAGGAGTGTTGGATTTTTGGAATATGTCCAAATTTTCCTTAGTTATGCCATGCATGTACCATATTTATTCTTTAACTATGCCTAATCTCCTACAACTACCTGACAAATTAATTATAAAAATAAATTTAAATTCATTCATAGAGAAGAAAATGTAAATGTGGTAAATAGACCGTGTTTGATGCATTTCCAGGTATCCATTTCTCTATGAGTTTCTTGATGAATGTACCACACTCTAGCCTAGGCACATAGAGTACCATAGAATGCATGAACTCATAATAATTATAATAAAAATGTTTTGTCAGTGCTCCAAAGGCTTTCACATCGTGTTATATGTTCTTCCAAATAAGCAACACTATTATAACTCAAGGTGGTGAAAACACAATTATCATGGTAGAAGCAATTATGCATGACTATGTGTACTTATTCCCATGTATCAAATTAGTACCAAGGAGTAGACCACTATCGATCAACTATTCTTTAAAATATAAATTTGATCACATGCAACCATTCATACTCATTACCATAGTATTCTTCCATCTACTGTAAATACTCCTTGACCTTCATTTGACCATGGAATCGATGTGCATGGTCCACCCTCAAATGTGGTAGACCAATAAGGTGAACAGTTTATGGCACTAAGTGAGCCTTAGAGGGGAGCTTAGTGACTATCCTAGACACCATAGACATGCCTTGTCAAATCATATATGCCTTGATCCTATTGACTGTACAAGATATTGGTAGTGTCAAAAATAGACTACACACCTTCCCATTGTAAAATTTCATTAGGATTAGGATCCACATTCTCATTTCCTTGGTTACTAGTGTTATAAATTGTACTGGCATCCTCATAAATATTAATGGCTTCCACAAAGGAGGGTCCTTGGTCATTATTTAAATGAATGACTACATGTTGAGTGTATTTATCAAAGATGATATAAGACTTCTTGAAACACAAGTAAAAATTGTTTGCATAGCACCAAATTTGATCAAAGAAATTAGGAAGTCATCAGCTTTAGTAAGCTAGGTCACCTACAAATCACCCTTGACCATGACTTCTAAGATGTTAATGGTGGCATATTTAAGAACCCCTATGGGCAGTGTATGAGTCTTTTTGGCCATGAACAAAACATGTGGGGAGGGTTTCAAAGTTGGGATCCCCATATTTTTATAGACATATGTGGTTAAAACATTAACATATGTGCTAGTATCCACCAGGATATGATGGATCTAGCTTTAATGGATGCATTGACAATGACCTCTTTGTCACATTCTAGATTTGGTTGAATATGGGTATTTTATCATCGTGCATGGTTAAATAATGATCTTGAGAAGGATTTTCCATTTGTTTTTGTAACCAATTCATGAGGATAAGGATGATGTCCTCATTAAGGAAGAGGTTGCATAGCTCTCATAACTCATCATGCCCTAAGTCCATGGGTATCATATTTATTTGCATCTCAACCCATATGTTAGCATCCTTGTCCTTTAAGAACTTGATGTCACCTTGCATTTCCTAGACTAAGGCCATTGTGTCATGCAACACTTATTTTTTATGTTGAATATTGGGATAGTGTTGCACATGAGTTTCTTCATGCTGAACACTTTTAGTATGTGGATTTGAAACTGGTTGGGAATTAGTACCACTCCATATATTAATATTTACCTTGGGTCTAGTTGGTATAGTGGTAGGGCACAATATTCATTTAGGATTCATAGATTTTGAAATTCATATCATCCCAGGGGCCTTCTCATTTTGTTCTTTAGCAATGGCAACATACAAATCAAGACATTATTCCAGATGATGCTCATTTTACAAAAGGCACAAGTTGGTTAGACCGTGCAGTCATTTTGGTAGTGGTCCAGATCTTCACACTTATAACATGTAATAAGAGGAAAAATACCACCTCTTCATCTATTGCCATGCCGTCAACCTTTGAAATATCAACTTCCACTAGATTCCTTGATCTTGACTATTTAAGTTTGTTGAGTACCTTGCATGTGTGCTTCATGAATATCACTAATGACCTGATAGTCATTGGTATCATGCATATATGCATCACATATTTTATAGTATAGTGACACTTTGGATTGGTTGGCATGCTAAAGCAATGGAAAACTCCTTACATCCTGATCTTATTTTCAAATCTCATATGACTATTTTAATACATTATGAACATTCCTCCATGGACAACTATTCCTATTATGTGCTTCCACTTCATAGTCAACATACCACAAGTCATTGTGGGTATTGTAAGGACTATTGATCATAGCTTATCAAGCTGAGAAGACATTATAGTAATCTGAGCCTCCATAAAGAGGTTTATCCCCATATCTATACTTCACATGGCTTTAGTGTGGAGGGTCGATTTCAGGGCTTCATGTGGTTTAATTAAAGTCTCGTGAGACAAGGATCATTAGAATAAAAGTAATAAACCTCCTAAAAACAACTAAGCATGTTAAATTGGGTTAATATCAAATGATAGCTTCAAAAGAAGCATTTTGAAATGCACATCATAAACACACACACTCTTAGTGAGCTCTTGCTTGATATATTTTAAGGAAACAATACTTTACTACTCAAACTGAAGGATATTAAATTACTAAAGGAATGTAGGCTTAAATAGTTCACAATTCATAGCAACTTGTTGAGGATCAAAATTTTGATACCATTTGTGTGCATGATCCAATAAAGTAGTGGAAAATTGATTTGCCTTTCATTGCATTTTTGACACCTCAATATTTATCCAAGTGAAGTGTCATTTCATATTAGACTATAGGTATATTGGGTGGTTATAGAGGACCTTGTTGTGGCACTCCTATAGTTCTTTTTGAACCCTATGGTGGAGGTCTACCAACTCCTCCCAAGCCACCTCCTATTCCTTTTGTATATCCAAAAGAACCACCAGTAGTACTACATCTTGGGCCTCCTAAAACAATAGGTACACTAGAAATGTTGGATGCTGAGGGAGGTTGATTAGTTATCATTGGTCTTGTATTGTGCCTAGTACTTACACTAGGTCCACATGGCATTCTAAGGTGAGCCATATGTCTTTATTACAATTGAAAAATAAAGGTTAATGGTAAACTTTTATTTTTAACTTGTACTCCTAGATATTACTCTATGGTCTCTATTTCATATTCAACTTAAGATTATTCACTATAAGTATCATAATTTATAACATGAATTCCATCAAAATATAATGCATGAGCATGTTATGGTGGGGGAATTAGGTCTATTTGGATTGGGTCTTGCTATCATCAATGATTTTACTAATTCTTCTACATGTACTTGTGCCAATGAATGGTGCATATATGTGGTTAGGGATTACTCACCATGCCTTTCCTCCCTTCTACAGATTCTCATGGCACTTCTAGTATCCTCATGTTTGTCCCTAGGATCACTAGCTCTCACAGCCTTACTCCTGGCATCGTCATACTTATGATTCTAGAGTTATCATAGACTAAATTCCACGTTAAATTATCAATCCCATACTAATGTATACCCCTCAATTTATGCACCAATCACAATGCTCATGCATGAGAGAGTTTAGCCAATCATGGGGAAGTTCTCAAGTCCAGAATTAACCATAAGTTTCTTAATTTCTAAATGAAATTGATTGAGATATCTCCCACATGGTTTCCTTAAGAAGTTGAATTATGATTCTTCTAGACAAGAGTATGTAGAGACAATGTATTCCAAAATGTAGCTATTAAGTGCTCCTTTCCAACACACATCCACCACACATGTTCAGGGAGCTTTCAACTTTGTTAAAGCAGTCTGACACTCTACTAACCAAAAAACCTTATGTCTATAATTTATTGAATGGTCTTATATATATGCCAAAAACCAAGCACGCAAGTGAACAGGTAATTCTATAAATATTTTTTCACATATAGAATCATGTAGATGCTAATCTACCCATGTGTGTATATAAAATCCTTTGTCAAGATATTGAAGCACAATTTTATCTTTTACAGTACCAACCCAATGCTTAAATTTTTCCAAAGATATCTGCTTGATCATCTTTATACCATCATGCTAATAAGTGAAATGGTCCTAATAATAGAACTAAAATTTTGGTCTCATTTTATCCTTACTTTCACATGACTAAGCACTAAGCGTGCACATAGAAAGAGGAGATAAAGTGCTATCACATTGGCATATCACACGAGTAGTGACCTCACACACTCACCTGAGGCATGTAGCCTATACCAGTTCCCATTGGTTTTTTACCACACAGTGGTGGTTAGATAACTCTATCTTACTTAGGCACTTGAGTTAACATATTTAGTCTTTGTTAATATAAACATCACTCTATAGTTATTCATTTGATGCATTCACATAAGGCACGTACTTATTTAGTATCATAAAATTAGAATTAACACCAAAGATATTTAACACATCAATATTCATAGATGAAGTATGAGTTCCATTTATCTCATTTGATAAGTTTACAAAGGTACTTCATTCAGTACACAATCTCTCCAAATATCTATCTTGACAACAACAATACATCTACATCCAACAACTCTTTTTAATCAAAGCTAAGAGATATTTATACACAAGCTAACCCATTTCAGGTTACATCATTAATACATTATAGATGATAAGACGATGACTATTTCAAAAAAAGAAAGTCATGGCAAGTCATTATTGTTGGCCAATTTTGGCCTCCATACAAAAATTTGCCTAGATAGATCAATTTTTGGAAGTTTTGAGATAGAGTGAAAACATGAACAAAGTTATTGATTGAGTGGGTGACCAAATAATTAATAGTAAGATCAAATGTCACTTAAAAATCTTTTGAAACACTTTAAGCAAGCTTAAATTATGTTTTATTGATTTTTGAGAAATAAGTCTTGAAATAGGTCTAGAGTTGCAAGGGAAGAAGACCCAATAGGTTTTCATAGCGTTCATGACATTCAAAGTGCATATATCAAGTTGGCATGAAGTTTCAAAATTTATTCAAAGCTTTGACAGATCAAAAGATCACAAGAACAAGTCTAGAAGGACCAGACCATCACAACACATCATGTAGAAACAAATAGGTTAGTCTGGTTGCACATTTCATTAATATACTTAAGAAGTAAACCAGAGCTAAGGGAATACATTAACAAGGTATTTTAGGCCTCTTAAACATTATTTTTAAATTTCATATCTTGATGAGTTTCTTATCTCAATATATAAGCATTTAAAGTTTAACAAGCAGAATGAGATGTGCACATAGACATCAAGTTTAAGCCTCATAAAATAACTATTTGGATTCAAAAATTCCCAAAGATGAATACAAAGCTAACAAGTTTCAATATTTTGGGTGCATAAATGAATATCTAATGGCGCATGTTGATTAACAAGTTCAGTGGGCCCAAATAGATCAAGGAAACACATTTAATCGTACCAAATCAAATCAATGGTGAGAAAGAAGTCAGTGGGTCAGCTAATCTTGAAATCTAATGAGAAGATTCAAAGTGTCATGATCATGGTAACTACTAGATAAATCAACAGAGTGCATTCAAGTTATACAAAATTAGATCAATGGTGCATGTAAGGTTGAAGAGTCAATGTTCTTGAGAATGAATATGAGGCTAACACATGGTGTAAATGCGTTAAATCTTGGAACTAACATCAGGATCCCACAAAATAATATGGAGTTAAAAAATGTCATAATATGAAAGGCCCAATTTAAGATAAATGGTTGAAATAAAAATTCAAAATCTAAGGGAATTTAATGGAGAGTAAATATGACCTAAAGTCAAATCAGGGCAAATATTTCGATGGATGTCATTGAATCTAAGTCGAGACCTCTACTGGAGGATGTAGAGCATGTAGACTTAGTTTTATTATGTTTTCAGGATCATGTACAATAAGTCCTTAGCTTTTACAAGTTTCATAGGTAGAATAGGTATGTTTAGACCTAATATAGTTCAAAAATGATGTTATGCAGTTTGTAAGCTCTTCATGGATATTAACTTTAAGAAAATGAATAGTTGGATTGGTTTTCAATCAATAGTAAAGACCTATGCTCAAGTTTGGATTAGGGTCAATTGTGTGGGAGTGTTTTATCCTTTGAAAAAGATAGAGCTTCGACAAAGCAGGTACTTACCACCGCTCAAATCAAACATGGCATGGCTCTGTCTAGATTCAAGGTATGAAGATTTTGTCTTCACAAACAAGTCAAGTGGAAGATGGCATAGAGTCCCAAGATGGAGAATTGGTATTGATTTGATCAAAGGATGGTGGAGCATTCATTAAAATATGGTAAAAACTCATTTAATGATCTTGGATGGCATGTTCCCCTCTCTCTCCCCTTTATCCTATATCTCTTATTCTTTTTCATTTGTAAAACTCTCTCTGACTTTTGATAATACCTAAGCTCAAGTTTGGATTAGGGGTAGATGTGTAGGAGCGTCTTGTCCTTTGACAAAGCTATATCCTTGAGAAAGTAGGTACTTACCACAACTCAAAGTAAACATTTCATGGCTTTGTCTAGATTCAAGGTATGAATATTTTGTCTTCATAAGCAAGTCAAGTGGAAGATGGCGTAGAGTCCCAAGATGGAGAACTAGTGTTGATTTGAAGATTTTATTTTCAATAGTAAAGACCTATGCTCAGGCTTGGATTAGGGGTAGATGTGTAGGAGTGTCTTGTCTTTTGACAAAGATATAGCTTCATCAAAGCAAGTACTTACCATCGCTCAAAGCAAACATGGCATAGTTTTGTCCAAATTCAAGGTATGAAGATTTTGTCTTCACAAGCAAGTCAAATAGAATATGGCATAGAGTCCCAAGATGGAGAACTAGTGTTGATTTGATCAAAGGATGGTGAAGCATTCATTAAAAAGTGGTAGTAGCTCATTTAATGATCTTGGATGGCATGTTCCCCCTCTCTCTCCCCTTTATCCTATATCTCTTATTCTTTTCCATTTGTATAACTCTCTCTCACTTTTGATAATAAATTCTCTCTCAATTATGGAAGAGCAGAGACTCTCATTTGATAAGGTGAGACACTACCAAAATTTTTATGAAAGACCTCTTGAAGCAATAAAGACTTTCTTTACATATCTTTCCCCTCTAAATTGTGTGTAGAAAAGCTCGTGCATGATGGCATTGTGAAGGAGAATCTTCCATGCCCATTGTCTTTCTTTCTTGCTCATTTCTAAGGTGTATTCAGTTAGTTTCATGTCTAAGTTAGTGTTCTTTCTATCATTGATGTAAGCTCTCAATGAGTCTTAGAAATCCTCTTTGCCTTCATTTATTTCTCCCTAAACCTAGTTTAAGAAACACTTATGCAACTATCTACTTTTGTGAGATTATGTGAGCAAGCATTGTCTTATGTTTCTTTAGTGTTTGCTTCATGGATATGAGAACCTCATTTTTTATTGGGGCATCACCTAGTTAGCTTTCTTAGGAGACCTTTCCCCCTTTATAACCCTTTTACTAGTGTAAACATTAGTATAGGTGATCCATCAAGAGGAAGTTGACCTTCTCTGGAGGTCCAACCTTACCATAGGTGACCCATAACATAGGGTTGTTCCCATATTATGGCTTAGTCAGAGAGAGCCTGAATAACTCTCTCCAAGGGTGAAAATTAATGCCATAATAGTTTATGGCATACCTGATGGGACCTCATTCAAAAGAAGATGGGTCAAAGTTTGATGTTGGTTTGATCAAGTTGTAACAATTATAGCTTCCAAGAAATAACATCTAATGACTCCAAAAGAAGATCCAATATTCTAGTAGTAGAGTAGTGACTACAACTCATGCCAAAGGTGACTACAAGGTCATCTTCTAGAGGTATTCCCTTTGAATTTATTGAATTGCCTTTAAACTCAATAAATAGATTAAGATTTTTTAACACACACCCTTATAAAGGGAACTTTGTTCCTTAGTCAATTTCAAGGCCTACCCCTGCAAGAAGATTTTTGCTAAACCCTTTCATTACCATGATAGCCCCTAGAGCTTTCTCCTTTGTGGATTTTAATGCCCAAAGTGTGGATTTTAATGGCCAAAGTCCTCTAGACCTCCCTCAATATGATCATATTCTAGTAGTAGATCTTAAAAGTGTCCCTTATTTTACTAGAGACCAATCAAAAACCCCTTCTAAGCACCTCATGGATATAGCCAACTTCTGCAACATTCATGATATCAATGAGAAAAATGTAGCAATTAGGTAATTATCCATCTCCTTCAAAGGCAAAGCCTTAGACTAGTATATAAGCCTTGTTACTAATTCTATTGCCACATGGGATTAGTTAAGAGATACATTATGTAAGAGATTTGAGGATAAAAGTGACCATTTGTCACTTGCAATGTAATTAACTACAATAAAAAAATCCCCTCATGAAGTCATGCAAGACTTCAATACAAGGTTCCAAAAGACTTGGGATAAAATCTCAATCTCTATTAGGCCTACCCCTAACTTCTCCTTTATTACTATTTGAAGGCCTTAAATAGTGACATTTCAGTAATGATCTAGTCCATGGGAGGAAACATATTGCCAGATGCATATAAGGTGGCAATAAGAGAAAAAAAGTGTCTAGTGTAGGTTGGCAAGCTTACACCTAGACCACCAATGACGTTATTCTTTGAGATCAGACCACCCCCTATTTATATTCCTCCCCTATCTCTCATTCCTCTTGTGCCTACAATTACTTATATACCCTCACCTATGCAATAAAAGCCTTCCACTAGTCAATCTAGTGATTCCCAAGAACAAAATAACTTTCAAGAGCTTAGGGGCATGTTCCAATCCTTGGGAAATGAACTAGTGAATGTTAAGAGGTAACAAGTTTTCAGTAGGCCTTATCAAGCCTCATATCAACCTCAACAACAAGCTTATCAATAAAATAGGCCACCCTATAAAGGAAACTTCCAAGGCCAAGGCCAAGGTCAAAGCCAAGGACAAGGGCAGCCTAATTATGTTAGGCAAAATAACTATAATCCAAATGTTGCAAACACTTCCAACATTTTGATCCCCATTCATAATAATGTTGCTCAAAAAGTTGAGGGTATCATGCCTTGGAATAATTCTTTTGGGAAAACCATTATTCCAACAACTGATTTCAATCAAGCTTTCAATGATCAATGGCAGTAGGCTACCACTTATGGGTACAATCAATCTCTTATGGCTCAGAACAAAGAGGTACCATGATGAAAAAAATAGAAGAAGCTCAAAAAGGTCAAATCCCTAATCAAGGACCAAGCTAGTTGGGTGCTAAAATGGTTAATTATGAGTAATAAGAGTATTATGTACTCAATCAATAGGCCAGGTCTAGCTAGGACTACATTCCAGTGGCAGCAAATACAAGGTTCAAAAGAAGGAATATGGATGGTAACCAGGAAGTAGTCAAGGATCCTCCTACCATTACTCCTTCAATATCAAAGCCAAATGGACTTGTTACTATTTAAAATGTTCTAATAGATCCAAGGAATCAAAATCAAGGGAATGTCTTTGTCCCTCAAAACTCATACACTCAAGGTGCAGTTGTGGCTCTCAAAGCACAACCAAAGGTTGGTGGTTCACCCATTAACATTGTGGAATAAATGAAAAGTTCTAATGTGAGTGTGCCAATGTGGGATATGATCTCCATGCTTGGTCAGATGGACATCCTTCAAGAAGGATCATCTAGGATCAAGGTTCTTGATAAGGAGCCAAGCAAAGAAAATGTGGTTCTCACCAATGTAGCCAAGGGATATAATGAAGGGAAATCAAGTAAGGTTGTCAAACCTCCTCCCTTCTACATTTAAATAATAATTAGTGATTTTTTAGTGCATAATTGTTTGGTAGATAGTGGGGCTATCACCTAAGTAATGCCAAATTCCATAGATGACCAGCTTGGTCTAAATATGAGCCCTAATCTAAAAGAGTTTTACAACTCAATGGTTCTTCCACCAAGCCATCTAGTATCATTAGAGACCTCAACATGACCCTACATGTTTTTCCTAGCATCTCAATGGTTCAAAATGTGTTGATCTTAGATGTACCTCCTCATTTTTCCCTATGCCTATCTAGGGAATTCATTGTAAAGATTGAAGGCTATATAGTAGCAGACTAGTCATACATAGAATTCATAACAAGATATGGAACCAAGGTATCTATTAACGATGATCCCATTGCACAATTCCACATTAAACCTTATGGGATAGATAACATAAACATCAATTGGACCATCATTAATGAATATGAATTTACAGTTGGTCAAGAACTAAACACCCATCCTAAGGAAATACTAGACAGTTCTTGGATGAACTATGGAATGACAATCATTTGGTTGATCCTTTGGAAGGAGTTGAAGAGAGGGACATGGGTGGCTACTACTTACATGAAGATAATCAGTCCATGCCATCCCTCAATGGACCTTAAGAAGATCTCAGTGGCTTATGAAAATTGTTCTTTGATGGTTCAAGCAGCAAACATGGAGTGGATATAGGTGTAATTCTAGTATCCCCCTCTAATGACAAGTATTTATCTTCTTACAGGTTCTAATTTAGTTTCTCTTGTAATGCATTAGAGTATGAGGGCCTTATCCATGGCCTTCAATGGGATAATAAGAGAGGAATAAAACAATTACAAGTTTATGGGGATAGTGAGCCAATAGTGCACTAGGTTATAGGCCATAATATCACCAAGAATCCCTTAATGAAGTATTACAAACATGGAGTGTGGGAGCTAATTGAGGATTTTGAGGCCTTTAACATCCAAGTAGTATTAAGGAACCAAAATGGACATGTTGATAGGTTGAAAACTGTGGGAGCTCAATTTGATATCCCAAATGAGTTAGAAAGGACCAAAGTGTAACCACATGTCAAAGTGGTAGTGAGATCATCAATGCCAAACAATGAAACTAATTGGTAGGTCTTTGAATATGACAAACAAATTGCTTATTTCTTGCAATAGGAGGTAGAGTTCTCAATAAACCAAGAAAAGTTTCAACATCAATATGAGGAGCAAATAGTTCAACTAAAATCCAATAATTTTCCTAAAGGGCTTGTCACCCTTGAAGGTCTTTTCCATGAAGGATACCATATGAGAAAAGATAAAGCAGTGATGTCAATAAGTGAAGAGAAATATGAAAGATTCCTTATCTTCAAGGACAAGCTCCTCAAGCTTGGGAAGGTAAGAACTAAAGCTGACAGGCATTATTTCATATAACTTTGTAAAGAATATGCAAACATTTTTTCTTGGGAATATATTGAACTGAGAGGCATGTTTTCATAGAACCTTGTAAAGAATATGTAGACATCTTTGCTTGAGAATATAGTGACCTGAGAGGCTTTGATCCCAAGATGGCCCAACATACTATAGAATTAGAAACTAATTCCAAGCCTATCAAGTAAAAGTAGAGGCCTACAAACCCCAAGATTGAAGAGTTTATGAGGAAAGAATTGAAAAAATTAATTGAATCCAAGGTTATCTTTCCAATTAAGCACTCCTCATGGGTATCCAATTTGGTACCTATGAGAAAGAAGAGTGGGGAAATCAGATTGTGTGTTGACTTGAGGGTCTGAATAGGGTCTCTTTGAAATATCACTACCCCTTAGCATCCATGGAGTAACTCCTTCAGATAGTTGTTAGTTCAAAACATTTTTCCCTTTTGGATGGGTATTTAGGTTACAACTAAGTGCAGGTAAGAAAGGAAGATCAATATAAGACTGCCTTCACAACAAAGTGGGGCACATATGCTTACCAAAAGATGCCTTTTAGATTGTAAAATGATGGGGCCACTTTACAAAGAGCCATGGATATGGATTTCCAAGGGTTGTTGAATCAGATGGTACTAATTTACTTGGATGACATCATAGTTTTCTCCAAGAAAGCTAGTGAATACATAGTTAATCTAAGGTTGATCTTCCAAAGATGCAAAGAGTATGGGATATCTTTAAATCCCAAGAAATGTTTATTTTTTGTTCATAAAGGCAAACTTTTGGGTCACATTGTTTCAAGGGAAGGATTGTCCATTGACCATGATATAATAAGTGTCATCTTAGCCTTATCTTTACCCAAGAACAAGAAAGTAATCTAGATCTTCCTAGGGAAAATAATCTTTGTGAGAAGGTTTATACCTAGTGTTGTAAACTTGGTCAAACCCATCACTACCATGTTGAAGAAGAGCCAATTGTTTGCTTGGTCAAATAAAGGTAAAGTAGCATTTGAGGCCATCAAGCAAACCATTTCCCAAGTACCCTTGCTCGTGAAAACTAATTTCTCAAAGTATTTCATATTATACACCTTTGCTAATATTGACAAAATATCAACTATGTTGATATAGAATGGTGAAGGACTTGAACAACCAATTGAATTTTTTAGTCAAAGGTTGGAAGGACATGCGGTAAAGTACACTTTTATTGAAAATTAGTTTCTTTCAGCTTTGAAAACCCTCAAAATTTTCAATCCAATTCTTTCCAATAGCAATTTTTATCTTATGGTATCTCAGCCTAGAGTTAGGGACTTCTTCCTTAACAAAGACTTAAATGAGAAAAGAGTAGGCTAGATTACCAAGGTCATGGAGTATGATGTGGAAATCAAAGTCACCAAGATGGTAAGAGGCAAAGGTTTATGTGAGCATATGGTAGATGACTCACAGGTAGATGCACCTCTACTTTATAAAATCTGGCTCCAAGACATGACACATTTCTTGATGATAGGAGAATGCCCTCAAGGTTTGGATAGAGAAAAAAGAAGGTATTTTAAGTTTACTTTTATACCTTATGCATTGTTTAATGGTGTTTTTTTCATAAGGGACTTTGATGGGGTACTTCTTAGGTGCATTGATAACAATCAAGTGACAAAGCTCTTAGAGTAGTTTAATGATGGACCTACAAGAGGCCATTTTTCTGCAAGAAAAACATCAACAAAAATAATCAAGGTTAGTTATTATTGTTCCATCCTTTTCAAGGATGCCTATGCATGGGTTAGGAAATGTTAGAAGTTTACTCTATTTATAGGCAAATAAAGATTAGTAGTTCTTCCACTCAACCCAATTTAGATGGAGCAACCCTTCATGCAATGGGGGTTGGACTTCATAGGAATGATAAATCCACCTTCAATTCTAAGACATAAATGGGTGCTCATTGAAAATGACTACTTCACCAGGTGGGTGGAAGCAATTGCCTTGAAAGAAGCTAGTGAAACAATAGTGTTAGACTTCTATGACAACTTAGTAACCAGGTTTGGTGTCCCAACTACTATAATTTTAGATAATGCCTTAGCATTTCCTGGTATGAAGACAAGTGAATGGACACTTAAACTGGGAATCTACCTCAGTACATCCTCAAATTACTATCTCCAAGGTAATGGACTAGCAAATTTCACAAACAATAATTTGATAAGGATTATCAAGAGGAACATCGAAGAGAATCAAAGAGTGTGGCATAAACAGCTAAGAACAACTTTATGCACTGATAGAGTGACTCACAAAGTTACCATTGGCAATTATCCATATGTCCTTATATATAGAAGGGAAGCCAAATTTCCCATTTCTTTTGAACTACCTATATTGGAGTTATCCCATTAGCTTGAGCTGATGTAAAGTTAGCCTATGAGCATAAGGATGATAGAGCTCATGGATCTTGAAGAAACCAAGGACCTTGCAATGAAGATATTAAAATCACACCAAGCTTAGATAAAAAAAACCTTTGACAAGAGAGACACAACAAGGGAATTCAAGCAAGGGGACCTAGTCCTCAAATAGGACTCAAATAAGGCCAAGCCAGAGAACCATACCAAGTTTGATAGCTTATGGAGTGGTCCTTATTTTATCCATGGATGCAAACAACATAATGTTTTTTAGGTTTCCCAACTAGATGGAGATGTATTACCCATCCCAATCAATGGCATTTATTTAAAGCCTTGTTATTAGAAAAGTTTACTATTATTGTATGATACTTTACATATTAGAGTAGATTTATATGCTTTCTTCTAATTGCCTTGTGCACATTTCCTTTTAGTTGAGTGTTTCCCTTTCAATAAGTGCCTTGGGCATAGTTGTTGTTTTGTTTATTTTGGTCCATGTTGTTTCAAGAGGATTTTTTTTGGACAAAGGGCAACCTTGTATCATTTTCATGATCACTAAGAGAAAAAACTTGAGACTTCAGATGCCCAATAGATTAGTTTAATGCCATTTATATTCACATAGCAGGCATGCAAACCTAGGATGTCACCAAAAATGTTGGCCAATTTTGGCCTACATACAAAAATTTACCTAGATAGATCAATTTCTAGAAGTTCTAGGATGGAGTGACAAGATTAATAGAGTTATTGATTAAGTGGGTGACCAAATAATGAATAAGAAGATCAAATGTCACTTACAAAGCTTTTTGAAACACTTTAAGTAAGCTTAAAGTGTGTTTTATTAATCTTTGAGAAGCAAGTCTTGAAACAGGACTAGAATTACAGGGGAAGAAGACCCAACAGCTTTCCATAGTGTTCATGACATTCAAAATGCATAAAGTAGGTTGGCATGAAGTTTTAAAAGTTATTCAAATATTTGATAGATCAAAAGATGACAAGAGAAAGTCTAGAAGGACCAGACCATCACAACACGTCATACATAAACAAATAGGTTAGTTTGGTTGCACATTTCATAAATACACTTAGGAAGTCAAACAGATATGAGGGAAAGCATGAACATGGTATTTTGGCCTTGTTTAACATTCTCTACAAATTTCATATCTTGATGAGTTTCTTATCTCAAGATATAAGTGTTCAAAGTTAAACAAGTAGAATGAGACGTGGATGTAGACGTCAAGTTTAAGCCTCGTAAAATAGCTATTTGGATTCAAAATTTCCCAAAGATGAATGTGGAGATGACAAGTGTCAAGATCTCAGGTGCCCAAATGAAGATGTAATGATGTGCATTGACTGACAAGGTCAATGGGCCCAAATAGATTAATAGAGCACATTTAATTATACCAAAGCAGATCGATGGTGAGCAAGAAGTTAGCAGGTCAGTGAATCTTGAAAGCTAATGAGAAGATGCCAAGTTCATGAATATGGTGACTGACAGATAAATCAATAGAGTGCATTCAAGTTGTGAAAAAATAGATCAATGGTGTGTGTAAGGTCAAAGAGTCAAGGTTCATAACAATGAATGCAAGGCTGATACATAGCATTAGTGCATTAAATCATTGAAATGAAAATAGGATCCCATAGAATAATGCAGAGCTGACAAATGTCATAATTTGGAAGGCCCAGTCCAAGATAAATGGTTGACATTAAAATTAGAAAGCTAAGGGACTTCAATGGAGAGCAAATGCAACCTAAGGTTGAATCAAGGCAAATATTTCAAAGGATGCCATTGAATCTTAGTTGAGACCTCTATTATAGGATCCAGAGCATGTATACTCAATTTTCTTATGTTTTCAATGTTGTGTACATTAATTCCTTGGCTTTCACAAGTTTTAGAGGTAGAATAGGTTTGTTTAAACCTAATATAGTTCAATAACGATGCTATGCAATCTGTAAGCTCTTCATGGATATTAACTTTAGGAAAACTAATAATTAGATTGGTTTTCAATCTATAATAAAGACCTATGCTCAGGTTCAAAGTAGGGGCAGATGTGTAGGAGTGTCTTGTCCTTTGACAAAGCCATAGATTTGATAAAGTAGGTACTTACCACTGCTCAAAGCAGACATGGTGTGGCTCTAACTAGATTCAAGGTATGAATATTTTATCTTCACAAGCAAGTCAGGTGGAAGATGGCGTAGATTCCAAAGATGGAGAACTAGTGCTTATTTGATCAAAGGATGGTGGAGCATTTATTGAAATATGGTAGCATCTCATTTAATAATCTTGGATGGCATGCTCCCCCTCTCTCTCCCCTTTATCCTATATCTCTTATTATTTTCCATTTGTAAAACTCTCTCTCACTTTTGATGATAAATTCTCTCTCAATTCTGGTAGAGCAGAGACTCTTATTTGATAAGGTTAGACCTTGGAAAAATTTGTATGAAATACCTCTTGAAGCAATAAAGACCTTTTTTACATATCTCTCCCCTCTGAATCGTGTGTAGCAAAGCTTGTGCATAATGGCATTGTGAAGGAGAATCTTTCACGCCCATTTTTCTTTTTTCTTGCTCATTTCTAAGGTGTCTTCACATTAGTCACAAGTTAGAGTTAGTTTTTTTTCTGTCATTGATGCAAGCTCTCAATGAATCTTAGAAATATTCTTTGCCTTCATTCATTTTTACTTGAACCTAGTTTATGAAACACTTCTACAACTAGCTAGTTTTATGATATTTTGTGAGCTAGCATTGTCTTATGCTTCCTCAGTGTTTACTTCATGCATATGAGAACCTCATTTTAATTTGGTGCATCACTTTGTTAACTTTCTTAGGATCCCTTTCCCCATTTCTAACCCTTTTCCTAGTGTAAACATTAGTATAGGTGATCCATCAAGAGGACTTTGGCCTTCTCCAGAAGTCCAACCCCAACATATGTGACCCACAACCTGGGGTTGTTCCCATATTATGGCTTAGTCAAAGAGAGCCTAAAGAACTCCCTCCAAGGGTGAATATTAATGCCATAATAGTTACAATTAAGTCCTTTTGATTTGGGCATACAACTCCTATATACTCTCTTTATGCTATATTTTCATGTTTGTGTTCCTCCTCCTTCATAAGTCAATGTTAGATTCACGTTTTCATTAATCTCATATCTTCTAAAAATTGCTTTATAACCACCTCCAATTCTTGTGCCCTTATCCTAGTCTTTAACTTTTTCAAGTCCTGTGTCTTATGTTTCTCATTCTCCATTTACGTATATTTCATAACTCACCCTTCCATGCCAAGGTTTACATGTCATTCTTCCCCTTTTATCTTTTATGTGTGGTTCTCTCCTGCATCATGGCCCTCTATAATATTCTTGTGCCCTTGCATCTTCTATGTTATAGCTCCAATACACTTATAATATAATATAACAAAATTTGGGTTCTAACATATTGTAACAGGAAAAAATTATTAGATGATTTAGGATAATGTTATAAGATAGTTAAAATCAACACAAAGTGTCCAATTTTAGGTGTCTATATTTTGCCCCTCTTTGAGAAGGTGTTGTGAGACACAATGTGTGGAGTAATGGATTTTCAAAGAAACAAGAAGTCAAAAATAGGTGGACAAAAAATTAGATGATGATGAAAGAAAGAATGTGATGGATGATGCCCCCTCAAGAAGGCATGCAAGGATGAAGGATGCTGATGGGATATCAAAAAAGAGATGAAAGAGTAATGATAAAACATGCATTGAAGATGGATGAAATTAATCTATGGATGAGATTAACCCACTTGAGTTAATGCTTGCATGTTTTGATTTTTGATGATGATGGATTGATTTTCCCCAAGCAAGGGAGAATAATAAAGGGCATATCATGAGATAAACTACACACTTTAACTTACCCTAAATAGGGGAAAAGCTACGAGCAAGTAGATTTGGGAAGGACACATCTTGAGATAAGCTACACACTTTTACTTTCCCCAAAAAGGCTAAAAGTTGTGAGCTTTGACTAGATTGAATGATTGAATTACCTATATCAGGGCAAGTTGATTGATTAAATTCCCCCAAGTAGGGTGAATTTATTTATTAATTTATTTATTTATTTACAATCATAAATCGAGGATTTAACCTATTGTTGGATTAAGGATGAGATGATCGCATTGATGGATGACATGAAGTTGATAGGTGAATGCAAATGTATGTATGAATGGTATAAGAAGGAGGGTTCACTAAATGGTGATTTTTTATGTGGTAACCATGCTATGTTCTTATTCAAGTGCTTCGATCCTCCCATTTATTTATCTTTTGACCCTTTAGGCTCTTTCTCAAGAGAAGGTGGTTGTGTATGATAAATTTGGTCTTTAAGGGTAGACAGACTACCTTCAAATAGAATCTGGTGGCACTAAATTTGGGAAGCTAATTTAGTTAGATTCTCCTTGATTTCATTGTTCACCTCCTTCAAGCTCCAAAAGAGGGAAATCTAAGGCTAATCTTGGGGATTCGATTTCTCATAAAGTTCAAAGATCTAAGGCATAAAGGTTGAGATTGGAGGCTAAAAATACGATCAGAGATGGGACCTAGAGGACATTGGAGGATTTACCTTCTAAGAGAAGGTTGATTTCCTACAAATGATCCCCCTCCTCCTTATGTTTTCTTTTTGAGCTCCTATTTTTTTCCTTATCGTATAGTGACATCTTTTTTATTTTTTATTAGGGTATTTCCCTTGATCTATTGTGTGCTAATGAATGTTTTACTGATCGGTTTCAACGCAGTTGCTAGTTGACTTTCTTCAACATTTGTTTTGGTTAGTGTTTAGTTCTTTCTTGTCTATTCCTTTTGGTTGCTCTTGGTTTTGGGTGATGTTTTGTTGTTGGTTTAGATTTTTGGGGACTAGGCCCCATGTTGTGTCCCATAGCCAGTTTAAAGTTCCAGTTTTTGTAAATACTCACCTTGGTAGTTCATAGTTCTACTTGAAAGAGTTTACCCTTTTAAAAAAGGCTTAGGTTATTTGTTGTTTGCACTTTTACTTTTTATAAGTTAGGTTAGTCCATTTGTAATAATATTTGCACGCTTCGTCATTTCAATCAAAAATCTAGGGCTTTCTTTTGGAAGTATTACGCCATATGTCTAAGTTTCTGGGTGAGGATTATTACCCTTGGAAATGGTGAAAAAGGCACTTTGTGCCAACCAAAAATATTGATCTTTGCACATAACTGACTAAAGGGTGCCCCAAGATAAAAATTTCACTACATTGGAGAATTAAACACATAATTTAGTGTGGGGTGGTGGTACCTAGAAGACAAGAAAAATGGCATGCATAGGTCATGCGCATGGCCATGGGAGAGATGACATGCACAAATACCTAAAGGAAAGAGGTGTCTAGGAAGAGGACACCATAGGAAATTAAGCATAACATTGAAGAGAAAATATTAGATGCAAGGTAAAATTTCAAATAGACCATCAAAAACTATAAAGAATTATAATTAAAAAAATCTCTAATGTTTCCTTCTTATACAGTGAATTATATTAGCATTTGAAAGGCAATGTTGAATAGATAATTGTCATCAAAAAATTCATGACAAGCAGGGTTGACTATCAAATTTAGGCCCTGAAAACAAGTACATCTACTTGACACATACATTAACATAGATAGTTGGGGAAAGTGTCATCTAATTTTTTGTTTGTTTACATAAATGATTTATGACACATGGACAGATTGGATCTCTTAAATACTCTCTTATTTTGATCCTTATTAACCAACAAGTCAAATTACATAGTCATTTATATCCATCCCTGTATGCAATTGTATCTAATTACATGTTTTAATTCTTGAGCTTTTTTGAGTCCATCCCCTGGAATACTCTATCATTTCACCTCAACATCACTGCCTAGCTCACTTTGAAATCTTTCATTATTTTCATGTTCTATATGACCTTGCCCTTCCCCACCACTTTGTCAGTGCTCAAGATAAGACATTATTCTACTTTAACCAAAGAGTGTTATCAAATGTTAAGTGAGATTACTATAAAGATGCATTTAATGAAAAGTGCATAGAGTTCCCAAATTTTCCTCTTTCAATGAGTCAAAATTTAAAATATTTAAAATTCGATGAGTAGTTATTCCATCCTTTAAAGACAACTAGACGACAACCAGATTTCAAAACAGCTTTAAGTCAATTCTAGATGTATTTATATAGTTAAAATAGCACAATTACATGAAACATGTAAGTGAAAGAATTACATTGAGCTTGATTTACCTCCTTAGACTATTGGATATGTAGGTAATATTTAGTCATCATGAAAGTGATTAAGGTTAGCTTAGCCTAATCACACTCTTATGTTTTGTGCTTACATGTCATTCAATCATTACATACCCTACCAAGGTTTTCAACTTCAAAAAACTATGTGCAAATCTCCTAGGGATCTCTGAAGACAAAATCAACATATGCAAACTTGTTTTCTATTATCGCATGTGATTATGCCCTAAATTCCCATTTTCTATAAAATAACAATTTATTTGATAGACATGGATAATAGCAATCAATGATTCTGTCACTATCCAATGTTTATGTCCTTATGTAAGCTCAAATCTAACTTTTGGGAAGATTCTAAATTCAATCTTATTTTATTGTTTCTGCATTATTTAATCAACTAAATTAATCATAAAACTAAATTCATTATTCAATTATATAATTTATCCAAATTTACTATTTAAAAATACATTTATAACACCTTACATTATTCTATTACATTTATTTGAATTCAAATTAATTTCAATATTTATTCAATTCAAAATAAAACATGTATTGGTACTTTTTCATTCATACTTAAAGACTACATCATTGAAAGATTTTGAACTAGATCTATTTTTTAACCACCATTGGACTTTCACTTGATCACTTTTTAAATATTTATATTCATTACTAGTTTAGTACATAAATTATTGTTTAGTGATTTTTTTTACTTGCAAAGACTTCTATATACTCACAATACAGTCGTTTGAATTCAAGTCTCTTTTTTAAATATTTGAATTTTCCGCACCTCTTTATTTTCAAAAGAATTTGTATTTTTTAAATGATATATTTTCAAAAAGAATTTGTATTTTTTAAATATCATTTTTATATATGTTACTATTTGATTTCATGTGTTTTAAATAAGGTTTAATATGAACATTTAATTCAATTTTATGATGTATTTAACAAACACTTATTTCTTATTGTATTTTTTTAATTTATTTTTCGAATTTTATTAAAATTGTATTTTAAAGTCATTTTCAAGTTTATCATAATAATGATATTACATTTTATCATAAATTTATTTTAAGAACATCATAATATTTTCATAAATATATTGTTAAAACATTATAACCGTTTCATAAATTTCAAATTTTTTATAACAATAATTTGTCATAAACTTATCATACATTCAATATGTGTTCTAAATATAATATAAATTTATTATAAATTTACGATAAATTTCACAAGAATTAGTCCTGAAATTTAAAAACAAAAATATAATAAGTTTATAATAAAATCAATCTAAATTTTTATAAAAATAGAATTTGTGCCTTTCGCTTATCATTTATGAGCGTCATGAAAAAAAATCAATCATTCCTACCTACTACTAATATTCTCCATCATGCCTACATTCCATAATACATCCCATTTCATTAAAAAATGTTCTAAAACATTTTATTTGAAAGAATGAAATAGGTAAAATGGAAAAAATTACATTGAATGAACAAATAAAATTTACACATAAGAAAAAACTTATTTCTAATTATCATGACCAAAAAAAAAAGCACAAACTACAGTGATGATGATGACATTAGTTTTATAATTTTTAAAATTATTTTTAATATTTAAAATGTTTTGTTTAAATTTTATTTTATATTTAAAATAAGAAAAATATATTATTTATAAAATTTATATATATTATTTTAATTATTTTAATAATTTTATAAAAACCTCAATATCTAATCATGTTTAAAATGTAATTTTAAAAAAATAATAAAAAATATAAATTATAAAATATTTGATGATACATACAATCCAACACTCATGAATAATTAAACATGTCATGAAACATAAAGACCATATAAATTAATCTCAAACTACAAACTAAGTTGTGTTCCTATTAAGTTTTCAAAGGAAGAATAAATATTAACTTTTACCTATAACAATAACATATGAGTGTTTAAACCAAAAATTAATTTCTTATTACAAAACCTGATGACTTATCATAACGTTTATGAAGTCCAAGTGGATTTATCCCATGACATAGTCTTCATATTTAAACTAATAATGATGTCCATTAAGCCAAAACCCAATCTCTTATAAAATAATAATTATTAAAAATAATCAATTAAATTATTAAAATATAAAGATGAAATAAATTTTAATAAGAATGAAGAAGATCTTCATTGTATCAAAAAAAAGTGTAATAGAGATTAGACATATTTAATAATTAATTATTTCATCTATTTTGATTATTTTCTTCTATTCATTTTTATTGAGTACAAATTTTATTCATTTTTATTTGATTTTTTTTTTAATTTTATATTTGTTTTATGATTTATTAGAGGTTAAGATTATTTCAAATTGAAGAGTAAATTATACAGATTTCTATAATGATATTGGTTTGAATAAGCTTTTGGATTCATCATATCGAGATTATTTAAAACTGACGTTTTAGACATAACACGTATGTCCATCTTTAAAATGAGAGATCGAGAAATAAAGATAATGATTGTTGAAATTAAATAGTTTCCATTACATGATAAAAATGGTATAATATTTTTGTACTAAAATGTGACACTAGGATATAATGACACTATTAAAATGGTAAAATAAAATGCACAAATTAAATTTAGAATATAACAGTCTAAAATAATAAATGAAATCTACACTAATGACTAAAAATAGTAAATAAGTGTAATTGAAATTGTTTTGATAAGCAATATACAATATGAAAATAAAAAAAGATGGGATAATCATACATTAACAAAATCTTAGAATTTTAGAAGTGCAACTTTGGTCTAGAGGGATTGAGTAAGCTCTATGTAAAATTAAGATTTTTCATTATAAAAGGACAAATTCAACACCTACATCTTAACTAATGAATCTACCCATGGAAGATTTGGTGTTGTACATATTTGACCAGAGAATATTGTAGATTGAGATATCATAAGACAATAAAGAATTAGCTAGAACTTTGCACACACCACGATAGAAATTACATATTAAATGCATAGTCTGAATGATTAATGTTAGCACATTCTTTATGTTTTCTGCATTTAGGTAACTATATATGTGTGTGCCTTAGCCAAATTTATACTTAAGTGATGTAACCTTGTGTGACTTCCATGTGTAACCATTAATGTTTTTGAGATGTGATTTGCATAACTGGATTTAATTCAGGTTTATTAATTAATTTAAAAATGAATACAAAATTTTGAAATTTCCTATTGAAAAAAAAGCAGGAAAAAGAGAAGAAATTCTCAAAATAAAAAAAAAATGGAAAAATAATAATAATTAAAAAAAGAGAATGGACTAAAATTAGGAAAAATAAAAAGAATTAAATTCAAAAATTAATAACAAAAACCATGAAAAACAAAGAAAAGCAAAAATAAAATAAAAGAGGAAAATATTTTAAAAATACTATGCCCTCTTTAGTTTTAAGGAGATCATAAGTATTATTTAGCAAGGAAAAAGGCATAGCACAGAAGGAGAGGCGTAGCACAAGAAGATAAAACACAGAGAAATGGCAGTGCCACAAGAAAGAAGAAAGGAAGAAGGGGTCTTGCCCAAATTGCAATTTTACCAGGTAAGTAATGTATTAAATTTTTGTATACATTTAAATGGAATGGACTGTGTAAACCTTTCAGATGGACTGAAAAATTGATATTATAGGTACAAAAACAAATGTCTATGTAAATATGAGTATGGTGAATTCATGTAAATAAGGGTTTGACTATATGTAATATGTTAACCCGGATTACACTATACCTACCAGTTATATTCTGAGTATGACCCAAGTTATTGACATTAATAAAAAAATAAATCATAAAATATCTCTATTATAGACCTGCATTGCATTCATCAATCGGATTTGCTTAATTTAACCATTGTTATGTTTATATATAATGTGACATTATCATATGCTAGTATATATTACACCATTCTCACAATTTCATATGCAATTATAGTGACAAAACTATAGTGACCATATAATCTGCAATAATGGTGTCGCTGCTTCAAACACAATCAATCTGCAATAGTCAAGGATTGTAGTTACATGTATATATATAGTGGTGTACACATGATTGTAGTGACTAGTATAATTAAATCAGTGACTGATTAACCATAATTAACCATATTGAGTCCATTAAGTCATTATATTAACCATAACTAGCGGCTAGTTAGTTAATTGGATTAGTTAACAAGGAATGACTTAATAGAAAATATAAAATAAAATTTGGTCTTTACTATGAAAGCAACGACTTAATGACTTAATTGCATACAGTAGTGACCTATAGTAATTTTACTTAAGAAGTTAAATTATAAATCAAAACGATCTATCTATATATATTAAATTAGTTTAAACACAACTCCAATGATTTTGTATGTGTCTACAGTTAAAAATATACATATTATTAATTGTTGCGTATTAATATAGATCCATTAGATGATAAACAGTGGTAATTTTATTAATCATTGTAGTTAACTAGCATATGTTTATATTATGTCATACTCGATTACCCCGATAATAAGAAGTAATATATCACTGTGTATTTACCTAGTAATAAACCGTAGTATTTAATGCCTTTTACAGAAACAAGTAGAAAAGAGTTTATACCCATAATACGCCTCTTTATAGCAATCTAGGTAGCTGATTTATATTTGTATAACTGATGATTTGGGTATTGAGGAAATATTAGATTTTAGGAGAACGTGAACTGTATATTCTCAGACTAAATATAATAAAATTCAATGATGGTATAATATGGTACCTAATGAAAAATTTCTTGTACATAGTATGAACACAATTATTATATAATATATTTTTGATTTACAACGATTTGGTCTATTTATCCAATTATAAATTATGCCACAAATATGTGTTTATTCAACTATTGTAAATGGGGAATGAAAGAGCGGAATACAATGACATATATTTTTTAGGCAATATATCCCTACCATGCTATATCATCTATGTATAGAGCAATGTGTAGTGAAACATTTAATTGTGAGGAAAATTATTCAAAGGTTAGTTATGCAGATTACCCTCATTCTCTAGAGTAAATTTGGGTAATAGCTAATATTCTAGACTAGTCAATCGTGCACTTGAGATTTCAAACAAATGATCTACTATTTTTATTTAGCTATAGTTATTAAGTAATCATATATGAGTGCTAGCATTTAATTGAATCCCTATGGTGGGATTGTATAAACTCTAATAGGTATATTATGAATGAATTATACATAAGAATAGTGTAGGTATATAACTAATTATACTCAATATATATGTGTGATTTGCTATGGTTGAATTGTGTAATAGAATGATCTACTAAGTTTCTAATTTAGTGATATTCAGCGACCTATTCAAACAAGAGCATTGTATATGGTATTACATATGAAATATGAGATAATTGATTAAAATGCAAATGTTGGGAATAACGGAAGTTATCCATGTTTCACATAACGTAATGTAACAAAATAATAACATTTAATGGAATATGGACTCACCATTATATAATAAATATTTCAGCAAATATTACAGTGGATATACTATGACTTTCTAATTATACTCAGTGAATAAGAAAGATCTTAAAGATTTATGAAACTATAGATTTTTTGATTAAAACGTATAAATTAACATTGGTATAGTATTTTCATATCATTTGAGTACTTACATATGGTGCATGTACAAGTACTCATATATAGGTATTATACCTATAATTAAATATATGATAGGAAAAAGTTATAAGGTGTCTGAGGGACAAAAACTATAACCATATTAAAATAGTCTCCTAGAAATTTAATGAAATGTTTAAATAAAAATTTATAATGGGTTTATGGGTTCTCTGTTTTTATGTAAATATTGTGACTGACTATTAGTGTGTATATATTCAGCGTTAAAAACTTGTGTGCAGTGCGTATTATGAATATATTAATATGTGCAAGTATTTAGACATATGTAAAATATAATAGTGAATCATGATGTGTGCCTATGAGTTATGTTTCTTTTGAATGCTAATATGTAGTTTAAATATAGGGAATATCTAAGTGGTATAATTCCATACTTGTTTGATTAGTATTTATGATTGTAGATCATTTGATTTTTGTAATCATAAGTTTTATTATATGTAATTATTTAGTTGTGTTCGTATACAATAAATTATAATATTATGAGATGTCATAAAGTACTATAGTATAAATATATGTTATACCCAGATGGTACATACTGTAATTATTATGTCTAGACTCACACATATGTTTGACTGATTAAATGTATGCATGTTGGTTATTACTATGAATAACATATTTTATGACAGTTAGTATGACTTTATGTATGTGTGCATATAACCTTTGAGAGTGTAATGAATGTTAGGATATAATATTTTGTGTTTCATGAAAACTATGACTTACTTCATTATATCTAGTTACTTGAATAGAGGCTTATGTTTCCATGTATTTAAGACTAATTTTTATGACTAATTGTGAAAAACTAGTAGTTATGTCTTAAAACACTAGACTATGGTAATATGGGTTATCATAGGGTGTAGTATGTTTGAAATCTAATTATGGTAGTTAAAATCTGCAATTAAATGTGTATTTTATTTGAGTGGTATAAACTGTAGTCATTATTTCTAGTATGAGATAGAAAATAATGTGAGATTAATTCATACATTTGACAGAATAAATGTATTTCTATTAATTTCTCCTATGCTTAGCATGTTATGTGATATGATTACTAGTAATATGTAAATTGTATGAATATTTTTATTAAATTATGTTGACCAATCTCCCATTGTTGATATAGAGTAAAGAGTGAGACAGACTTCACTGACTTACTACCATTATAATATCAGATGAAGTCAATTCGATCAAGTAGTGTGTATGAATTTTGATTGATCTATAGATCGCTATTATTTATTATTCTTAAAAACTTTGGGTCAAAGTATGTTTACTAAGACATTATAATTTTATGAGTATGATTTACATGTTTGTGTGATATCTTACAATAAAATGATTTTTTTATGATACACTGCATGTTTAGTTTTAGAAATCATACAGTACATGGGTACTTGTTTGTCTCTTTAAAATCCCATGTAGTCACTATCTACTCATCTATGAAGGGAGAGACATTCCCTAATTGAATTAGTGTGGGGGATAGTTGGTTCATGGCTGGTGGAGAAAACTACTCGAATGATGCTCTTCCTCCCCACAATAGTACTACTATTGAGATGGCACTTGAGATTGATAAAGATACTATAGAGTCTAGGAAACTCATGCTCTAAGGAACTGTGTATCTTATATATGTTCATTATATTGTATTATATTTATTATTGAGATATTAATTTGATGAGATGTAATTCTTTAAATATTTATAATTGACATTAGTGGTTGTATCCTTGTACTAGCCATGGCTAGCATTTGTAATTACTTTCCATATTAGTTATGATGTTTTTCATATGTTGATAAGTGATCAGTGTCTATCATATGTCATGTGCTCAATTACAATTATTTCACTTAGAGTATTTTATATGATCACTAGTTATATTCTCATGATGTAATCTATTTATAGTGTTTGTGTTTATTTTTTTTTTAAATTGCATATTTATAGTTAGTATCCAGCTAGGTTATTACATAAGGTATCAGAGTTGTGACTCAAACTCTAGAACCTAATGAGTCCATTAGCATTTTTGTGCCCTTATGTTCACCTGTGTGAACCTAGTGACATGAATTATTGCACTGATATTTTATATTTATAGTGACTCATTATAGAACCATGTTACACCATGATTGGAGTTTTGAGACTTGGTAGATTCTCCTGTATGGCTTGGTGACTATTTTAAGTATGAGACATTCATGAAATATGTGTGGTACAGTGAGTATGTACCCTTAGGAACACTTGTACCCTCTTAAATTTGTTATAGGGTTGGTTTATTGAGTGTCTTGATGGTGTTGTTTATTGTGTAAGATGTTTGGGTGGGTAAGTGTATAGCATAGTTGATGAGTTGTGAATAAGAAATTCCTACCATATTTTGATCACCTAGATTGGACATCTTAAGAGTGATTACATCTTTACTTACTAATCAAGTTAGCTCTAACATTTATGTTTTATGTTGTGAGTGTTTAAAAAACACACATTGAATGCTTATTACTTAAGTATATGTGTATTAGTTTTGTATCATATTTACACAAATCATATAAGACCATTTTTAGATTGGCACCACCTAGTGCAGTGGGAATTTTCTTGTAGTAGAGTGTAGATGTCTTGGTTTAGAATTATTATGTGTTAGGAGTTGTTTATGGATTGGCACCCTTATTTTTATGTGGATTAGGAAGAAGTGTCATCTTCCATAGTTAGCATCGAGGTGAGTTGTCACTCCCTCAATTTCCTTTGACATCATTATAAACCACTAAGTGGATTCATGTTTTCATGATGTTGATTTAGTGTTCCCTTGAATGGAAACTTGTTTCTAAAATGTTGTTCTGACTTTATTCCCTTCAGTTTATGAGATAGTGTCATCTACTTCTTATTGAGAGAAGTTGTAGAATTGGATGGATTGATGCATCTAAGTGATTATACTTTTTCCTTCTAGTTGTGAAAATAAGTTGTTATACTACACTTACGAGATTGGTAAGTGGGTAGTGATTTGGCAACTTGAATTACAATGTTTTCTTCATACCATGTGAAGGTAATTAAGATTTTTATTACTGAGATGTTAGTTCTTTATTTTTCTAATTGTAATCTTTTAGAGTTAGTACTCTATCTAACATGTGAACCTGGACCACGTGGTGTGGCAAACCTTGAATTTATTTTAGTTTAGATTAAGGTTTATAAGTTGATTATAAATTCTATGTTATTATATACCCTTGATTAGATTGATAATATTCTCTTTTGCTTAAAGTGTTTTTTGTTAAAGGATATTATGTAACTTTCACCTGGAGCAAGTGGGGTATAAGATGTATGGAACATCTTACTAGTCTAAAAAGGTTAAGATAAACTTTTTACTTGTTTAGTACAAGCCAAGTAAGTAGAGAGACATTAACACGCTTGTCCCTTTATAAAGTTGTAAGGATGGTGTGATCCTTGGCCTTTATATGTTAATTTTAACATTATTTCTTCTTAACTATGAATATAATAGAATAGGTTAAGCTATAAAATATGATACTAGTTATGTTTAGCTAATGGCAACTTAATGCAATTAGAAAATGATTTTATAATTTTTCTTGTATGTATATTGGAATATCTAGAATTATTTAGCATATAGTATTGCTTTCTATGATAGTTTAATATAAAATTGTGATTCATTGAACCTTGTGCATATTTTAGAGAACATTAGGTCTTGAAGATCTAAGAGAAGAGTGATGAATTAACAACATGAGTACTAAGTGATAAGAGTGGATCTTACTTGGCCTCATATTGACTTAGTAGTTACTGAGTTTGGATCCAATAGATGGGCTTGTTGAATTTAGGATTTGACAGATGGAGTTGTCAAATTCAATCGTATGGCCATACACATGTATACTGTGGAATTCTTATTCTTTAATTTTGTATACATTGAAAATGTAGTATTTCTAGTTCCTATTCATCGTCATACTTGTCAGGAGCTTCATGAAGTAATGACAGTATTGACATGTTATACGTAGTGAAAGCTACATAGAGTAGTGATAGTATTAACATATATATATATATATATATATATATATATATATATATATATATATATATATATATATATCGGCATATTTGTCAGGAGCTTCATGAAGTATTGACATGTTATACTTAGTGAAAGCTACATAGAGTAGTGATAGTATTAACTTTTATATATATATATATATATATATATATATATATATATATATATATATATCATTCTTACTAGGATCCCTAAATACTTTTCTCTAGAATAAGAAAAAAACTTTCTAGATTAGAGAGATGTGCAGAGGGAGATGGAAGGTTTTGTCGAACCCTCCCTAGTCATTTGTTTTGGCTTTTATGATGAGCTCATGTGCTTTGGGAAGTCAATGAAACTTTCAATGAGATATGTATATAGACTTGTCTTGCTAATTCTAGACCCCAACGTGGTAATGACAGAACCATTCAGAGTAAGTGATACTCACAAACTTTGTTTGCATAATAGTGAGATGTCACAGAGTAGGGTCTTATGGAACCAATACTCAGGGAATAGTACTATTTAGTAGGACTATGGTGAGTTTTATAGGCAAATTTCATATTTATTTACTTAATTTGATACTTTATACTATGTTATTTTTATGATAAACAATATTTTTAGTATAGAACTTATATTCGAGTAAGAGTCATCTAGGATGATGACTAGCTTTAGGGGCAAGGATATTATATCTTGATTCCTCACCAAGCAAACTATCTGATTATTCCTAAATATTTATAGTTCACAAATTTGGACTTGGTTATTTTTAACTAATATTTGAGATATATATTGTTATGAGACAGTAGGATATTATTTAGGTTACATGTTTACATTGTTATGAGTTAGCTATAGTGTATATGTTTACATTACTAATATGATAGTTTGTTATTTCAACTATATTTTATGATGTAAGTTTATCATGTTGTTATGGTCTAACTACCTTCTTGTTGTGAGGTTGATGTAGGAGAACTCAACCCTCAGAGTGTGATGGAGGGAGAACATCATTAGAGAGGGTGACGTATATTGAGATGTTAGAAGATGATAGAGAACTAGATAGAACCCTGCACATATCATGATAGAATGTACATATTAAATAGATAGTTTGAATGGTTAGCATTAGCACATTCCTTATGTTATATGCATTTAGGTAATTATATATGTGTGTGTTAGCCAAATTTATACTTAGATGATATAATCTTGTGTGACTTGCATGTGTAACTATTAATGTGTTTGAGATGTGATTTGCATAACTAGATTTAATTCAGGTTTATTAATTGATGTAAAAATGAATAAAATTTTGGAAATTTCCTATTGAGGAAAAAGCAAGAATATGAAAATAAATTCTCAAAATAAGCAAAAAAATAGAAAAACAATAAATTAATAAATAAAAGAGAATGGGATAAAATTAGGAAAAACAAAAATAAGGAAATTCATAAAACAATAAAAAAAACCATTAAAAATAAAGAAAAACAAAAATAAAAAAAGAGGAAAATCTTTTAAAAAGACTACGCCCTTTTTAGTCGTAAGGAGATCATTAGTATTATTTAGCAAAGAATTAGGCATAGCACAGTGGGAGAGGCATAGCACAAGAATATAAACATAGAGGAATGGTAGCGCCACAAGAAGGAAGAATGGAAGAAGGGGTTTGCCTAAATCATAATTTTGCCAGGTAAATAGTGTATTAAATTTTTGTATACTTTTTAATGGAACGACTTGTGTAAACCATTTAGATGGATTAAAAAATTGATATTATAGGTATAAAAATAAATGTCTGTGTAAATATGAGTATGGCAAACTCATGTAAATAGGGTTTGACTATATGTAATTTGTTAACCCAACTTACTCTATACCTACCAGTTATATTTTGAATATGGCCTAAGTTATTGACATTAATAACAAAATAAATCAAAAAATATATCTATTACAGACCTGCATTGCATTCACCATCTGAATTTGCTTAATTTAACCATTGTTATGTATATATAATGTAACATTATCAAATGATAGTATATATTATAACATTTCCATAGTTGTAGACACAATTATAGTGACATAGTTATAGAGACAAAACTATAGTGGTCATATAATTTGTAATAATTGTGTCTCTACTTCAGACACAATCAATCTACAATGGTCAAAGATTATAGTTACATGTGTATATATAGTGGTGTACATACAATCATAGTGACTGGTGTTAGGGTGTGGAGCTAAAAGCTTCACCAAGGAGCATACAAAACAGGTTCGGGTCTACACAGACGCCAGCGTCGGTCAGGAGCGACCGACGTCGGTCAGTTGCAGTTACAGAGGCGCCGACGTCGGCAGTAGGGTCGGTCGGCGACGGTCACAGTCGAATTGGCAGGAACCGACGTCGGTTACCTGCGTGTCTAGAAAGCTATTTCCGTGGACAGAAGCGAGTGTTTGCATGATAAGTTTGAGTTGTGGACTCAAGCTTGCGTCTCTATTTTTAGAGCCCTTGTTGAAGAGGCTTAACTGTTTGTTGTAAGAGCATGCTCAAGTTTCCTTTTTCTATATGTAGGAAAGATCTTCTTAGCTTAAGTAATGGAAGAATGTATCAGTAATAGTAGAACATTGTGAATGTTTGAAGGACATTACTGAGTTGCATCAATCCAGGTTATTGGATTTGATTGTACTTGAGAGAGCTCTTGAGGAATAGAGATCTAGTGAGAGATCTTGTGTGCATCTGAGAGAGGTGTGGAAGAACGAAGCTTCTTCATTGTATTCCTATTGTAAAGAGTTTCAATACAAGTTTTCAGGGTGTTTTCTTGTATATCTTGTTCTGTGCTATTTATCATTTCAGTTACTTATCTATCTGATTTATTTTCGCATTTATTGCTGTCACAATTGTAATCTATTGTTGGTTTGATCCCCCAACAAGTGGTATCAGAGCCTTGGTTACAGGTTCAGAGCTTGATATTTGGTATCAGAGCTCAGGTTCACTAACAGGTGGTTCAGATCTGTGTAGTGTGTTTGGATTACAGGTTGCTTACAGGAGTTTCTGCAGGGATTTATGTTTGAGTGGGAGAAGCAATGGCAGAAGAAAGTAAGTTGAGAATGGAAAAGTTTAATGGCAAGAACTACCAACATTGGAGAATGCAGATAGAGGACTATCTGTATCAGAAGGATCTTTACTTACCGTTAGGTGGGATAGCAAAGAAGCCCAAGGACATGGAGGATGAAGAATGGGAAGTTCTTGACAGAAAGGCTCTTGGGTCTATAAGACTGAGTCTGGCCTCCACTGTGATATCTAATTTGTCACAGGCAAAAACAACGGTAGAGTTGATGACTACGTTAGCAAATATGTATGAAAAACCCTCAGCTTCAAATAAGGTATATCTTATGAAGCAGTTATTTAATTTGCATATGAATGAAGGTGGATCTGTTTCTACTCATCTGAATGATTTCAATGGTATTGTAAATCAATTAAGCTCAGTAAATATAGTGTTTGATGATGAGATAAAATCTCTTTTAATATTATGTTCTTTGCCTGAAAGCTGGCATGGCTTAGTAATGGCAATTTCTAATACTGCATCTGCATCAAATATTTTGAAAGTAGAGGATGTTGTTAGTGTTATCTTGAATGAGGAAATACGCAGGAAAAGCACAGAAGAGACATCTGGGAATGCTTTAAATTTTGAGAGCAGGGGAAGGCAAAAAGAGAAGAGCAAGAAAGGCAGAGCAAGATCCAAGTCTAAGGGGAAAGGCAGATCTAAATCCAGAAATGGCAGGAAGCCACAGTGCTGGAATTGTGGAAAGATGGGGCACATAAGCAGAGATTGTTGGTCAAAGCCTAAGGAGGACAATCAGCACGAAGGAAAGGAAGAAGCTAAGATTGCAGGTATTGCACAGGATGCTTTAATTTTCTCTCTGCATAATAATATAGAGTCTTGGGTATTAGATTCTGGTGCATCTTTCCATGCTACCCCTAAAAGAGAATATTTCAGTGACTATATCCATGGAGATTTTAGAATAGTGTACTTAGGGGATGATGAGCCTTGTAAGATTACTGGCAAAGGTAAAGTGCAGCTGAAGATGCAGAATGGCAACACATGGGTGTTGAGAGATGTGATGCATGTTCCTAGTTTGAAGAGAAAATTGATCTCTGCAGGTAAGCTAGGTGATGAGGGTTGTACAGTAACTCTCACAGTAGATTCTTGGAAGGTGACCAAGGGTGCACTCGTTATGGCCAGAGGTAAGAGAGAAGGTACTCTCTATTTGTGTAATTGTGTTATTAACAAATCTCCTTCAGTTTTATCTACTTCAGATGTGGATGCTAAATTGTGGCACTCAAGGCTTGGCCACATGAGTGAGAAGGGGATGTCAATTCTTAAGTCTAAAGGTATGCTTTCAGATTTAAAAAGTATGGATCTAGAATTTTGTGAGCATTGTGTATTTGGAAAACAGAAAAGGGTTAGTTTTCTCAAGACTGGGTCTACTAAGAAAAGGCAAAAGTTGCAGCTTGTTCACACAGACGTGTGGGGACCGGCTCAAGTAGCCTCTATTGGCGAATCACGGTACTATGTTACATTCATAGATGACGCCACAAAAAAGGTATGGATCTACTGTATTAAAAAGAAATCTGATGTTTTTGAGACTTTTAAGATTTGGAAATCCATGGTTGAGAATGAAACAGGCAGAAGATTAAAGTGCTTGAGATCTGATAATGGCGGTGAGTTCTGCAGTCTTAAGTTTAACTGGTATTGTTACACTCACGGAATCTAAAGGCAAAGGACGGTTCCAAGGACACCTCAGCAGAATGGTATTGCTGAAAGGATGAACAGAACCATCATGGAGCGTGTAAGATGTATGAGATTGCATGCAGGGTTGCCCTTAGAGTTTTGGGCAGAAGCAGTTGACACCGCAGTGTACCTGATTAATAGAGGACCCTCTACAGCACTGGATGGTGGAATTACAGAAGAGGCATGGACAGGTAAAAAGGTAGATCTCTCATATCTCAAAGTTTTTGGTAGTGAAGCCTTTGTGCATATAGATAAGGAAAATAGAAAGAAGCTTGATGCTAAGTCTATGAGGTGCACGTTTATAGGCTATGGCTCAGATGATTTTGGTTTCAGATTTTGGAATCTAGGAACTAACAAGGTAATCAGGAGCCGTGATGTTGTTTTCAACGAAAGAGTGATGTACAGTGATCAGATAAGGAAGCTAGATCAATCTGGGTAGAGCAATAGTGAATTGGACGAAGTTATGGTCCAAAATGAGCTCGTGGGAAAAAGAAATAATCACTTGCAGGAAAACACAGAGACCGACGTCGGCAGGTTAGGAACCGGCGTCGGCAGTACAAAAATTGATGTCGGTCATACAGAGACCGACGTCGGCAGACCAGGCATCGAGGTCGGTCAGGCAGAACCGACGTCGGCTAGTGACAGGTCTACAGGTGGCCGAGGTCGGTCACTGTCAAAAAATTTGGGTGGACAGATTGTTGAGAACGAGTCCAAGACACCCACCAGGAGGTCTGAAAGGGTAAGTAAGCCTCCAATTAGATATTCTCCTTCCTTATATTATTTATTGCTAACTGATGGTGGAGAACCAGAGAGTTTTGAAGAAGCATTACAGGTGGAGTCCAGGAGTAAGTGGGAGCGTGGCATGGTTGAGGAGATGGAGTCCTTAAGAGAGAACCAAACATGGGATTTGGTTGAATTGCCAGCTGGTAAGAGAACACTGAAGAACAGATGGACCTACAAGTTGAAGGAAGGTGAGGATGGACAGATGAGATATAAGGCCAGATTAGTGGTAAAAGGATTTGCACAAAAGCCAGGTATTAACTTTGGTGAGATTTTTTCTCCTGTTGTTAAGATGACTTCTATAAGGGTTGTATTGTCTTTGGTTGCTTTTGAGGATTTGCATCTTGAGCAGCTAGATGTTAAGACAACATTTCTTCATGGAGATTTGGATGAGGAAATATACATGGAACAGCCAGAAGGTTTTGAGGTCAAGGGTAAGGAGAAGTTTGTGTGCAGGTTGAAGAAAAGCTTGTATGGCCTCAAGCAAGCTCCAAGGCAATGGTACTTAAAATTTGACAGGTTTATGACTGAGCATGGCTACAGTAGGTGTCAATCAGACCATTGTGTGTATTTCAAGAGATTTGATAATGGTAGATATATTATTCTATTGTTGTATGTAGATGACATGCTGGTTGCAGGGTCTCACATGCAGGATATCTCTGAGCTTAAGGTGAAGTTAGCTCAAACATTTGCTATGAAGGATTTGGGAGCAGTGAAGAAAATTCTTGGCATGAGCATTAGGAGAGACAGGAAAAATCACAGGTTGATATTGTCTCAAGAAGATTATGTGAACAAGGTGTTGGAGAGGTTTAATATGCAGGATGCAAAACCGGTAAGTACACCTATGGCTGGACATTTCAAGTTAAGTAAAGAACAATGTCCTAATTCACATGATGAGGTAGAGTACATGAGTAAGGTTCCATATTCTTCCACAGTAGGGAGTTTGATGTATGCAATGGTGTGTACTAGACCAGATATTGCCCAAGCAGTGGGAGTAGTAAGTAAGTATATGGCCAATCCAGGTAAGGAACATTGGAAGGCAGTTCAATGGATCCTTAGATATTTGAGAGGAACCAGTAGTAGACACTTATGCTATGGAGGTTTAGATACTTCTCTACATGGTTATGTAGATTCAGATATGGCAGGTGATTCAGATGGCAGGAGGAGCACCACAGGTTATGTTTTTACTGTAGGTGGAAAGGCAGTTAGTTGGATATCTAAGTTGCAGAAGGTTGTTGCCTTGTCAACTACAGAAGCAGAGTATATTACAGCCACAGAAGCTAGCAAGGAGATGATATGGATGACACGGTTCATGGAAGAGCTTGGAAGGGAGCATGGGAGTTGCATATTGTATAGTGACAGTCAGAGTGCAATCCATTTAGCTAAGAAGTCAGCTTTTCACTCAAGAACCAACCACATACAGCTAAGGTACCACTTCATACGGCAGGTATTGGAAGATGGTGAGTTGAAGCTGGAAAAGATCCATACAGACAAGAATCCTGCTGATATGCTAACAAAGCCGGTTACTAAGGAGAAGTTGAATCTTCATTCAAATTTTATTGGTCTTCATGATTGAGTTGAAGATGGAGGAGCTAGAAGATGTTGCTGTACAGGTTGGTGCAGCTGGTTTATCTCCAAGTGGGAGATTGTTAGGGTGTGGAGCTAAAAGCTTCACCAAGGAGCATACAAAATAGGTTCGGGTCTACACAGACGCCGGCGTCGATCAGGAGCGACCGACGTCGGTCAGTTGCAGTTACAGAGGCACCGACGTCGACAGTAGGGTCGGCCGGCGACGGTCACAGGCGAACTGGCAGGAACTGACGTCGGTTACCTGCGTGTCTAGAAAGCTATTTCCGTGGACAGAAGCGAGTGTTTGCATGATAAGTTTGAGTTGTGGACTCAAGCTTGCGTCTCTATTATTAGCATTACTATTTTTAGAGCCCTTGTTGAAGAGGCTTAACTGTTTGTTGTAAGAGCATGCTCAAGTTTCCTTTTTCTATATGTAGGAAAGATCTTCTTAGCTTAAGTAATGGAAGAATGTATCAGTAATAGTAGAACATTGTGAATGTTTGAAGGACAGTACTGAGTTGCATCAATCCAGGTTATTGGATTTGATTGTACTTGAGAGAGAGCTCTTGAGGAATAGAGATCTAGTGAGAGATCTTGTGTGCATCTGAGAGAGGTGTGGAAGAACGAAGCTTCTTCATTGTATTCCTATTGTAAAGAGTTTCAATACAAGTTTTCAGGGTGTTTTCTTGTATATCTTGTTCTGTGCTATTTATCATTTTAGTTACTTATCTATCTGATTTATTTCCGCGTTTATTGCTGTCACAATTATAATCTATTGTTGGTTTGATCCCCCAACAACTGGTATAATTAAATTAGTGATTGGTTAACCATAATTAACCATATTGAGTCCATTAAGTCGTTATGGTAACCATAACCAGTAACTGGGTAGTTAATTGGATTAGTTAACAAGTAGCAACTTAATACAAAATATAAAATAAAATTTGGTCTTTACTATGAAAGCATCGACTTAATGATATGTGCATATAGTAGTGACCTATAGCAATTTTAATTAGGAAGTTAAATTACAACTCACAACAATTTATCTATATATATTAAATTTGTTTAAACATAACTTCAATGATTTTGTATGTGTCTATAGTTACAATATATATTATTAACTCCTGCATATTAATATAGATCCTTTAGATGATAAAGAGTGATGATTTATTTAATTTTTGTAGTTAATCAACATACGTCTATATTAAGTTAAACTCTATTAACTTGATAATAGCAAGTAATATATCACTGAGTATTTACCTGGTAATAAGCCGTAGCATTTAATGTCTTTTTTAGGAGTAAGTAGAAAAGAGTTTATACCCGTAATACACCTATTTACAACGATCTAGGTAGTGGATTGATAGCTGTTTAACTGACAATTTAAGTATTAAAAAAATATTATATTTTAGGGGAATGTGAAATGTATATTAATAGACTAAATATAATAAAATTCAACGATGGTATAATATGGTACCTAATAAAAAAATTATGGTACATAATATGACCATAATTATTATATAATATATTTTTGATATACACTGATTTGGTCTATATATACAATTATAAAGTATGCCATGAATATGTGTTTATTCATCTATTGTAAATGGGGAATGAAAGAGCGAAATACAATGACATATATTTTTTAGGCAATATATCCCTGCCATGCTATATCATCTATGTATAGAGTGATGTATAGTGAAACATTTAATTATGAGAAAAATTATTCAAAGGTTAGTTATGCAGATTACCCTCATTCTCCAGAGTAGATTTGGGTAACAGCTAATATTCTAAACTAGTCAACTGTGCACTTGAGATTTCAAACAAATGATCTACTATTTTTATTTAGCTATAGTTATTAAGTAATCATATATGAGTGCTACCATTTAATTGAATACCTGTGGTGGAAATTGTATAAACTATAATATGTATATTATGAATGAATTATACATAAGAAGAGTGTAGGTATATAACTAATTATACTCAATATATGTGTGTGATTCACTATGGTTGAATTGTGTAATAGAATGATCTACTAAGTTTCTAATTTAGAGATGTTTAGCGACCTACTCAAAAAAGAGCATCGTATATGGTATTACATATGAAATATGAGACGAATGATTAAAATGCAAATGTTGGGAATAACGAAAGTTATCCATGTTTCAAATAACGTAATGGTAAAAAAATAATAATATTTAATGGAATATGGATTCACCATTATATAATAAATATTTCAGCAGATATTGCAGTGGGTATACTATGACTTTCTAATTATACTCAGTGAATAAGAAAGCTCTTATAAGATTTAAGAAACTATAGAGTTCTTGATTAAAAAGTATAAATTAACATTGGTATAGTATTTTCATATCATTTGAGTACTTACATATGGTACATGTACAAGTACTCGTATATAGGTATTATACCTATAATTAAATATATGATAGGAAAAAGTTATAAGGTGTCTAAGGGACCAGAACTATAACCATATTAAAATAGTCTCCTAGAAATGTAATGAAATGTTTAAATAAAAATTTATAATGGGTTTATGGGTTCTCTATTTTTATGCAAATATTGTGACTGACTATTAGTGTATATATATTCAGCATTAAAAACTTGTGTGCAGTGTGTATTGTGAATATATTAATATGTGCAAGTATTTAGAATATATGTAACATATAATAGTGAATCATGATGTGTGCCTATGAGCTATGTTTCTTTTAAATGCTATTATGTAGTTTAAACATAGAGAATATCTAGGTGGTATAATCCCGTACTTGCTTGATTAGTATTTATGATTGTGAATCATTTGATTCTTGTAATCGTAAGTTTGGTTATGTGTAATTATGTAGTTTTTTTCATATACAAATAACTATGATATTATAATATGTCATAAATTAGTATAATATAAATGTATGTTATACCTAGATGGTACATATTATAATTGTTATGTCTAGACTCACACCTATGTTTGACTGATTAAATATATTCATGTTGGTTATTACTATGAATAACATATTTTGTGATAGTTAATAAGACTTTATTTATGTGTGCATACAACATTTGAGAGTGTAAATAATGCTAGAATAAAATATTTTGTGTTTCATTTAAACTATGACTTGCTTTGTTATATATAGTTGCTTGAATAGAGGCTTATGTTTCCATGTATGTAAGACTACTTTTTATGATTGATTGTATAAAAATAGTAATTATGTCTTAGAATACTATACTATGGTAATTTAGGTTATCATAAGGTATAATATGTCTGGAAACTAATTGTGGTAGTTGGAATCTAAAGTTAAATGTATATTTTATCAAGGTGGTATAAACTATACTCATTATTTCTAGTATAGGATAGAAAATAAGGTGAGATTCATATGTTTGATCAAATAAATGTATATTTTTTATTATTTCTATGTTTAGCATGTTATGTGATATGATTTATAGTAGGATGTAAATTTTATGAATCTTTTGGTTAAATTATGTTGACCAATCTTGCATTGTTGATATCGAGTAAGGAGTGAGATGGATTTCACTGGCTTATTAGCATCATAATGCTAGATTAAGGTAATCTGATTAAGTGGTGTGTATGAATTTTGATTGATTTATAGATTTTTATTATTTATTATTATTTAAAAATTTAAGCCAAAGTATGTCTAGTGAGATATTATCATTTCATGAGTATGATTTATATGTTTGTGCAATATTTTTTAATAGAACAGGTTTTCTATGATACACTACATGTTTAGTTTTAGAAATCATATAACACACTGGTACTTATTTATCTCTTTAGAATCTCACATCATCTCTATCTACTCATCATGAAGGGAGGACCATTCTCTGATGGATTAGTGTAGGGGATAATTAGTATGTGGTTGGCGTGAAAAAGTGTTCAAATGATGATCTCCCTCCTCACATCAGTACTACTATTGAGATGACACTTGAGATTGCCAAAGATACTTAAGAGTCTAAAAAACTCATACTTTAGGGGTCATGTATCTTATATGTGTATATTATATTGTATTGTATTTATTATTGAGACATTAATATGATGATATGTAATTATTTACTTATGTGTACTTGGCAACACTGGTTGTATCATTATACTAGCCATGGATGGCATTTGTAATTACTTTTCATATTAGTTATAATGTGTTTCATATGCTAATAGGTGATCAGTGACTATTAGATGTCATGTTCCTAATTACATTTATCTCACTTAGATTATTTTATATGATCACTAGTTAGATTCTCATGTTGTAATCTATTTATAGTGTTTGTGTTTAATTTTTTTTTAAAACACGTATTTTTAGTTTGTACTCAATGGGGTTGTTACATGTGGTATCAAAGTTATGGCTCAAACTCTAGGACCTAATGAGTCCATTAAAATTTTTATGTCCTATTTACCAGTGTGAACATAGTAACATGAAGTAATGCATTGGTATTTTGGATTTTTAGTGCCTCAGTGTAAAACCATTTTAAACCATGATTGGAGTTTTGAGACTTGGCAGATCCTCTTGTATGGCTTGGAGACTATTGTAAGTATAAGACATACATGAAATGTGTGTGGTATAGTGAGAGTGTACCCTTAAGAGAACTTTTACCCTCTTAGAGTTGCCATAGGATTGGTTTATCTAGCATTTTGATGGTGTTGTTTGTTGTGTAAGATGTTTGGGTAGGTAAGAGCATAGCATAGTTCATGAGTTGTGAACAAGAAATTCTTACCATATTTTCATCACCTATATCAGACACCTCAAGAGTGATCAAATCTTTACTTAGTAATCAATTTACCTTTGCCATTCATGTTTCATGTTGTGGTTAATTTAAAAAAATAAACATGGAATGCTTCTCATTTAAGTATATGTGCATTAGTTTTATGTCATATTTACACAAATCCTATAAGACCATTTTTAGATTGGCACCACCTAGTGCAGTGGGAATTTCCTTGTAATAGAGCATAGATGTCTTGGTTGAGAATTATTATGTGTTAGGAGTTGTTTATATATTTTCACCCTTATGTTTATATGGATTAGGAAGAAGTGTCATCTTCCATAATTATCATCGAGGTGAGTTATCACTCCCTCACTTTCCTTTGACATCATTATAAGCCACTGAGTGGATTCATGTTTTCATGAGGTTGATTTAGTGTTCCCTTAAACGTAAACTTGTTTCTAAAATGTTGTTTAGACCTTATTCACTTGATTTTATGATATAGTGTCATCTACTTCTTTTTGAGATAAGTTGTAGGACTGGATGGATTGATGCATCTAAGTGGTTAAAAAATTTCCTTCCGATTGTGGAAATAGGTTATGATACGACACATACAAGATGTGTAAGTGAGTAGTGATTTGGTAACTTGAGTTGAAATGTTTTATTTATACCATGTGAGGGTATTTAAGAGTTTTGTTGATGAAATGTTAGTTCTTTATTGTTCCACTTGTGACCTTTTAGAGTCACTACTTTATCTAACATGTGAATCTAAATGAAGTGGTGTGGCAAACCTTGAATTTATTTTGGTTTTAGATTAAGGTTTATAAGTTGATTATAATTTTTATGTTATTATATACCCTTGATTAGATTGATAATATTCTCTATTTCTCAAAACATGTTGTTTTGAAAAGATATTATGTACCTTTCACCAAGAATGAGTAGGGTATAGGATGTGTGGAACATCTTGTTAGTATAAAAGGGTTAAGATAAACATTTTACTTGTTGAGTACTAGTCGAGCAAGCAAGGAAACATTGTCTTACTTGTCCCTTTATAAGGTTGTAAGGATGGTGTGATTCTTATCCTTTGAATGTTATGTTAATTATAACATTATTTCTTCTTAACTATGAATATAACATAATAGGTTAAGATGTGGAATATGATACTAGTTATGTTAGGCTAGTGGTAACTTAGTATAATTACAAAATGATTGTATGATTTTTTTGTATGTATGTTGGTAAATCTAGAATTATTAAGCATATAGTATTACTTTCTATGATCTTTTAGTGTAGAATTATGATTCATTAAACCTTGTGCATATTTTGGAGATCATTAGATCATGAAGACCTAAGGGAAGAGTGATGAATTAGGATCATGAATACTAACAAATAGAAGTGGATCCTACTTAGCCTCAATTGACTTGGCATTTACTAAGTTTGGATCTGATAGATGAACTTATCAAATTAAAGATTTAACAGATAGACTTGTCAAATTCAATCATCTGGCCATATACATGCATATGGTGGGAAGTTTATTCATTAATTTTATATACATTGGAAATGTAGTATTTCTAGTTTCTATTCATCATCATACTTGTTAGGAGCTCTATGGAGTAGTGGTAGTATTGACATGTTATACTTATTCAAAGCTATGCAAGTAGTGATAGTATTAACTTATATATATCATTCTTACCAGGCTCCCTAAATATCTTTTTTTAGAATGAAAAAAATACTTTTTAGGTTAGAGAGATATGAAGAGGGGGATGGAATATTTTGTGGAACTCTCACAGGTCATTTATTTTGGCTTTTATGATGAGATCATGGCTTTTAGGAAGTCAGAAACTTTCACTGAGATATGTGTATAGGCTTCCCTTGCTAGTTCTGGACCCCGGGGTGGTCATGACATAACCATTTAAAGTAAGTGATACTCGTAAACCTTGTTTATATAATAGTGAAATGTCACAGAGTAAGGTCTTTTAGAACTAATACTCTCATAATAGTACTATTTGGTAGGACTATGGTGAGTTCTATAAGCGAATTTCATATTTATTTGCTTAATTTGATAGTTCATACTATGTTTTTTTTTGTTGAATAATATTTTTAATTCAAAACTTATATTTGAATAAGTGTCATCCTAGATGATGACTATTTTTAGGGAGCAAGGATGTTACATCTTGATTCCTCACCAAACAAACTATATAATTATTCATAGATATTTAAAGTTGAAAAAAATAGATTTGGTTATTTTTAATTAAGCTTTGAGATATATACTATTATGGGACAGTAGGATATTTCTAAAGTTACATGTTTACATTGATATGAGTTAGCTATAGTTTATATGTTTACATTATGAACATAATAATTTGCTATTTTAACTATATTTTATAATATAAGTTTATCATGTTATTATCATCTAACTATTTTCTTGTTGTGAGATTGATTCAAGAGAACTCAACCCTTAGAGTGTGACAAAGGAAGAGCATCATCGAAGAGAGTGATGTAGATTGAGATGTCAGAGGATGACAAGGAACTAGTTAGAACCTTGCACACACCACAATAGAAAGCACATATTAAATACATCATCTAAATGGTTAACATTAGTACATTACTTATGTTATCTGAATTTAGGTAATTATATGTGTGTGTGTGTGTGTGTGTGTGTGTGTGTGTGTGTGTGTGTGTGTGTTAGCCAGATTTATACTTAGGTGATATAATCTTGCGTGACTTGCATGTGTAACTATTAATATTTTTGAGATGTGATTTGCATAATTAGATTTAATTCGGGTTTATTAATTAATGTAAAAATGAATAAAAAATTAGAAATTTCTTATTGAGGAAAAAATAGGAAAAAGAGAAGAAATTCTCAAAATAAAAAACATTAAAAGAAAATGGGCTAAAATTAGAAAAACAAAAAGAAAGAGATTCATAAAATAATAAAAAAACCATTACAACAAAGAAAATTATTAAAAAAAAAAAAAAAAGAGGAAATTCTTTTAAAAAGACTACGCCCTTTTCAGTCTTAAGCAGATCATAAGTATTATTTAGCAAGGAAAAAGGTGTATCACAGAGGGAGATGTGTATCACAAGAATATAAAACATAGAGGAATGGTAGCACCACAAGAATGAAGAAGGGAAGAATGGGTCTTGCCCAAATCATAATTTTACCAGGTAAGTAATGTATTAAATTTCTGTATACTTTTTAATGGAATGGACTATGTAAACCATTCAGATGGATTGAAAATTTGATATTATAGGTATAAAAACAAAATGTCTATGTAAATATGAGTATGGAAAATTCATGTAAACATGGGTTTGACTATATGTAATTTGTTAACCCAGCTTACACTATACCTACCAATTATATTCTAAGTATGGCCCAAGTTATTGATGTTAATAACAAAATATATCTATTATAGACTTGCATTACATTTGTAGACTAAATTTGCTTAATTTAACCATTGTTATGTATATATAAATTGTAAAATTATCAGATGCTAGTATATATTGTAACATCCTCATAGTTTTAGATGTAATTATAGTGACATAATTATAGCAACAAAACTATAGTGATCATATAATCTGTAATAATGGTATTGCTACTTCAGACACAATAAATCTATAATAGTCTAGGATTGTAGTTATGATTTAATTATTTTAGGAATAATAGAGTTTTATTCCTAATTTAGTTAAGGGTTTGGAATAATAAATTAGTAAATAATATTTTAATAATTATAGTATTGATTTGTATAATTTATTGTGTCTTTTAGACCTTTCTAAAAATATCAATAAATAAAGAGAAATACAAATTAGCTTAAAACTAGATTGAGACGGTTGAGACATAGGCTAAAACTAGTTGTGTAGGACTAGGATAGTGTCATAAATCTAGATCTATATTTAGTTTAATGAAAGGATAAGAGCATAAAAAATAAGACATTTTAGGGTTTGACGCTATTGTCCAAGTCCTACCACTACTATCTAAACTAGTCACAAAGATCTAAATTTTTTGGGTTTCATTTGTTGTCCATGTATGAGTCTACCTATTAAATTTTAAGTGTTGAATGTTAACAAAGATCTTTGTAGAGATGATTCAATATTAAAATCCTAGACCTTCATCGTGCTTGATCAAACTTGAGAAAGAGGGGGGGTTAGTGTGTTTAAAATGCATTGAACATGTATCCACATCCTTTGTGTGGGTCACTGCCTACATACCAATACTATGAAGAGGGATCAAGCCATATTTAGTTCTCCCACTTGATGTGCTTTATGTAATATTGTAATATGTTTAAATATGTTTGTAACTTTGTTGAGTGACTGTATTCAGAGAATAAAAAAAATTGACTTAGTGGTTTGTTTGCATTCTTTTTTGCTTTGTAATATTTACCACCTCCCTTTGTAAATGACATTCGGATGGAATTTTATAAAAGAATATTGGTCATGGGTTAAATGTATTCACGCTAGGTCAACATGATGAAGGATAGGAATTGGATGAAAATATTCATTTGGGTTCAAAATGTGATTGGACAAGAGCACCAAAAATGGGAAACCCTAGGGTGTGGTGTTATAGTTTGAGTTTGATGCTCCTATTCTACAAGTTTAAGACCTAGGGGAATAAGATTAGCCTAGGAAATAGAGTCTAGTTGAGTTGGAATTAGGGTTTAGAAGTCTATAGATGACTGGGAATAAGTAAAAAGGTGTCTAGAAGGGTCACGAGAGCATACAAAAAGGTCCTATGGATAGGGTGTCACAATCCACATTCAAGCTACAAATTTGGACATTTTAAATGACTACATGTTCACTCCCTTTATTCTAGTGATGCAACAAAGTGAAATACTAGAATAAAGGAAAAGTAGAAAGTGTACCTAAACTTACCTCTAAGGGTGAAGCCCATGAAGCTATGTGATGATGAGTGTGCATAGAGAGAGCACATTTTAAAGTGTAAATATATGAGAAAATAAAGAATGGATCAGTTCTTACTAGATACGCTATATCTAAAATAAGAATACACAAAAGTTGGGTAAGAGAGAGAGCAAAAGAGAGGAATGAATACACATCATTGGTTATGTGGACCAATAAAAAACTTGTTGTGTTGTTGAGTGATGTTGAGTATGTTGGATATGTGTCATATGAAAAGTGATATTATGAATGGAGTTGAGTGTTCAATTCCCTGAGAGTGGATCAAGAATTCAAAGGTTGGCCTTTTGGCTCCATCATCACCCAGTAAGTGAAGTTATGTGATCATGTTTATGTTAATCGATGTTTAGACTACGTGTCCAATCCCTCTAAGTAGGTGGCTCAATAATGCAAAGGTTAGCTAGACCTTTGGCTCCATCATTGCCCACTAAGTAAAGCTATAAACTGGTATTGGTATGAATGTGTGTTGTATGAGATGACTCATAAATCCCATGAATGTTCTAAAATTTGACAGTGCGGCATGGGTAGCCGAATGTGTACTAGAAACTAGGCCAATCTTGGCCACTCTTAAAGGTGGATATTAGGCTTGTATGAAAGCCACTCTAAAATTAGGAACTAGACTTATGTGGAAGCCACTCAGGAATGATGCCAACCACCTACAGATAGAATAAGGCATGAAATTACTAAGAATGCTTGGGTAATATATTGAACTCAGAAAGAAAAGAATTCAAATGTTTCATGTACATTGTCCCCAATCACTAGTGTCTATAACATGGATTATGATCTAGAAGTTATACCAATTGCCCTATCTAAAACTAGAAGTAAGATCCATCATGTTATGCATGATGCCCCCTATATTTGTATTCTCTGAGAATTACTATATTGAAACTACTGATTCTAAATTGTATTATTGCTGATAAAACTATAACTAAACTTATCTTTCTGCCTATTTTTGGAAAATTTGGGTTTTTTGTTATTTAGATAGGAGTACCAAAAATAAGACATCCTACTATTCGATGTTATTATTTAGGTCTGGTGCTCTTGTCCTTTACTAAATTTGTTCTGTAATTGCCACTATTTTTCTTGTCTATTATGCATGGTTTGATCTTTGATTGTTGTTCTGAGTGTTTTAAAATTTGATTTTTGACTAGGAGGCTCTAATCTCTATGACAAAAACCCTATTTATTTCCCCCTTTTAAGGGTAGGAATGAAGACCCTGCATTGACTTCCCTTAAAATAAAGAGCCCTACAAGTGTTTTATGCTTTGAAATACATGATATAACAATGATAATTGAAAAGATGTCTCAAGATATAGCATAGTTTGTATTGGATATTATTAGATCAATAGGGGAATGCCTAGATAGATGTAACAATGTAATATCATGTGTAGTATACATAATTGAAACTAGAAACATTAGTTTTTAGTTTATATTTGTTTGTTTTCAAGGAGGGATGGGGCATGATGTCCATCATGGCATCTAGAAAGCAAGATAATGCATGATATGGATCATGGCATTACAAATAATGAGAAGCAAACAAGAAATATTAACACAAGGTAAGAAGCATACAATAGAGTGGCCAAGGGGCCAAGAAAATAAGGGACATGGGCATAGGTCACTCAAATAAGAAAGCAAGCATACAAGGCATGTTCAAATGCCACATACACATATAATTGAAAATAAGCAAGGTTGGCACGAGGGCCACAATCACATAGAAGAGTACAAGCAAAAGACATTGGCAAATATCCTAAGGCACACACAAGAGACAAAATAGGAATGGAGAAATGCAATCACATCTCGATACATAAATCAAGAAGAAAAAGCATGTAAATATGTTGGAAATACTATCACATCTAACTAATCAAAGCAAAAAGTAAAAGTATGCGAAACATGTAGTACAAGACTAGGTAGATGCAAAGAAATACACAAGTATTATGTACTAGTGAGTGTCGATATAATAATATGTGTAATCTAGTAATTAATGTACATCATCATGATAAATGGAGTGTGTGGTGTAGGAATGGTAATATGGATGGTGTAGTCATATATAATATGCCCCCAATGGGTAGATATATCGATGTATGTCTCAAATGTAGAAGTAGGATTCCCCCTCAATGGGTAGAGTGAAGCAATCAAGGATTTGGATGTCACTGCACACACTCAAAGAAGATCAAGTGAAGTATGGTAATGCAGAAAAATTGATAAAAAATAGTATAGAACAACAAAATGTAAGTCTAACATGGTAGGAGAAATGTAAAGCATGGATAATGCATACAAGTGAAATGTTTTTGTGTTTTTGAATTATTTGAATGTTTTTATATTTTTAAATGTTATATTATTTTTGGTATTTTAACATATTTGAATTTTTTTAATTTTTATATAAGCTATGTACAATCAATCATAAGGAGACTATGTACAAGAAAATGAAAAGAAGCTATATACAAGTAATTTTGAAAAATTATGTACAAGTAAGCTTAAAGGAAACTATGTACAAAACAATGTGTGTAATGAAATACTATACATGGAATCTACGTAGATGCATAATATTCATTGGATTTTTGAGTTTCTTTCCTTCAAGTGAGGCTAGACAATACACTTTAGGGCTTAGCTTTTTAGTAATGAGGTATGGACCTGGCCAATTCGGTTTGAATTTTCCTTTGGCTTCTTCTTTGCAATTAAGATTGTGAAGATGTTCTTTGAGAACAGGATCATTAACTTATAATACTCTTGTGTGAACTCATTTATTTTAGGATCGTTGTATATATTTTTGGTAGATTCTGAGATATTTAGCTTCTTGAATGTGTGTACCGTCTAACTGCTCAAGCTGGTGTAGATGCTTTTCACAATATTGGTCATCAATGAGGATACCTTTAAAGGATACATAGAGAGATGGGATTTCTAATTCTAATGGTAAAACTAATTTTATGCCATAAATGAATGAATAAGGAGTGGCTCTTGTGGGTGATGAATACTTATGTGATAATCCCATAATGCAAAAAATAGTTGATTGTGTCAATCATCTCCAAATTTGATCACTATTTTACTCAAAATGTTATTTTATGGTTTTATTGGTAGTCTTTGCTTGACTGTTTCCTTATGGGTAGTACAAAGTGGAGAACATGTGTTTAATATTATATTTTGTGCAAAATTTCTTGACATTTTTATTCTTGAGTGATGTTCTATTATCAAAAATGATAGCTATGAGTAGGTTGAAGCATGAAATAATGTGAGTCATGAGGAACCTATAAATATCCTCCCTTGTGGTAGATTGGAGTGGATTGGCTTCCACCCACTTAGTAAAATATTTTGTAGCTGTGATGATAAACTTATGCTTATAAGTGGATTTATGGTTAAATGTTCCAATAATATCAAATCCCCATAACATAAATGGCCATGAAGAGACAATAGGTTATAATAATTGTGATGGTGCATGTTGTAGGTTACTATGTCATTGACATTTATTGCATAACTTTGTATATTCTAAAAATTCATCTTCCATGGTGGTCCACTAGTACCCTTGTCAAAGCAATTTGTGTGACATGGCCTTTCTACTAAAGTGACCACCACACTCACTATTGTATATCTGCATAAGAGCAATTTTAGCTTTTGCTAAAGTAAGGCATCAAAGCAATTATCCATCAAAATATCATTTAAAAAGGTTTCTACCAATGATTACATAATGGAGTGTTTATTTATTTAACTTTCATTTATCAGTTCTTGAAAAGGTGTTTGGTGTAATATATTTGTTTGTAAAGTTATAGATATCATAGAACCGTTTTGGAGTTACAAAACTGTGTGTAGTGGCGAAGATGGATAGTGCAATCAAATATGTGTTGGATATTGATGGTGATTATAATCATTTAAATATGAAAATAGATTGATCATCATTAATGTCAATAAGAATTAAATATGCAGCACTTACCATTGCATCTACGTGTCAAGTTGTCTTTTCTTGGTATAATTTCTATAGAAAAGTAGTCAAACTGTGATGATAAACATTGTACCATGTTTCGATATGGGATAATATGTTATTTTATCTAATAGACAACATTGACTTGATTGACCACAAGTTGGGAATCATCAAAGACTTGAATAGATTTAATTTTGAGGGACTGGGCAGCAAATAGACCTAAGATAAGTTTTTCATATTATATGGTGTTGTTGGTGCAGGAGAATCTTAAATGATATACAATAGGAATTGTGTGACCAGAAGGGTCGACAAAGATAATGCCTACCCTTGCACTAGATGAACATTGATAACCATTGAATAACATGGTCCAATTGTCAAAATGAGTGGAATAGTCAATAAAATCATCTCTAAATGTGTCACTAATAGGATTGGTGTCCAAGAGTAGTGCAGCTTCCAAATGGTCTGCAATGATTTGGCTCTTTATTGATTTTTGAGAACTATCTTTAAGTCAAACTCTATTAATAACATGACCCATTTTATGATGCAACCAAAGATAAGTGGTTTCACCATTAGAAACTTTAAGGGATCTACTTTTGTGATAACCTAAGTCTTATTATTAACCATGTAATGTCAAAGTTTTTGTGTGGAAAAAACTAATGCTAGACACAGTTTTTCTATCACAAAATATTTTTTTTTGTAATCAACTAATGTGCAACTAATGTAATAAATTACTCACTCGGTATGTGGATCATTATGTTGTGTTAAGAGTGCTCCTAATGCATGATCTATTTTTGAGATATATAGTAAGAAAGGCTAGTCAGGTATAGGTGGTACTAGAATAGGTAGATTAAGAAGATATTGCTTTATAGTATCGAAGCTTTCTTGATAGGCCTAGTCCCAGATAAACTATGTATCTTTATTTAATAATTGAGTTAATGACTAAGTTTTATCAGCAAGTTGAGCTATAAAATAGCAGATTTCTTGGATCTCACCTTGTAAGGATTGAAGTTATTTTAAGTTTGTGGGAGGTGGCATGTTGATAATTACTTTTTGTTTCTTAGGGTCAACCTCTATGACATACTGAGAAATAATGAAACCTAAGAGTTTGCCTGATGTAACTCCAAACACATATTTCTTTGGGTTTAATCAGATATTGTATTGCCTGAGTCATTGAAAGATCTTTTGTAAATAAATAGCATGATGTCATTGTTTGGATTTAGCTAATATATCATCAAAATAATCCTTGATAGTATGGTGAATAAAGTCATGAAAGATATTCATCATAGTACGTTGATATGTGGCCCCAACATTTTTTAATCCAAAAGGCATGACAATGTAATAAAATGTACCCTAAGGCATTGTAAAATATGTTTTCTCTTGATCTTCTTCAATGATTTTGATTTGGTTGTATCCTGAAAAGCCATCCATAAATGATAACATTTCATACCCAACTATGGAATCTATGATCATGTTAATATTAGGCAAGGGGAAATCATCTTTTGTGAATGCTTTATTTAAATCTTGAAAATCAGAATAACATTGAATTTGTTTATTGGGTTTTACCACATGGACTATATTAGAAATCCATTTTGGGTGTGCTACTGATCAAATTAAGCCATCATCTAAGAGGCACTGGATCTCATCTTGACTAAGAGAGCCACCTTAGGATGCATTTTGTGAATTTTTTGCTTAACTAGTTCAGCATCTAGGTATAAGAGAATCCGATGGACTGATATACATGTATCAATTCCTAGCATATCTGAGTATGACCAAGTAAAGAGTTCTAGAAAATCTATTAAATTTTGATGAATATTTGTATCCTCTTCCTTTCATAGGGCAGTGGCTAATAAGACAATGTGGGGATCATGATTGGTTCTAAAATTGAAATCAACTATTTCCTCATTAAGCAATGTGGAATGATCTAGTGTGTATGGGGTTGTGATAATAGTATCATTTTAATCATCTAGTATGTTTTGGGGAGAATCTAAATTTTCTTTGAAATAAGCATGGGCATTTATGTGACGAGGAAATCTATTTTTATGATAGTAAGATGGGAGGTCCTCGTATGCTTTGAGAAATTATATGAGGGATTCATCATTCAAAAATTCATCTAATGTGAACATATCTAGTGAAAATGTATCGTCGATAAGATCAGGATAGACCAATGATAATGTATAAGTATGATTAAATATATGGTTTATAGGTGTAATGGGTGGACAAAACTTTATAGTCTTTGAAGTAGCAGAAGAAGGTTTATCATGAAGAAGGGTAAGTTGATATCCTAGCCCTTGTTTTCCATGTTGTGTGGATGCCTTGACATGATTGATGATTCCTTGTTCATGCTTTGTAAGATCTTTGCCATGATATCCCATCTTATTAAGACATTTAAGTGCAAAAGGGGAGGTAAACTAGTGATTTGGTTTTGGTGTTATTACAAAACCTGGAATCTTTTGATGTGTTTCAAGGTCTGAGGGTACACTATGAGTAGTGGGTTGTGTAGGTATATTATCAAGATTAAAGTACGAAATGTAATTCTATGGATATTCAGCAACCTGGGAGTATTTAAAAGGTTCATTGTCTATTGGGCATTTGTAGATCTAACCTTTATGACTAAATTTTAGACAAGCATGGAGTGTAGAAGGGACTACATGCATATCATGAATCCAAGGCCAACCAAGTAATAAATTATAATTGAGGTCATTCGGCATGACTTGGCAAGTAGTTGGTAGTGTCTTAGGTCTTAAGGGATTAAGTTTTATTTGACCCATGACTTTTCATTGAATGTTGTCAAAACCTTTGATGTTCATGTCTGAATGGTATAGATCTTGAGGTTGTATATTAAGATTTTTAAGAAAATAAATGTTGAAAATGTTGAGTCCTAAACTATTATCAACTAACACTCTTTTTACCCCCACATCATTAATTCTTAATTGAATATACAAAGGTAGATGGTGTTCAATGATGTGGCATGGGGGTAATTCCTCTTTTTCAAAGTAAATATGCTCTTTAGTCCACTGCATTGTGTTGAAGATAAAGGAAACATAAGCTGGTCTGACAGAAATAAGAATTCTAGTATTATGAACGACTTCATACAACACATCTTTGTAAACATCTAATCGTTGAAGGAACTCAAGAACTGAAACTATATCGAAATGGGTGCTAACCTTAGTGACAAAGTTATAGCCATGGGTGTAATCAGCCTACCTATCTTCATAAACTTGGGTGATAACATGTATTGCATGATCTACTATATGCATGGAGTCAGTAGTAGGTGCAGGATAAGAGCTATGTGTACCAAGTTTGAATGGAGGAGGAATTGATATACCTGCTAGTGTCTGCTTGTGTCTAGTAGTGATAGGGAAATACTCAAAAGTAGCCAATGAGTTATATGCATCTAGGTAGAAATCATGTAAGTGGAATGAAATGCATGAAATTGGGGTTATAACTTGTATAATACTATGTTTATAAATAACATTCCAAATGAGAGATAGCAAGCAAGGGATAGAGAGCATGTAATTGTGCATTAATACATAAAGAACTTTGACATGTGATATGATATTTCTAATATGTTTAGCAAGATAAACTTGAAAAAAATTCCATATGAGAGATAACAAGCAAGGGATAGAGAGCATGGAATTTTGCATTAATGCATAAAGAACTTTGACATGTGATATGATATTTCTAATATGTTTATCAAGATAAACTTGAAAAAAAATCCATATGAGAGATAGAAAGTATGTAATGAAACCTTGTATTAAAGAAAAGTAAACATCACTTTGAAGGAAAGGGATCTGAATATGTTTAACAATAACTTTCTTAATATCATCCCATATTATGAAAAGTAAGCATGAAAGGGAAAGAATGAAGCTTTGCATTAACATATGGTAAACTTCATCTTTCATATACATGATAGGACCAAGTATGAATTATTTGTTATTTGCAAGAAATGTTTTGAAAGGAGTAAGATCCATTTGTATTTTTATGTGAAATCTAAATTGGATGTAAGGTGATACCTCAAAAACAAAGGGACCTAGTATATTCAACTAGGGCTTGAAATAAATTATTTTTTAAATTTCTAAGGTAAATTTAAAAATTAAATGTCAATTTTTTATTTAAATATGTAAGAGAAATTAGAAAAATACTAGAAAAATATCGAGACCTAGTATAGATAACTAGGGTTTGAAAGAAATTATTTTTAAAATTAATAAGGTAAATTTAAAAATTTAAATGTAAAATTCTGATTTAAATATTCAAGAAAAATTAGAAAAATATTGGAAAAATCAGGAAAGACTTTTCCCAAGGGTTTTGAGGGTTTTTGTCCACAAACAAATTAAGTTGGGTCCACCAAACGATTGAACTATTTTGGGAATAATGGAGTTTTACTCCTGATTTAGTTAAAGGTCTAGAATAATAAATCAGTAAATAATATTGTAATAATTACAGTACTGATTTGTATAATTTATTGTGTCATTTAAACCTTTCTAAAAATAGCAATAAATAAGGAGAAATATAACTTAGCTTAAAAATGGACTGAGACAGTTGAGATAGAGGCTAAAACTAGTTGTGCAGGACTAGGACAATGTTGTGAATCTAGATCTAAATTTCATTTGATGAAAGGATAGGAGCACCAAAAATAGAACATTTTAGGGTCTAGCACTATTGTCTAGGTCCTGCTACTACTATCCAAACTAGTCACAGAGATCTAAGTTTTTTGGATTTTGTTCATTGTCCTTGTATGAGTTTGCCTATGAAATATTAAGTGTGGAATGTTGATGGATCTCCTTATAGATATTATTTAATCTTGAAACCCTAGACCTTCATTGTGTTTGATAAAACTTGAGAAAGAGAGGGGGGTGGGGGTCAGAGGGGTTAGTGTGTGTAAGATGTACTGAACATGTATCCACACCCCTTGTGTGGGCACTTGTTTACATACCAATACTCTGAAGAGGGATCAAGCCATATGTATTTCTCTCACTTGATGCGCTTTGTGCAATAGTGTAATTAAGATGTAAAAATGCCAAATTGAGAGTGCTTGAGGTGGCTAGGGAGTGGTGTGAGGGTTTGAATATGTTTGTAGTTGTGTTGGGTGACTATATGCAGAGAATAGGGAAATTTTACTTAGTGGTTTTTTTGTATTCTTGCTTACTTTGTAAGATTTGTCACCTCCCTTTGTAAATGACCTTTGGATGGACTTTTAGAGGGAACTATTGGTCATGGGTTAAATGTATTTGTGCTACGTTGACATGATGAAGGACAATAATTAGATGAAAATGGTCATTTAGACTCAAAATGTGATTGGATAAGAGTGCCAAAAATGGGGCACCCTAGGGTCTGGTGCTATAGTCTAAGTTCAATGCTCCTGTCCTGCAGGCTCAGGACCTAGGGGAATAGGATTGACCTAGGAAATAGAGTCTAGCTGAGCTAAAATTAGGGTTCAAAAGTCTACAGATGACTAGGAATAAGCAAAAATGTGTCTAGAAGGGTCATGAGAGCATGCAAGAAGGTCCTATGGATAGGGTGTCACAAGCCACATTCAAGCTACTAATTTGGATATTTTATATGATGACAAGTTACATGTAAATATATAGTGGTGTACACTAGATTCTAGCAATTGGTATAATTAAATCAAAGACTGGTTAATCATAATTAACCATATTGAGTCCATTAACTTGTTATATCAACCATAACCAATGCCTGGTTAGTTAATTGGATCAACTAACAAGTAGTGACTTAATTTAAAATATAAAATAAAATATGGTCTTTACTATGAAAGCAGTGACTTAATGATCCTTGCATACAATAGTGACCTATATCAATTTTACTTAAGAAGTTAAATTATAAATCACAATGATATATATATATATATATAATTACTGCATATTAATATAGAACCATTAGATGATAAAGAGTGGTGTTTTGCTTAATCATTGTAGTTAACCAGCATATGTCTATATTATGTCATACTTGATTACCATGATAATAGCAAGTAATATATCATTGGCTATTTACCTAATAATAGGTTGTATCATTCAATGATTTTTGTAGGAGCAAGTAGAAAGGATTTTATACTTGTAATACAACTCTTTACAATGATTTGGGTAGTTGATTTATTGATGTATAACCATTAATTTGAGTATTGAGGAAATATTAGATTTTAGGAGAACATTAATTGTATATTATTAGACTGAATATAATAAAATTCAATGATGATAAAATATGGTACCTAATAAAAAGCTTCTAGTACATATTTTTTGTATAATATATTTTTGATATACAACGATTTGGTCTATTTATCCAATTATAAATTATGCCATGAATATGTGTTTATTCAACTATTGTAAGTGGGGAGTGAAAGAGCGAAATATAATGAAATATATTTTTTAGGAAATATATCCCTATCATGCTATATCATCTATGTATAGAGTAATGTATAGTGAAACATTTAATTGTGAGGAAAATTATTCAAAGGTTAGTTATGTAGATTACCCTCATTCTCCATAGGATTTGGATAACAACTAATATTCTAAACTAGTAAACTATGCACTTGAGATCTCAAACAAATGATCTACTATTTTTATTTAGCTATAGTTATTAACTAATAATATATGAATGGTACCATTTAATTGAATACCTGTGGTGGGAATTATATAATATATATCAGGTATATTATGAATGAATTATACATAAGAATAGTACAAGTATATAACTAATTATATTCAATATGTGTGTGTGTGATTCGTTATGGTCAAATTGTATAATATAATGATCTACTAAGTCACTAATTTAGTGATGTTTAGTGACCTACTCAAAAAAGAGCATCGTATATGGTATTACATATGAAATATGAGAATAATGATCAAATTGAAAATGTTGGAAATAATGGAAGTTATCCATGTTTCAAGTAATGTAATGGTAACAAAATAATAATATTTAATGGAATATAGACTCACCATTATATAATGAAAATTTAAACAGATACTGCAGAGGATATACTATGACTTTATAATTATAATCAGTGAATAGGAAAGCTCTTAAGGATTTATGAAACTATATGGGGTTCTTGATTAAAAAAATATAGATAAGCATTGGTATAGTAATTTCATATCATTTGAGTACTTACATATGGTCCATGTACAAGTACTCATATATAGGGATTATACCTATAATTAAATATATGATTAGAAAACTTCATAAGGTGTTCAAGGGACTGAAACTATAACCATATTAAAATAGTCTCCTATAAATGGAATGAGATGTTTAAATGAAAATTTATAATGGGTTTATAGGTTCTCTATTCTTTGTTAATATTATGACTGACTGTTAATGTATATATTCAGCATTGAAAACTTGTGTACGATGAGTATTATAAGTATATTAATATGTAAAATTATTTAGACATATATAACATATAATAGTGCATTGTGATATGTGTCTATTAGTTATGTTTCTTTTGAATGCTAGTATGCAATTTAAACATAGGGAATACTCGAGTGGTATAATCTCATACTTGTTTTAGTAGTATTCATGATTGTGGGTTATTTAATTCTTGTAATCATAAGTTTGGTTATGTGTAATTATGTATTTGTGTTCATATACAATGAACTATGATATTATGGGATGTCATAAAGTACTTAGTATAAATTTATGTTATGCCTGGATGGTGCATACTATAACTATTATGTCTAGACTCACACCGATTTTTGATTGACTAAATCTATGTGTGTTGGTTATTACTATCAATAGCATGTTTTATGATAGTTAATAAGACTTTATGTAAGTGTGTATATAACCTTTGAGAGTGTAATGAATGCTAGAATAGAATATTTTGTGTTTCATAGAAACTGTGACTTACTTTGTTATATCTAGTTGTTTGAATAAAGGCTTATTTTTCCATGAATTTAAGACTAATTTTTATGATTGATTGTAGATAATTAGTAGTTATGTCTTAGAATACTAGACTATGGTAATATGGGTTACCATAGGGTGTAGTATGTTTGGAAATTAATTGTGGTAGTTAGAATCTACAGTTAAATATGTATTTTACTCAGGTGGTATAAATTGTAATCATTATTTCTAGTATGAGAAAAATAATAATGTGAGATTCATTCATACGTTTGATGGAATAAATATATGGCTTTGATTATTTATATGTTTAGCATGTTATGTGATATGATTGCTAGCAGGATGTAAATTGTATGAATCTTTTGGTTAGATTATGTTGATCAATCTCACATTGTTGATACTAAGTAAGGAGTGAAATAGACTTCACTAGCTTACTAGCATCATAATGTCAGATGAAGGTAATCCAATCGAGTCATGTGTATGAATTTTGATTAATTTATAAATTTCTATTATTTATTATTCTTAAAAAATTTGGGCCAAAGTATGTTTAGTGAGACATTATCATTTCATGAGTATGATTTGCATGTTTGTATGATATCTTGTAATAGAATGGGTTTTCTATGATATATTGCATGTTTAGTTTTAAAAATCATACAATACATGGGCACTTGCTTGTCTCTTTAGAATCCCACATTGTTACTATCTACCTATCTATAAAGGGAGGGCCATTCCATGATCGGATTAGTGTGGGAGATCATTGGTTCATTATTGGTGTGAAAAATCACTTGGATGATGTTGTCCCTTCTCATAGCAATACTACTATTAAGATGACACTTGAGATTGCCATAGCTACTAGAGAGTCTTGGAAATTCATGCTTCGGGGAGCCATGAATCTTATTTGTGTACATTATATTGTATTATATTTATTATTGAGACATTTAATTTGATGAGATGTAATTATTTACTTATTTTTATTTGGTAGTAGTGGTTGTATCATTGTACCAGTCGTGGCTAGCATATGTAATTACTTTTCATATTAGTTATGATGTGTTTCATATGTTGATAAGTGATCAATGATTTTTATATGTCACGTGCTTAATTATAATTATCTCACTTAGATTATTTTATATGATCAGTAGTTAGATTCTCATGGTGTAATATATTTATAGTGTTTGTGTTTAATTTTTAAAAATTCATGTATTTTTAGTTATCACACAACCGGGTTGTTACAAATATGTTCCTAGGTGAGGAATGTGTCTATGCATCTTTCTATATTTTGGATGTTTTTTTATATGTTCATGTCCTAATGTTGTACAATCATGTATTTGTGTTTCTCTAAACTAGCAGGTGGAATGTCTGAAATGATGTCTTCTTCATGTATTGACCTAATTCTCCACAACACATGCAAAGGAAAAGGGATAAAATTAGTTGGTTCAGGTGACCTCAAGAGGAGTTGAAACTACATATCCTACATGCATGAATCATACCTCATGCAGTTCTTATGTAGTGTAAATATAATTTTAAGCTAAAGTTTCAACCTCCTCTTTCTTGGAAGTTATGACGAAACTAAATGAACATTCACCTGACCCTCTTTTTGTAAAAGTGCATGATTTCACAATAGCTTGGAAAATGCTTGAAATTTCAAGACTTAATTGTAGCAATAAATATGTAAATTGAAGGATCTACTTAGATTATATATATGTATTCATCAATCATTTAAATATATATAAATCTATTCAAATGTGTTCCTTATGCCTCAACCATGTGATGGTTGTTATAACATCAACAAATTTGAACCAATTAATGATGGGATATAATTTTTTAACACACACACATACACATATTGATTTTACAATGTTAGGGTAATTTTCCCCAAAGTCTATTCAAAGGTTTTCCTTATGCCTCAACCACGCAATGGTTGTTATAACATCAAAAAAATTGGACCAATTAGTGATGGGATATATTTTTAACACACACACACACATATTGTGTGTGTGTGTGTGTGTGTGTGTGTGTGTGTGTGTGTGTGTGTGTGTGTGTGTGTGTGTGTGTGTGTGTGCGTGCGTGTGTGTGTTTTAAAAGTATATCCCATCATTAATAAGATCAAAACTTTTGATGTTATAACAACCATCTCATGGTTGAGGCATAAGGAAAACCTTTGAATAGATTTTGGGTAAAATTACCAAAACATTATAAAAGTGAGTAGAAATTGTAATGGGCAAGAAAATAAAACAATTGGGAATAATTAAAGGTACACAAATTCTCCCCTACATTTGGTAACGTTCCTATTTGCAACTGACAGGTGTAATAAGAAGCAAGAAGTTTTATAATTCTAATTTTGTAAAATAATTTTTTGAAAAAACTAATGATGGTATTTTTTGAAATATGTATTTTTTTTAAACTGCACCTTTGATATGTCTTATACTTCAAGAATTCGATAGCTAGGAATTCAATTATTCTCCCTCTCTTCATTTTTTCTCATTTTATAAAGGATAAATCTCCCTCATTGTAAAAACTATGTATTGTTTTTCTTTGCTTTTTATTTCCCCTAGTTGGGCCTCATTTTGTTTCATGGTGTCATGGACTCAATTTTTTTCCATGTATAAAATAATAGGCTTTGTATAACATATTTTCAATTGTGTATACTTTGAGTAATTGATAAAATCTTATGTGTTTCTACTTTTCTTATCCTTTAGATTTATTCTTAATGTGAAATCATTCCCACATTTGAGATAGTCCTTACCTCCATGATCTTATCATATATGTGTTTCAACAAGTAGACATCCAATTCTTATCATTGTTGTGCTAAAATTGTAAATTTGAATGACATTCTACAACAATGCACAATCTAGACTAAAAACATAGAAATGCTTTAATTCATTTGTACACATGATTTACATGTGCCAATTTGTGATCATGTATCCATGAATGGGGAAATGTATTCTATGCAATGCTTATCTTCTTCCAATTAAAATTTATGACCTAGGAAAATGACATCCAAGACCACTGAAATCTTATGATTCATCAGCACACATCATGTGCATGTGTTGATTCGCATCTAAATTATCCTAATTAGGATAATACCCTATATGTAATCATTACCTTCCTATAATTAAACTCCAATCAAATTGTGGCCAAGTAAATTGACATTTTTGACCATTTTTATTAAACATGCAACCAATTTCCAAGAATTGTAAAATACTAAGTAAAGCCATTAAGCAAATCAAATCAAATTAAGAACTTAAGTGGAAAATCCATGGAAAGTTATTGAATATCTATCGTTGGAAATTCATAATTCAAAATATTTGGGCCATGACATCATCATTAGGGTGTCAAGCATTAGATATTAATGGAGATAAATATAAGGTTTAAGGCCACCCATGCCTCATTAATGCTCATTTGTTCCAAAATATTAATTGATTTTTCCTCAAAAATTGAATTAATCTTTGGCCACACATATTTATCTCAAGATGGATAGTTATGGTTGTTTCTCTACATTTATGGAAAAGTATATATGCATGATCCACCATAGACCAAAAGGAAATTTTTTTAGTGGAAACAACCTATACAAAAAAATTGCTAGAAGAAGCTTCACTAATTCCATCAAATTGATTAATAGATGAGCCAAAGCCATTGGTGTTAGAAGAGATGACAGAGGTACTTTCCCAAGTGCATTGACAAAGACTTGGAGCACCAAATCTAGGCACAAACATGTTTATAGACCATTTTTTAAAGAGAGCCACTATGAGATGGTATTGTTTGTCTTGCTTTCCTTATTAGTTTATTGATTTCATTAACACCACCCCTTGAAGGAGTGGGATTAGAATTTTAGGTTATTTATGCTTATTATTGATTTTCCTTAATAATGCATGAACTAACTTGCTTTGTAATCCTACTCTATATTTTGGCATGCCTGGTGGGACCATGCATCTCACAGACCGGGGCCATTTTATCCTTCTAATTGTGTATTGAGACCATCTTTTAATTTCATTTTCCTCTTTTTTATTTTATTTTTTATATTTTTTATCTTCAGGTAAAACTGGGGAGTTCATCCTAAACATTGACGAGATTGACATGAAAATAGTAAGGTCATTAGGTTGTGAAGTGACCAACTTCTGGAGGATTGTTTGAGGTCATTCAAACTCTTATTTTTATGATTGTTTTTTTTAAACCATATTCCTCCTAAATTTTCATATTATGTGATTATTTTTTATTCATGTTGCATATATTTTTTAGAAAATGGAAATTAGTAGGTGCTAAGATCTTTTCAAGAAAATGGTGGTTTCATGATGATAACGATGGAGTCACTCTGATAAATAGTGATATTGTGATCAAAATAGAAAATTTGCACCAGTTGGACCTTATCTGCTAAATAAAAAAGTTATAATGAAAATGGTGAGGTCACAATGAAAATGGAAAAGTCACTCTATCAAATGGTAAAGCTGCCTTGCTAAATGGTGAAGTTGCCCTGCATATCAGTGAGGTTGCTATGAAGCGACCAAATTTTGAAGTTTTTTTGGGGTTATTCAAACTCCATTTTTAATGAATTTTTTTAAAACCACATGTTTTTTCACGAATTTTTATATTATGCAATTATTTTTCCTTCAAATTACATGTATTTTTCATAAAATATAATATAAAATCATGTTAATTTATTTTCCAATCTAGCCTGTTTATCCCAAGTTTTGCTTGCCAAAGACCATAGTTGAAACTCCTAACTTGTTGATTGTAGGTTTTTCTAGCTAAAGAGTGGTTATTTTTACAAATAAAAATAAAGCCAAGGGGTTAAATTTCCCTTCACATTTAACTAAGTAATTTAAAATGAACACAAATCCTAGATTAAATGCTCTTAAGAGCGTTCTTGTTCATCATTTTTATTTGTTGTGTAATTTTGTAAAACAGACTTAGTGTGTCTACTCTCCCCTTCCCTTTAGGGAACTTAGGTGACTAAAAGTGCTTCATTCAGTACTTTATCTCTTAGGCCAAGCATAGAAGGAATGTTGCAAAGGCACTCCCCAAGATCTGAGTAACATGGGTGATCTTGAACAACCTTTAAAGTTCTTCTATTTTATTTTATTGCACTTGGCTTGTGGGCAGTATTTCATCACCTCCACTTAAGTTCTTTAAGGAAGCGTTGACATGAGATTTCATCTTCTAGCATCATTTCAACCCCACTCCATAGTGGGGTGTATAAATTTAGGGTGACTTGTTGGGACTATAGTTTTGAATAGTTAAACTAACTTTGTTAGTGATATCTACCTTGGAACAATGGCTTAATTTGGACATCACACTATACTAAGCAATCTAATAGATGTGGTAATTATGAAAAGGATAAAACCTCTTTACAATAAGCTAATTAGCTTGGATCCAAATGACATGTTATGCTCTAGTGTTAACCACACATATGGAATCATCTATATTGATCAAAACTTATAGTTTTTAGACAAACCCCACTTGTCACAGAGTACCATTGGTGTAGGGTGAGTAGCCTAAAGTTCCATGTCACCATATGTTTTTTTGAGAGAAGAGGGGGTCTAAATAAATTTACTTTTCATGTGCCTTTGATTTTTGGATTAACAACTTAATCCTTCTAAAGAAAGAGTATATCAACGGAATCCAATGGTTCAAAATAACCTTGTCAGTTTTAGCATAGGAATACGTATTTAGATGCTTCTTGTTTGTTTTGCCTATTGAGTCTCAATACATTTTATAAACCTCTTGAGTCTTGCCTTCACTTGGGATTAAATCATTTACTTTTTTATTTAGACTATTTTATTTCTTACTTGTGTTTATATGTCATCATGTTCATACTCAAATCTAAAATTGCTTTTTTGTTTGAACCAAGTCAAAACCACAAAATCAAGTTCAAACATGTAGTCCATTGCATGCTTCTAAGATGAGGCATTACTCTACCCAATTTTCTAGAAATATTTACCTCATGTTAGTGTTATGTTGGGTATTGCTACCATTATGTTGTCCACATAGTATTGTTGTGTTATCCAATTAAAAACCATTCAAATCAAGTCCATTTAGACCCAAGTCTAATTTGTGTTAAATTGTTTACATTAGGGTTTGTTTTTGAACGTGAATACCCTTTATGAGCCAAGTCATGCTGAATTAGGGTTATTTTTTTCAACCCATATACTTTTTATAATCCAAGTCATCTTTAATTTGAATCATGTGTTGAACCATTCTATTTCGATCAGGTTCATTTTGAATCATGTGTCGTACCATTCCATTTCTAATCAAGGTTCTTTTTTAAACCCACATACCAATCATGAGTTGAATGAAGCCAAACTAAGGTTCATCTTGGACCCACACACATATTACTATACCATTTTAATGTTGAATTAAGGGTTCATATTGAACCCACGTACTACATTTCATTTCACTGGACCAATACCTCCCTTTCTGTGAGCATCTTTTCTAGACCAATACCACCCTTTCTAGGGGCATCTTTTTTCGATTGATATCACCCACTTTGGGTCTAATTTTTAATTATCAAATCAACCCATGTTGATTATCATACACCAACCCTATCCTCCTCCTTTGTCCTACATTAACAATCAAGCTCTGTAGCAGTTAAAGGTTACCATTCTAGGCCCTCCTCCTTTGGCTTGTGTTGGTAACCAAGATCTGTAGTGCCCAAGGATTATCATTTTAGGCTCTCCTCCCTTTCCTTCCAATTATAGTAGCTCATATCATGAAATCATGATTAGGTGTGTTAAAGTTACTATCTTGGGCCTACCACCAGTATTTGTTGAACCCATTGTTGAGTAAATTCAATTGGATGAGTCAGTCCTTGTTGATCCCTTCTTTGATAATCTAATTTTCAAAAATCCCAATATTGAACCACAAGCCATTAATTTCCAGTGCCAATTATTCCCCACTTTATAAAATCCTAGCCAAAGGTCTTTTTCCATAAAGCTGATCATTATTCATCCAAGAGCCATTAACTATTAAAGACCCAAATGTGTTCAAATCCAAGATTTTGCAAACAAGTGTGTATTAAGGCCAAAACAATCAATCAATTCTTGATGTTATTATTGGAACACCCATTCATGACAAGTCAACCTATGATGAATCACATTTTGATCCTTTACCTATTGTCAAGGAACCTTGCTTTGATAAGCTAGTCTTTGTGGAGTTACCTGTCAACCCTTGTTCTTTTTTTGAAAAACCTCACTTTGAGAAGCCAGTCTTTGTGGAGTTATCTCTTGGCCTTTTTCCCCTAGTTGAGGAGTTTCACTTTGATAGGATAGTCTCTATGGAGTTACTCTTCAATCTATTCCCTCCTTTTGAGGGGGTTTACCTAAATGATCCAGTCTATGTTAAACCCTTCTTAGATGAATCTATTTTTGAAGAACCCATTATGCCATCACATGCCATTACTTGTCCATACCAAACATACAAGACATCATTATAACATAATCCATAATAAAAGAAGAATTAGAATTAGAGTCAGGTTTTATTATTGAACCAATATCATATTCAGTGGTAGAAGCAGAATCAACATAGTTCTCAACATTAGATTTAGAGTCCTTTGAGTTAGAATCAGCTTTAGAATCAAAGTACCTTAAGGTATGTTATGGCATCAGGTACATATCTCTTGCAAATAAATTTAAATATATTTGTGATCATTTTATGATATTTGAGGATGATTACTTCAGCATCGACACAACTTCTCATAGTATCTTCTATGAGGATTATGTTGCCTCTTCCCATTCCATTACCATTATACATACCATTAATACCACCCAACATAGCCATTATTTGACATTTCACCTCCCATAAACGTCGATTGGGATCAATAGAATCACACTTTTTTGAGTTGTATCCATTGTAACATATCAGGTGCAGAATATCAAGGGATCAAGACCACATTCATACAAAGGAAGAATAATCTCCTAGTGAAACTTTTTTGGAGGAGCTTAGGGAAAATCAAATTCTAAACTCAACACATTTTAATGAAACCTTGTTTGAGGTGCTAGAATACAATCAAAGTTAAAATTCAACATTCCTTAGTGAAACCTTTTTGGAGGTGCTATGGGAAAATCAAGATAACTTTATTGGTGAAAACCTCTTCGAGGCACTAATTGTTGATAACAATTGTTCTTCATTGCTTGATGAAAACATTATTGAAGATGATATTGGTACAACTGACAATCTACAAGATAATCAAATTACAACATCTCTCAGGTCTAAATTGTAAAACAATATTATGGTCCTATTGAGAGCATTTGCAAAAGTCTTTGGCCTCATCACAACTAAAGTTATGCTGAATTTAGAATCAACAACATTGAGTGTGACTAAAAGTCTTGATATTCATTTGTTACCCAATCATTATGCATTCCATAATGAACCAATATTCCATTGCCAACTCAGAGCATTTATCATGTGCCTATCATTATTTACCCCTATTGGCTACAGTTTCCTTTATATAGGGTAGAAAGACATCTTATCTCGAAGGTTGAAGGAAACATAATAAATGACCAACAAAGATCATAATAGCATTATTGAAATCTAAATCAGTAACATGTTATTGATAGAATAGTTATTTAAAAGGGGTGTGGGCTAGCAACTTTACTGATTGACTCTTTTGGTTGTATCATATGTTGATCATGACATGCATCTCCACATCAACAAGAAAAATAGAACATTTGACCTCCCTTTTTTCATTTTCCATTTGCCTTTCCCTTTGCCTTGCTTTACCATCCTTTCATACCTTACCATATGTTTTAACTACATTAACTTGAGGTCCTTCAGGACTATGTAGGTAGTACTCAATTTCTATTGAGGTCATCTTGGTCACCCTTTTGCCATACTCTCTCTATTTTATGAGCAACCTAAGCCATGCTCTCACCATTTTACGAATAAACTAAGCCACACTCTCACCAGCAACCTAATCCATGCTCTCACCATTTTATGAGCAACCTAAGCCACTCTCTTGCTATTTTTCGAGTTACCATTCCTACACTCTCACCATTTTGTGAGTCAATTCTTTAACTCATTATTTTCAATTGAGTTGAGATACCCTAAAACCAAAAATCATGGAAATGTGCTGGAAAATTCCAAAAAATTTCAAAATAGTCTAAAAGACCTAAAATTTTAAAAAGGCTTACAATCTCCATGATTTTTGTCTTGTCTTAAATCCACTCATTATATTTGATCCAACATTGACATGTTCATTTTAGCAACCATCAGCACGTGTCCTTCCTAAATCTACCCTACTAGGTCAAACTCATTATTGGTTCTAATAGTTTCAGCCACCTTATGATGTGTCCTTCCCTTGCATGTATCCTTGCTTGGGGACACAATTTAGTTATCATTATTTTTTAGCCTCCACAAGCAGATCTTGACTTGGTTAACAATAAAGTGCTTTATGTTTCTTTTTTTTATGGGTTGTTTATTTTATTTATTAGGTTATTTATTTGTTTTCAGTGTTGTGTTTGAATACATTTTGTAAACCTTTTGAGTCTAGGCTTAACTTGGGCTTGAATTTTTTACGTTTGTATTGGAATTTTTTTATTTCTTGTTGATTTTTTGGTACATTCTTGTTCATGCTTAAATCTAGATGATTCATATCTTGATTTTGTTAGGTTGTGGAGCTAAAAGCTTCACTGATGCAAATAGAGGAGGAGGTTGCAGAAGGGTTGCAGAGCGTCTCAGACGCCGGCATCAGTCAGGCCAACTGACGTCGGTAGGATTAGACCAGAAAGCAACCGACGTTGGTCAGTAGTCGGCCGGCGTCGGTGACCCCCAGGCAGGCAGGGACCGACGTCGGTCACCTGTGTGGTTCGAGCTGGAGTGTTTTACGGGTAGTTAGCTAACGAACCATGTGTTTACATGTTGAGAGCTAATTTTAGATTGAGAGTTGCAGATCTAATTATTGTATTAGGTGTCTAATTATTGTTCAAATGAGATCTATATAATAGACTCATGGTTGTATTGTAAACTTGTGCTAGGGAGTAAGAGAGCAATATTATAAGCTCCTTCTGTGTGTGAGGTGAGCAATGGTGTGTTCCTCCTAGTGCCACAGTACCAAGTGTGGGTGCTGAATTGGAGAATCAGCAGGGTTCTTCATGTATGTATGATCTTGGTCATCAGGTGAGCATGGCTTCTATAGGAGATCTACATGGTAAGTCAGATCATTGATTTGTAGGTGTATGTGTGTGCAAGGTCAAGGTTCACAGGTGTGCATAACCAGATTGATTTACAGGTGTGCAAGATCAGAGAGGACAGTAACACAATAAGGGGCAAAATCAGGTGGGATCTACTTGAAGTACATTTGTGTACTTGTGGAGTCTGTGGAGCACTTGTGGTGTGCATGGAGCACAGGTATAAGGTGAACACCAACTCTGTGTTGAGTTGGGTGTTGGGACCTAAGAGAGAGATTTGAGGAGAGAATTACTGTTCACTTGAGGTGTGGGAAGCCTCTGAAGAGGTGGTGGAGAAGAAGTGGCATTTTCTTTATTGTATTCTTTTCTGCAAGAGTTTTAATACAAGTTGTGTATTGTCTCTCATATCATGTGTTATTTCTGGATTCTAGTTACTTGTTGATTCTGGTTATTTCCACATATTAAGTTACTTGTATTTTGGTAATCAATTGTGTGCTTCTAGTATTCATATCCCAACATGTGGTATCAGAGCTAAGGTTGCAGGAAGCGGTTTTGTGTTTGGTTACAGGGCACTCTCAGGGGTTTCTGATTGAGTGGGAGTAGAGCAATGGTAGATCAAAGTAAGCTAAGAATGGAGGAGTTGAAAAGCACAGATGGTCACTTACGGTCCTATGGAAAGAAAGAGTAGGTAAAAGAAAATTGTTGGTTTGTGGAAGATCAGCAAGAAGGAACTGAAGAAGCAGATGCTGCAGGGGATCTGGCATAGGATGCTCTGGGAGGTTTCTTGGATAAAGTTGAATCTTGGATAACAGATTTGGTTGCCTCTTTCCATGCAGCCCCAAGGAGAGGAGCTGGTGAGCCTTGCCAAAGAATTGGCAAAGGGGAAGTGAAGCTGAAATTACAGGCGGCCAACACATGGGTGTTGAAGGAGGTCATGCAGGTCCTAGGTTTGGAGATGTGGCTAATTTCTTCAGAAGAGTTGGGTGATGAGAGATGCACAAGAACTCTCACAGCGGATGCACTTGAATTAGCTGGTGGTAAGAAAATAGGTACTCTTTATCTACTTGTTTATATTACTGATTCTTCTTCTGTTGCAGAGACGTGGCTTCGTAGGCTTGGTCACATGAGCAGGAAGGAGATGCATGTTCTTAAGTGGAAGATAGATATATTTGACAGGCTTAAGAACTAGAAAGCCTTGGTGTTTATGGAGGAGATGGCAGACAGAGACCAGTGGATGTGGCTGGATACTTCTAAGCATGGCAGTTTGGACATGGGACTTGATTCAAAGGAGCTCACGGGTAAAAAGTCATCACTCACAGGAAAACACAGGTACCGGCGTCAGTAGGAAAATCAACGTCGACAGTAGGTAAGACCGACATCGGTCACGAGGACTGACGTCGACAGGGTTGGTAGTCAGGACAGGCGCAAGAATCGACGTCAGTCAGATGCAGACTATGTGGTGACCGAGGTCGATCACTGTAACAAATTTTGGGTGGACAGCAAGCTGTCAAGGAGTCTCAAACACCCATATGGAGGACTGAAGACGTAAGTAGGCCTCAAATTCATTGTTCCTCTTCTTTACACTCGTTGCTTACTGTAGAGCAAGAAGGATCCAGGAAACAGTGGGAGCGTGGTAGGAATATGATGCAGAACCAAACAGGAGATTTGGTAGGGTTGCCAGCTGGATGAAAGCACATAGACAAATGGATTCCTTAGTTGAAGAATAGAGTGAACAGACACGTGAGACGGAAGACCAGGTCATATGGTCTTGAGGAGCTGCAGGACAGTGGTACAGGTTTTGACAGGTGGAGGATAGTCAATGTCAGGGTAACTACTATGGTTTGACTTACCAGGGGGATGATGATTGCAACATCATTCTGTTACTGTATGTGGATGGTATGTTTGCTAGCAGGGTTGTACATACAGGGTTTTACTGAGCTAAGGGTAAGATTAGTTCAGTGGTTTGCTATGAAGAATTTGGAGTAGCAAAATTCTTTAGCATGGGAGACATGGGAGATCACAGGTTGATTTTGTCTCCAGTGGGAGCTGATGTGAATCAGGGGTTGGCGAGACGCAGGATGCAGAATCAGAGCACACCAAAGGCTGGACAGTTTAGTGTCTGAAATCACATGAGGTTTGGTATAGACCTGAGTTTGCCCAAGTAGTGGGTGTTGTTAGAGAGTTAGGAGCCAATTTGGAGAAGTGAGTTCTCAGGGATTTGAGAGGGACCAGCAGTAGGGATTCATGCTATTCAGGGTCAGGACTTCACTACATGTGTTTGTAGATGTGGATGCGGCAGGTTACTCGGATGACAGGAGCTACACCACAGGTTGTGTGGTGGGTTGTCTTCAAGATTCATCTTGAAGAGGAATACAAGCCAGGAAATAGATTAGATGGAGTATAGGTACAGGTACAGTGCAACTGTTTATCTCCAAGTGGGAGATTGTTAGGTTGTGGAGCTAAAAGCTTCATTGATGCAAATAGAGGAGGAGGTTGCAGAAGGGTTGCGGAGCATCTCAGATGCCGGTGTCGGTCAGGCCAACCGACGTCGGTAGGATTAGACCAGAAGGCAACTGACATCGGTCACCTATGTGGTTTGAGTTGGAGTGTTTTACGGGTAGTTAGCTAATGAACCATGTGTTTGCATGTTGAGAGCTAATTTTAGACTGAGAGCTACAAATCTAATTATTGTATTAGGTGTCTAATTATTGTTCAAATGAGATCTATATAATAAACTCATGGTTGTATTGTAAACTTGTGCTAGGGAGTAAGAGAGCAATATTATAAGCTCCTTCTGTGTGTGAGGTGAGCAATGGTGTGTTCCTCCTAATGCCACAGTACCAAGTGTGGGCGCTGGATTAGAGAATCAACAGGGTTCTTCATGTATGTATGATCTTGGTCATCAGGTGAGCATGACTTCTATAGGAGATCTACATGGTAAGTAAGATCATTGATTTGCAGGTGTATGTGTGTGCAAGGTCAAGGTTCACAGGTGTGCAGAACTAGATTGATTTGTAGGTGTGCAAGATTAGAGAGGATAGCAACACAACAGGGAGCAAAATCAGGTGGGATCTACTTGAAGTACGTTTGTGTACTTGTGGAGTGCGTGGAGCACTTGTGGTGTGCGTGGAGCACAAGTATAAGGTGAACACCAACTCTATGTTGAGTTGGGTGTTGGGACCTAAGAGAGACAGCTTTGAGGAGAGAATTACTGTTCACTTGAGGTGTGGGAAGCCTCTGAAGAGGTGGTGGAGAAGAAGTGGCATCTTCTTTATTGTATTCTTTTCTGCAAGAGTTTTAATATAAGTTGTGTATTGTCTCTCATATCATGTTTTATTTTTGGATTCTAGTTACTTGTTGATTATGGTTATTTACGCATATTAAGTTGCTTGTATTTTGGTAATCAATTGTGTGCTTTCGGTATTCATATCCCAACAGATTTTAAGTTGGTTACATTTTGTATTTAATGCCTCTTTTTATCTTTTCTTTTCTTTGTTTTTTGTTCAAATATAAATGCCTACAACTTTGGTTTTGGTATTTATTATCGTTATCTTTAGTTATAAATATTCACCTTTGAACCGGTCCATTCACAATTAAAATACAATGTTATTATAGGTTATTCATACTTATGATGCATAATTTCATTTGCTAAAGTAAACACTAAGTGTTCCAAGTCCAAAATTCAATGTGGCATTGAACAACATCTCTAAAATCATTATCCTACATATCATCTACCTAAATAGGATATCATAAACACAATTGAACATTGGTCCATCTTTATTCTATTCTTTGTTCCTCATTCCATTTTCCCCTGCTTCTGAGAAAACTACATTGACCTGAGGTCCATTTGGACTATGTAGGCAGTGCTTGGATATATGACGTATCTCAGGTCAGCTTAGCCATCCTTATCATCTTTATTTCATTATTATTCATGTCCATATTCTTCCAATCTAATGTCATCATTCTTCAATCCTTATGTCATCCTCATATGCCCGATATGCCTTATATTTCATCTATTTGTGCATCCTCATATGCCTAGTTATTTATGGCTTCTTTTATTTTTTAAAAGTCATTAGACCATCACACCTACATCCGTGTTTGCTTATTTTTAATTTATATAATAGGTTATATCCTTGAGATATGCTTTTTAATTTTCCTACTGGGGCACAATATTTAGACCAATCATCGATCTAATCAGCCCTACTAGGGCAAAATCAATTATCAGTGGTCAAAATCATCCCCTTGGGGAAAAATTAATTTATCAACCGATCAAATCCGCTATGATAGGGCACATTATTTACTTATTGACCTCCTTTCATTGGAGCAATGTTCTCATTTTGTTTTTATTCTAATTCCAATCTTTGCATCTTTTTCCCTCATTTGGCAAATCAAAGTATGCAACTTATTTCAGAATCAATCATTCCATATGCCCATAAATTTTGTCCTATTTTGGGTATGTCAAAGTGTGCCTCTTCTATTTTGAGATGCATGCTTACCACTTCCCCGCACCCTGGGGCCCACTATATTTTATTCTATTTGATCATTGGGAGTCAACGCATGCAAGCATTCGCTCATATGGATTTAATCTCATCCATGGGTTAATTTCACTCTTTATCTCTTTTTTGAGAGTCCATACCTCTCTTTCATCCCCGCATGCCTTGTTGAGGGGGCATCATGGGTCACTAATTATTTCTTAAATCATTACCTCCAAACTTCTTCTTAGTGACTTTTTTATTCTTATAAAATTTGTTTCTTCAATTAAATGTCTCACCAGGCCTTCTCAAACAAGGGCAAAAAGTAGACATCCAATTCTTATCATTGTTGTGCTAAAATTACAAATATGAAAAACATTAAAATGATCTAATTCATCCACACATGTCACTTATAGACACTAATTTTCACTAATGTATCCCTGAATGGGGTAATGCATTATGCAATCATTATCTTCTTCCAACTCACTGTGAGTCAAATTGCATCCAAGTAAAATAAAATCTTGGACCACTAAAATCCTTTGATTCATCATCACACATCAATTGCATGTGTTGATTCATGTCTAAATTATCCTAACAAGGATAATACCCTATACACAACCATCACCTTCCTCTAATTCAACTTCATTCAAATTATGGCCAAGTAAATTGACATTTTCGATTAGTTTGATTAAACATGCAACTAATTTCCAAGAATTGCAAAATAATAAGTAAAGTCATTAAGCAAATCAAATTAGATTTAGAGATTAAGTGGAAAATCCATGGAAAGTTATTGAACATATATTATTGAAAATTCATAATTCAAAGTATTTGGGCCATGACATCATCAAAGGGGTGTCAAGCATTGGGCATTAATGGAGACAAATATTAGGTTTAAGGCCACCCATGCCTCATTAATGCTCCATTGTTTCAAAATATTAATTACTTTATCTTCCAAAATTAAATTAATCCTTGGCCACACATCTTGATCTCAAGAAGGATAGTCACGGTTGATTCTCAACATTTCTAAGAAAGTATAAATACATGAGCCACCATAGACAAAAGGAAGCTTTTTTAGTGCAAACAACCTATGCAAAAATATTGCTATGAGAAGCTTCACTAACTCCCCCAAATTGATCAATCAAGGAGCAAAAACCATTTGTGTTAGAAGAGATGACAGAGGCACTTACCCCACCACATTGACAAAGACTTGGAGCACAAAATCTAGGCACAAATACATTTATGAATCATCTTTGAAGGAAAGGCACTTTGGGAGGGTATTGCTTGTCTTGATTTCCTCATTAGTTTCTTTATTTCATTGACACTTCCCCTCAAAGGAGTGGGCTTATCATGTTAGGTTATTTATGCTTATTATTGGTTTTCCTTACTAATATATTAATTAACCTAGTTTATAGCCCTGTTCTACACAACCTATCCTACATGTTCAAAAGTTATGTGTCATATATGATGGCAGAGGAGGATATCAATGCCACCCATTTCCATCTTGGTGTGTCACAACCCTTTTATTTTATTTTTTATATCCTTCCTTATCCCTTAAAATTCATATATTAGTATTAGTTTAGGTAGATTATCATTAGGATAGGAACAAACCTTGTTATCTTTGGAATTTCTTTTATAAGGAGAAGTTTCAAACTTAGTAAAAATTTCCATGTTGTGCCTAAGTGTGGGCAACATTTTAATCAGACACATATGCACATCAACAGTGACACAACTCATTACGATGCCATATACTTCTCCCATAACTCTAATTATGAAAACAAGTTAATTTAAATGAAAATTGATTCATGTTTTCAATTTGAACTTCACTTTATATACCAAGTGATTTATGAGGTTATATTTTTTAGTTACATTATCACAACTACTTATCAATTAATTTGAATTAATCTTGCACACTTGGTTAATATAGTTTTATTTCATAGTGTGAAATTTTATGCATTTTAACATGTTTTTGATCATTTATATAACTTTTGCATTATCTTGTTGGGAAAGTGACCTAAAAAACATGGTTTCTACTTAATCTATATCAAACTCACATACGAGGCAAACCACTTTCATGTTATATCATTTATATCTTACCCACATTTGGGAAACATATTCCTACATTTGCATTGATTATATATTTTCCATAATAGGGGTATGTTACTCATGTAATTACATTAACTATATCTCGCCTACCATGGGGCAACTTGTTACGATTCCTATTCATCAAGTTTATATTTCTCATAGATGGTCATGTTCTCATACACCTGTAATGACTATTATTTTCCCACCTAGGGGCATCTCATTACTATTTTTTGTACATTACTTAGACTTAGACAGACATGAGTCAACATCCAATGTATACATACTTTCATGATGATATTTTACTATGTTGTTACATTTGCACTTTATTTTTCTTTCTTACATGTGGTATAAGTAATTCATTTTTTTTTTGAGATATGTGATTCATGTGTTCATTCCATACCTTAAAAGGGGGACATATGACCTCTTTATTATATCTGCAGTTACATAGTGATACACATTATATTTTCCCTTGCTCCCACCCTTGCAACAAGGAAAATGGTAGTGATACACATTATATTTTCCCTTGCTCCCACCCTTGAAATAAGGAAAATGGTAGTGATACACATTATATTTTCCCTTGCTCCCACCCTTGAAATAAGGAAAATGGTGTCACACATCATAATTTTCCTTTCTCCCACACTTGGAAGAAATCACATGGTGTTACATGGCATGTTCCTCTTAGTATCATTGTAATATGCATACATACTTAGAGGTGACATAGATTCTAAGACATGGATTTTATAGAGACATATTCACAATTTTCAACACAATCAAGTGTATTTTTTCCAATGCTCATTTTCTTTCCTTGATTTCAATAGTTCCTTAATCATGAATTTATAAATACATGGCTTCACTTATAGATGTTTTCATGTGTTTGTAGGTGCACACATTTTACAGCCATAGAAGCACAGATGTTAATACCATAATTGTCCCAACCTGCCATTGTGGAGATCAGATGATATCCTTTCCTTTTGACTTTTAGCTCATTAATAGTCACATACTAAATTTAATAACTCTCAAATAGTTGTCACAACAACCACAAAAATACACATATCCACATGATTGATTTTAGTTTGATATGTATGCATGCACATACATCAAAGTGGGGCATTGTGTAGGCACCTAATTTTAGTACATGTGAATATGGATCTACTATGGTATTAGTATATTTATGTGTTATGGATCATTGATTTAGATTAGGTTCTTATTGGTGTGTATTTTGTGTGTTTTGCTTGGATTTTGACATGTTATTTTAGTTTTACTCAACTTACGATACTTTCAAATCTTTGATTCTCTTGTCAACTTTACTTTCTTTTTTGTATGCCCTTGTTCCTTTTCTTTTCTTCTTGATTTCTCTTTTTCTCCCCTCCTTGTTTTGTCTTTCTTTCCTCTAATTTAGAGTGTTTTCTGTATTTTTATGAAGACTGTATTAGTATGGTGATGGATTACCAAGAATGTACCACTATATTCCTAGTGAATCTAGAAATGTAGTACGGTTATGGTCTTTTACATTTTGTGCATCTTTTTACTCTTTGTTTTGGTTTTCCAATGTTTGTACCTCTCTTTGTCTACTTCTCTCACATATTATGTTTTGGATTGTACACCAACAAGGTTGGAATTTGAATTCAAAAGTCTATATATACTTGAGCACATTAATGCATTTAGGACAAAGATGTGTGTGTTTGTGTGTGTGTGTGTGTGTTTGTGTTGAAGTTGTAAAATAAAGGATTGCATCTATTAGAGTATTATAAGTATATAACATCTACAAGTTATTGCATTCATTGAAAGAATAAGGGTTGGGACACTTGTATTGCACTAGATTGCTTATTAAACTACAAAATACTTGTGTGTTATTTTCAATGCATGTTTCCCAAATGGAGCATGATTGAGGCAGGCCCTCAAATCCAATCCCCTCCCTCAATTTTTGAGGTTTTATAAGGCAATTAATGTTGATTATGGTTTCAAGAAAGGACATCCATTTCCTAATAATTTGTAATGAATTTTGGAAAATTAAGCAATATTTTTAGAGCCCAAGAGCAAGGGATTAAAGTCCTCAAATTTATTTCCAAGAATTTCATAGTTTCTAAGAATGTACTATTATGGTTGTGGTAGCGTCAAGATAGGAGTGCTATGGTCCTTGTCAAAATTTAAAAGTTCTTTATTCACCACAATTTTTCTAGTTTATGTGTGCATTGACACTGTCTAGACATGTTTCCACATGTTCTCACCTTTCAATTATCTATAAGTTTGCGATAATTCAATAATCTTTTCAAAAGCCTTTATTTACACATTTGAACTATTCTATAATATTCCTTATTATAATTAAATATATATTTTTATTATTATATTAAAATTAAATTAAATTTATTTAAGTTGCACATTATTTTATAAATAATATATTATATGATATAACATAAAAACAAAAATTATATATATTTAAAACAACACCACCATCCTAATATATATTAATAGTATGAGAACTTTTTGCACAATTAGATAGCATGAAAAGATAGGCTTTCATATTCATATATATATATATATATATATATATATATATATATATATATATATATATATATAAGATGAATGTTGATTATTATTGTGAAATGGATCGGGAGTTAGGCCACAACTATTCATAGCAACAAAGCAACAAATTCAGACATCTCCATAATTTATTGCATGTTGATGTACAATGGCTTGCCTATATCACAATATAACACAAAAATAAAAATTATATATATTTAAAATAACACCACTATCTTAATATATATACTATATATTAATCATATGAGAACCTCTTGCACAATTAAATACCATGAAAAGACGCACTTTCTCATATATATAAATTGATTATTATTGTGAAATAGATCGAAAATTAAACCACAACTACTCATAGCAACGAAGCAACAAACTCATACATCTCAACAAACTCATAAATCTCCATTTAAATCCCATACATCTCCATTTAAATCACATGTAATTTTAAGACAAGGTGTAAGAATATGACCTAATGAATTGAAGTGTGATCCTTTCTAATATTGACGGCATACCTAAGATTTTCACTGTAAAGGCACATGATGTCATCAATTTTCATGTGAATATTTTAAAACTCTGTCGGAGAGATTTCTTAGTCTTTAATCACCTTTGTTATTATTGCAATTGTGGAGTTTCTACCATAATACGGCCTCTGATAAAAATTAGTTTACAATATCAAAAAATAGGTTTCACTATCACATTAATTTGAAATAAAATATAATAATTTTTAAAGAGATGTAATTTATAATTCATAATTTTTTTAATTTTTAAGATTGAAAATTATAATTCAAATTGTTTTAGAAATCCATCAATTTTTTAATTCATATAATATATTTTAAAAGATAAAATTGATATAGATAATTTAAATATATTTATTTGAAAAATGTCGAAAGATACATAGATACGTAGATAATTTTAATAGTTTGTTGGTGTCATAATGTGGTCGGATACACAAATTGTTTGAATGAACAATAAACAAATATTAGTGATTCGATCTAATTTTTCTTGAATTCCCAGGAGACATGAAGGCATTTGAGCTTATTACAAAACATGCTATGACCTCGATCCTTCAACCTCAATACACAATGAACAAAAGAAAATGCTAATTGTTAAAATTGTCCAAGAAACTACCATTGTCACATGTTGTCTAATAAACTGTCAATGAATTTAAACAATGTATCTACATATTGCTTCGCAGTAAAATGTCTCCAACGTAATTAAGTCTCTACCCAAATTACTAAAAATAAATGACACGTAATTAAAATCATAAATAGTGTTGAAACTAACTTACCTCATACAAATAATAAAACAACAATTCATTATATCTTTGACCTCTTACATTGAAATAAAACGTAAAATTTCGAAATTATTTTCAAATTGTATTGATTAACGACACAATTAATTATATATTTATATATATAACCCTAAATTTCTACATTAAAGTGTGTGAAAAGAGGTTATCCAAATATGGACTCTCACTAATATCATGATTGAAAGATTGAAAGAGGTTCACACTAATGTCATGGTTAAAATTGAATGATGTATGAATGGGAAAGGTATACACAATGTGTTACATCCACCCACCCATTAACAACCAAAAGGTGTTAAAAAGTTGATGGAAAGCATACTAGTCCTTCAAATTGTGGACTTCCTTTTGCTTGGTCGGCTGCCTCCTCGCCGTCGGTCAAAAGACTCGGCTTTATCATATTCAAATTCAAAGGTCAAGAAACCTTCCGGCCATTTTGTTTGTTGGGGGAACAATGCAATCCCTACCTTTCCTGTGTACGGATAATATGTCTAGGTTAAAGAAGTATTCATATGTCTCTTTTGGTTTTAAATTTAGTAGTATTATTCATGTCCCTACAAAACAGTGACGCTGACTTGGGGGCAACATATTCCACACATACTCTAAGCTTCAACTTGAAGCTCCTTCCATGCAGCATAAACATAGAACACTAATTTCATGACAATAGCAAATAACCCCTTTAAAAAAATGGGACCATTATTAAAAATTTTGAAAAATAAAAAAATAAATTATTGTGGTGAGAATCACAAGATTGATGACAATCAATTAAAAAAGGTTAAATGTTGCAGGGTCTCGATCAATTTAGTGCTTCCATTCTCTAATATCTTATTATTTTTTTGCATGATCAAGTAAGTAATTGAGTGTCAAAATGTGATGTGCCTTATGTTTATACAACAATGTCTATAAAATCTTCGCCTTTGTTTCTAGATAGAAAGCTTCAGACTCTTATAAATCTACATTTGCAACCTATGTCATAAGTCAGGATACAATTTTCACCTCTAACTGCCTCAAAACCCGGTTATGATAGTCACTCAACCTAGTCATTAGTAACTTTGATATCTCCCACATTACCTCATACTTGTGCATCAAATGACAACACTCAAGTGTCCACTAAGAAGCAACCAACATCAGGGATCGAGTTATGCCTTCTTCTGAAGAATCATCAATAGGTGATTAGGCAAGAACCAAAAATACATAGGTGAACAAACCCTGGAGCTATGGAATCTGGGTTTTGGGGTCGGTAACTAAAGACACATCCAATGAAGTTGGTTGAAGATCATGGTGCACTGAGATAATCTGAGATTACAGGGATTAAAGTTTCATCTGAATGACTTCCTCACAACCTTTCCACGTGCCCCATTAAGGTTTATAACTATGCCACTTGCAAGTTTTGTGCAATCTTGTTATGAGGAACGACCTCAACTCAAACAACATCTTGTTCACTTTGAAATTGATCATGTGTAATTGTAACTTCTTGAAGTGTTTAGCATGCCTTAATAATCCTCTTATAGGGTAGTCTATATTAATTTGGTAAATATATTTATCAAGTCCTCATCTAAAAATCTTACGATCTGCATCACCAAATTAGGTTCCCCATCTTCTTTCTCATGCCAAATGATTTTTGGTGACTCGTTGGTTATGAAAATTTGGGTCACCTCATGCTCAAAAGGGGGGACATAATGATGTATAATAGAAAATAAGTCCTCTTGTTGCATCCAATCTTGCACCTCCTCCTTTCCTTGACATGGGTTCTTGTCAGGTTGTAATGCCTTTGATGGTTAGAAATATGAAGGTTTCTCCTAATCCATGGTAGAAGGTTCGTCATCAAATAGGTGAATGGTCTCAATGACTCACAATTTCTCCCTAGATGAAGTATAATGTTGTGGCTAAAAACAAATATAAGAACTCCTCTTCCCTTTTTCTTAGGTGCCCAAATAAAAATAATCAAATAAAAACCTCTCTAGGAAGTGTTTTTGACTACTATAACTACGAACTAGATGGCTAGACGGGAAAGGATCATGCACATAAAACCTAATCCCTTGTGATAGTGTGCCTATATTGGGTTGCACCATTTTGCTTAATAGATATAGGATATTAGACTTGTAGTCCTCACAAATGGTTTAAGAAAACTTCAAATCCCAAAGAATTACAAAGCCATTTTCGAATGTCTAACCATTTTTTAGAATAACTTGCCACTTTCAGAATATTTTTCTGGTCACATACTCTGAAACCAATAACATTTATCTAGATCACTATCTACTTTCTAGAGAATCTTCGACACTACTCTAAAACTTGTTTCTAACATCATTTATTATTATCAAAATTCATGTAAATAAGAAATCATGTACACATCTTTGTATCTTTTCATGTTTATTTCAATTGTCAATTGTTCAATGGACTTTCATTCTCTTATACATTATCAACCCTCTATTTTATATATTTATCACAATTACTGTATTTAAGCTTGATTTCCTATTTTATACCCTTTTATGTGGCTAATGTAGTGTTTTGAACTCTTATGTGTTCTCCACATAAAAAGAAAACATTACTCCCAAGATGATAATACTTTATATGAACATACAATTTTAAGGATGAATGAATGTGGGAATGAGAATCACTTACTACATAATTTTATCTGTCTTCTCTTTCATTAACTCTAATATTTAAATTTGCTTATAATTGTACTTTCCTTTCACTTTTATTTCTTTTAATAAATTTTGATATTATAAATATATATAAATAATATTTTAATTTTAATTTTTAATTTGATATTTTTTAATAAATTTTATATATAAAATAAATTAATAAAAATATAGTAATATTTTATTATTATGACTATGGGTGACTTGAATGTTAGAAACATTGATAAATGCATAATTCTCTACATAATTTAAGCCCAAAAGAAACCTTGAATATTGTCATAAACTTTATAAAAACATCAAATATCTCAATTATTTAATTGAATTTGTATTTTTCTATAATTGAACTTTTATTTTTCTAAGAAATCAATTATAAAAAAATATTGAACTTTTGAAAAAATTATGTATTAAATTATAAAAATTTATTGAACTTTTTAATTATTTTTTAAATACATTTACACAACTCATGATGAAAAAGGTAACATTAATGTTTCAAAATTTATGTCATGGACGAACCTAACACACTAAAGTAGTGTCAGTGAAGTTAAAAAAAGGGTGGGAACTTGATTTTTTACTTTTATTATTTATTACCAAAGTTTGAAGAAGGAAATTATATCAGTTTAGTTCTAGTTTTCATTACACACTATATTCCAACATATAAGATTCGTCATTTTTTATCATTTCAGTAATTTAAATATGTTATGTTTTGTTTTAATCCAACATTTTAGATTTGGCATACAAAATGAAAAGAAAATAAAAACCTATCAAGAAAGGAAAAGGGAAATAAATAAAATGAAGATGAGTCAACAGATGATGAATGTTATTTTATCCAGAGTCTTTTGTTAAGGAGGAAAAAATGGTAATTTCTATTCTTATTTTAAAAATAAATGTTATTTGATTTAAAAAAATTGTTTCACATTGTTATTCAAAAAAATGTAATATCTATTTTTTTAGTTTGAATTTTAATACTAGTTTACTCTTTAAAAAACCCTCAAACTCTCTCTGAATTAAAGAGAAATCCCTTGATAACTCAAAAAAACAATAAAAAAGTGAATAAATTTTTCAAACCATATAACCTTCATATAACCTCCAAAGCATGATTTTATATATATATATATATATATATATATATATATATATATATATATATATATATATATATATATATATATATATATATATATATATATGTATGTATATATGACTATAGAGATGATATAGAGGATGTACATATTGAATGTGAAATACCTCTTCTTATTTATGTTGTTTGGAACCTATCCACTCCTAAATAATATGTTGGTATGCATCTTGAATACCATCTACTCTAATGTGGGATGACATGGAGATCAATTTGGTTTACTAAGATGGGATAGGTTTTGAGAGATTTGAATGGTGATATTTTTATGACCTATCTTAATTAGATGGTCAAGCATCTTGGTAGCACCAAATCCCTTACCTACCTTAATTGGCCCGACTTCCCAAAATAAGGTAAAGAACACACCTTTAAATTGCTCCAATGTGAATATGAGAAGAATATTATTGAGAAGGTGGTTTTAAAAGATATAGGAGATGCTTTAATAAAGCTAATGGATGTGGTCTACCAAAAAAATTGTAATACTTAAATCCCTTTGGAAAAATCTACTCACCAATTGACCATTACACCAAAGAAGGGTAGAATTTTTTTATTATAAAATGGAAAGGTAGTTAAAAAATGTATTTCAAACAAAGAAAAATTGTGGGTATCTCAAGGAAATTAAAAAAATAGTTTAAATGAACCCTAATATTCATTGCATGTGCTAAAAACACCTTAAATGAGTGTTGGTAAAAAATTTAAGTTTACTAATCATTTTTATTTTTAAAATTTTCAAATAATTTAATTTATGTTTATTTTGTGTTTATTTTTGAATAAATAACATACATTTTTAATTATTTTCTAGTATAAGATATTTGAACATTGACAAAATAATAAAATTTATAAATTATATTATAATTTTATTTAAATATATTTCATTTTTTTGTTGACAAAAAATATTTAAATTTTATCTCTCACACACACATACACACATATGTTGTCTTATTGGGTTAGACCAAGTGGTCATGATAAGGATGTTAAATCCCCCCAACACCAAGTAATCCTTGGGTTGAAGTGCCAAATTGACCTGCTCTATGGAAAGTGGAGCATTTCCATGGAGCTTAAGGTTTATAATGGCAATTAGTAGGAATCAACCCTACATTTGAATACACATGTGCTAATGATAGCACTAATCATAAAAAATTTGTGTTACTAGAAAACTCATTAAAATAAACAACTAATGAAAATTGTCTGAAGCTAATCCTAACACACATTCCCACCAATACATAAACAAAAATCCAAATATTAGATGGGTAAGTAATTAAAATTATAGCTGATTTTTTTTTAAAAACTGATGCAAACTAAACTAACACAATGTCCATCAGTGCAATTTTTTTATAAAGGTCCCATTAAAGAAAATAATAAAAACTTGTGAGTTTGTGTTAGTGTTTGTAACTCAAATTGCATTAGTGAAAATTATACGCCAGGGTAAAAATTATAACTTAGTTATAAATCAACCTAAAATTGACATAAATGGTGATACTAAATCAATAAAATCTTATAGTGATTAGTGCATATAGGACATGAAATAAATGAATCCATCCATAGAGATTGATTTTGAAAATGTTGAAGTAATTTATTCAAGCATTTAGACCAAAATTAAATTAGATCAAAAGTATTTATTTCTCCACCAGGAGTTCATTCTAACATGAAAATTCATATAGAATACACTAGACATTAATTGGATTATCTGGTTGAACATGTATTATACATAGTATGTTGTCTTCAAAAGTGTACGAGTATTCCAAGAGCATGTTAATAATCAAGCTATGGAGAACACAAACCCAAATACATCCCCCATTTCGTAGGTATTCTAAATGTAACTGACTATTAGGATTTTGAAAAAGGAGATATGTGCAAAAGTTTGAAAAAATGAAAGAAGTTTTTTTTAATGACTATCTCTAGGTTATACAAAAACAAGTGTTCTTTTAAAAACCTCTCTCATCATTTAATATAACATAAATAATTTCTAATGCAATCAAATATGATTTTATTGTAATAATTTTGATTATACTTATATTACATATTGATTTAAATCTATTTTCCCATAAAACATAAGGAAATGCATACAATATCCATCTATTAAAATTACATGATAGTCGAGTAATACTCTTTGTGTGTTGAATAAGGAAGTAAATGATATGAGCACGATGGAGGAGTAGTATGAGGAGTGAGAACGGGAGCAGGAGTTTCTTCAAGGCAAGGATTATGAGGACTAGTTCGATGATGAGCAGATATAGGAAGAGGAGCTTGAGGAGCAATTGGTGGTTGTTATGGCAAATCTGTTAGAAAAAATTAGGTTTTTATAAGGCACCGAAGTGGAGCAAGAAAAATGCCCTAGTCTTTTTGCTACACTCAAGAAAAATGTGGCTTTGTGCATGTTTGAAAATAATAACCATCTGATTGAGGTGGTTCCTTGGCACCGGGTATGGGTGGCAAGGGAATTAGGGTTGGAAATACCTCCTTTCTCTCAAGAGCCATAATCAAAATCTGAGTCTATGTGTTCTTTTTTTACTCTTTCTTTGGGATCAACTGTGCAAAATCCTAAGCAGTTAGTTGTGGAGGTGGGAGTTGAAGATTGGCTAGAGATCGATGGGGGGTATAGCTTGGTGGTAGGCCTTATTTTGATGATGCCTCTTTTGTTTTAAAAGATGATGATGTCATCAAATTTAATCTTACCCTACATAGGAGCATGGTGAAGCCTTTACATGTTTTTTCTAGTTTGTTTGGACCACAAGTTACTTTTTTTGGGGTTAATAAATGGATTTTATTTCTCTCCTTCCAATAAGTTTCTCCCTTTAGCGGTTTGGTCTTTCTTTCATGTGGATCAGGGTTTCTTGAGGGCTCAACGTAACTAGTGGTTTGGATGGTTTCTAGTTTGGCCTTCACATTATGGATCTTTAAATCTACATTATGGGTTTTTCTTTTAAAGTCAATCCCAGTAGACCATGCATTGTGCAGAGTCAAATAGAAACTAGTTCATTTTCTTAGCCCAGATCCATAGTGCTATAAAAGTTGTTGGGGGTGTGGGCCTCCTAGTCAAGACAACTAGGGTTTTCCTTGAAGGTTGTTTAAGGGTGCTTGCTCTGAGCAGTTAATGTCTACGCTCTTAGGGAGAGATGATGAATTTGATCCTAGTGGGACTTTCCTAATGTTGAATTTATTATCTTGGTGTTGGATTTGTAAGTATTAATCTCTAGTTTTAGATGTTGGTTTATGGTTTTGTCCTGAGGGTTTCAACCTTGGATAGTATAGGTTTAGGTGGTATGTTTTATGAGTCTAATGGGGTTTTTTGGTAAGAAAAGGGTTGTAGTTTGTCTAGAGTCAGTATTATGCATTCATTGTTTGGTTTTTGGTGTTGGGTTTATTATCAGTTATGGTATTAAAATAAACCTAGTTTTTTGGTATTCTGATAAAAGCATGGTAGCAATTTTTGAATTTAATAGTTTTGGTGATTATTTTATTTGTATGGTCATTATGCCTTAACATAGTCAAATGTTAAGCTAGACCAATTATCATTCTTATGAATTTCATATGTTATAAGGGCCAGGGACCCATTAATTCTCTAGCATTGATCTAAAAAAAAAGTACATGATAGTCTCATATATTATAAGCTACCCTATAATGTGAGGCACTTGGAATCCAATTGAATTTGGCTTCTGAAGGAATGACTTTAAAATACTTTGTCTTTCCTTTTTCCATACTATTAAAAAATTCTTCATTGTTGTTATAAACTCTAGAAGCATCAAATTTGTTAATTAATGATTTGAATTTATATTTTTTCATTTAATAAATTATAAAAATTACTAGAACCTTTTTATTAGAAAAATTATATATTCACATAGCTCCCGAAGTAAAAGGTGACACAAATGTTTCAAAATTTATGTCAGGAATGAACTTAACACACTAAAAAAAGTGTTAGTGAAGTTTTAAAAAGGGGGAACTTGATATTTTAGTTTTAATATTTATTACCAAAGTCTAAAGAAAGAAATTATATCAGTTTAGTTGTAGTTTCATTGTGCACAATATTCCAACATATTAGATCCATCATTTTTTTACCATTCCAATAGTTCAAATTTGTCATGTAAATTAATCCAACATTTCAGATCCACCATATAAAATGGAAAGAAAATAAAAACCCATTAGGAAAGGAAAAAGAAAATAAAAAATGAATATGAGTCACCAAACAATGAAGACTGGTACATAACACATGTTTTGTCAATCAGTCTAGAGTATTTTGTTAAGGAGGAGGAGTACATAGTAAGTTCAAATTCTTATTTAAAATTAAATGTTATTTTATCTTTAAAAAAATTGTCTCACATCAAATTTATTTTAAAAAAATTAATATGTGTTTTTCAATTTGAGGCTATAATACTATTATACTTGAAAAAAAACTTTGAACTCTCTCCAAATAGAAGAGAACCCTCGATGACTCAAAAACTTGAGAAAAAAGTGAAATTTTTTTCAAACCATGTGGGCTCCAAATCATGATTAGGGAGACTAATATAGAGGATTTAGATATGACTAGGGAGATGATATAGAGGATGTAGATATTGATTATGACATACATTTTCATACTTTTGTTGTTCCCCTACCCACTCCTAAGCAGCGTGTCAATATGCACCCTGATTACTATCTATTCTCATATCCAATACAACACATAGATTAATATGGTTTAGTGAGATGGGATATGTTTGGAGAGATTTGAATAATTATATTTTTATGATACATTTTTGCTAGGTGATTAGGCATCTTGGTAGTAGTAAAGCCCTTACCCACCTTAATTGGCCTGACTTCCCAAGATTAAACAAAAAATGTGTATTTAATTTTATCGAACATGAATATTAGAAGAATATTATTGAGAAATGGGTTTTAAAATATATTGTGAGATAATTTTATAAGGTTGAGAGATGTAGCCTATAAAAAAATAAAAATAAAATCTAAATCCTTTTAGAAAAATCTACGCACCAACCATTACACCAAAGAAGAGTGATTTTTTAAATTAAAAATCAGAGGGTAACCAAAAAAACATTGCAAAGAAAGAAAAAATATGGGTATCTCAAGGAAAAATATGGTTTAAATGAACCATGCTACTCATTGCACGTACTAAAATGGCCTTAAAAGAGTGTTGGTAGAAATTTTAAACTTCCTGATATTTTTTTATTTCTTAAATTTATATAAATTAATTTAAATTTATGTTGTATTTATTGTTAAATAATTAATGTACATTTTAAAATATTTTTCTAACGTATGGTATTTAAACATCGACTAATTGAAGAGAACTTCAATACCTAAAATGAAACAACTTTTAGTAATATCTCATCATGATATATGTAAGTTGACTATTGAATATAGTTTTTCTTTAGTTAATTATTTTATTAACCATACTTAGATAGTTTTAATTATATTAATGGTACATTTTATTTTTCCATGAAACCAACTTTCAAATCCCACCCCCTGATGATCACATCCAAATAGAAATGAAGGAAGGTTGGGAAATAATCATAAGACACATCAACATCACAACAAGTATCCAAGTAAGTATTAATTTGTCTATGAATTGAAAGTGAACTTTAGATTTATAATATTTTTAAGGATAAATAGGGTTTACAAATTTGAAATTAAGTTGTACTTAGTTGTAAAGTAACAAGGTAATTATTTTTTTGTTATGCATGGAACATCGGGTGCCTCCTATAGTAAACCAGTTTGTGTATGTTTATGAGATTAATGTATTTTTATTATAGTCATTTTTTTATTAAAAACTTTGTAGGGAATGAAATGATATTCAAATGAGGATGCACATGACAATAATGATAATAAGGATGATGATGACAATGTCGATGATGATGGTGGTGTTGGTTTAGGGAGAACTGCATAGAATGATGATGAGGAGGACAAGGACAAATATTAGCTAACAATGTATATGATTTTTTGTGACAATGGTTCTGGTGTTGGTTCATATGCAACTACACATAATGATAATGATGGTGAGGAGGAGTGTCATGTCCCCTTTGCAATTAATTTGATGTTGTGGGAAAATTGGATAATTCTAATATTCTTCCAACACTATTCACTATCACTATTCATGGTGGCATGACAAGTGATGATGTAGTAATGAAGTGGATTAGAGATGAGTTGGTATGGCCCACAGGGATCCTCACATGGGGTTAAGGAACATGTGCTTGGAGTGGGGTGTACCATTCCACTTGGGAGACAAAAATAGTCACTTTATTGACCACATGGGGTATGATTTTAGTGGAAAAGGCAAATGGAAGGAGTATGGTGCATTTGTTTTTTGTCTCCATGATTTGAGGGTGTGGAGAAGTCAAATGGGCTTTTTGGGAGATCTTTGAATCATGTGAGCACATGGGTGAATAGTGATAAATTTTCCCATGATTGATTCTCATTCACATGGGTGAGAGAGACATAATTATGAAGGCATGAGAGAAGAGATGTTTTTGTCAAAAGTAAGGATTTACTTTTGACTTTTTCACATGGTCAAGATGGTGAAAGATTACAATTTGTCCCACCATGAGGAAATTTGTGCCACACTTTCTCTTTCCTCACATTTCCTCTTCTATTCCTCCTTTATAAAATTTTATAAGTATGATCTCTTCCCCTTTGTTTTGGTATTCTTGATTATTATCAAATTTCCCCCAATTATGAGGTTTGAACTTATGTTCAATATTTCCTAACCAAGGACGAAATCCCTTGGCTATTGTGAGAGTAGGAGGATGAAACACTTTCTTGTTTCCATTGTGAATTTGAGGATGGAAATCCACTCATTCATAAGAGATGATTCCATTTAGGAGTTAGATTTAGGCTTCAAGAAGATTCAGAGTTGAAGTGTGTGCAAGTGTTTATGGTGTGCAGGATCTCTAGTGATGTGCATGGATATTTGTTTATGGTGTTGTTATGTATTTAAGTGTTTAGTATTAATTCAGTATTGTAATCAATTTATGTGAGCATTGTTGTTATGGTATTGTCTCTAGCCATATTCCATGTAATCAAGTATTTGCAATATAATCAGTTGAGTGTTTGTGAGTTATTTTTAAAGTTGAGTCTGTGTATGTCAATTTTATATTTAAGTTTAAGAGTGAGTTTGTTATCAATATATGTGATTCCCATGCTTATCAATATATGAACATTTTTTCCATCTATGTTTTGTACCTTATTGAAGGATAATATATATATGTGTGCTTGATTATCCACTTGTGGGTTAATTTTAGTTTTGAGTCCACTAGTATAAGTGTTGTGAGTTTAGACTTTATAGTTATTTGTGTTTTTAGAAAATATCCCCATTTGGGATATTAATATGGTATCAAAGCCAAGATCTTGCCAGCCTATGAATATTTATTTTGCAAATTTTTAGTTGCATGAAGCACGGGAGGACTCTTGAAATATTTGGGGTATATAAAGCACAAGATTTTATCAGAAGAAAGAAAGAAAGTAATGGATCCCTAAATTCTAATCATGTTACTAGGTATAAAGAATATCAAAGTCTATTTGATGAAAATAAGACAAGGTTGTCTTTATGTGAGTATTTGCTTTTGGTAGGAGACATTTCAAAAAAATATTTTGAGAAAGAATAGGAAAAGAATAAAATTGTGATAGTAGAGCAGGAGCCACAAGATTACATTCCTAAAGAAAGAATGGAACCAAAGGCACTCCCTACCTTAGAAGATGATGGTGTGGGGACATCAGAAGAAGAGCCACAAGATATCATGGAGCAAGAGCAAAAAGAATCCCACCTACATATTGAGGATTTCATAGAATAAAATGTTGATGAAGGAAAGGCCTTATTCCAAGAGGTAGAGGAGAAATAAAATGGCATTGAAGGATTCTCTCTTGCAGATTTGCAGGATGAAGAAGTTGATAAAGTCACCTTTGAGCTTAAGTATACTAATGGTGAGCATTTAGAAAGTGAAGAAGGTGAGCATAATATCTATGAACACACCATTGAAAGGTATGAAGAAAATGTAGATCCTGTGATTACAAATAGTAATCCATTTTATTTACATAATGATAAGGTGATAGATAAGTTTCATGTGGATGACATTAGTGAGAGGCATTATTTTAATAATATTCAATATTTTATAGCTAAGCATGAGATGGAGTTTATGGACCCAAACTTCACACAAGGTATGACATTCCCTAATGGAATTGTTATTTCTTGCTTCATGGAGACATCACTACTAGTTATCACATTGGAAGGATGCAAGGTATGTAAATATTTTGTTATCATGGACCTAGATAGAATGTTGATTTTGCATTGACTACATCTTGTTGAAGAGCTAATTATGGATACAAAAAGGTTGCCTTCAAGGCATATACTTCATTTTGATAATGTGTGGTTTGTCATAAACATCACTCTCTTGACATGGTTTCCAAATGAGATAGTGATGTGTTCCAACTTTGAGCTTGTTTATTTTCATTCATTAGCTTCCAATGAACAAGTGTTTTATATCCTAAGATTGTTGAGTTGGCATAATTTCAACAGTTTGCAACAAGTTGTGGGAGGTAAGCGATTTGATTATAGCCCAAGGTATGAAAAGAGGAGTCATGTTTCACATTTTTTGTTTCCTATTATGCCATTTTAGATTTGTTTCCATGAGAAACACTTTAGGAGTGGAGGGAGAATGAAGTACACCTTTTGCAGGAAAATATACAAGGATCCTTTTATTTTTGGTCCACAAATAAAAGTGTGGGATCTAGGTAATTTTCCAAGTTTTATAAAAGTTCTCAATTCTAATTTTAAATTCTTTTCCATGAAAATAAAAAAGGAATCAAAATTTTTTTGGGCATGGAGGAATATAGATATGCACAACTTGATATTGGAAGGTTGACATATGAAAAGAAGTTGATTATCAGACAACCATGGTATTTACAAGGTTGGGGATGTAAAAGACATCTCAACCCATGTTTGTTCAACAAAGAAAGATGAACATTATGATGGAATCTACAAGTATGCAGATAGTTCAGGTTTATGGCTTCCACTTATGTCATCTTTGTATTTTTGTCATTTTGGACAACATGCACAAGTTTGGGTGATGGGAGATGACTATCCTTTAGTCAACTTCCAAGGTATTTTGGATGGGACCTCAACATTCTCCCTTCACATTAGTTGGTTTAGTTGAGAATAATATTCACAAAAGGATAAATGTGAGTTATAGGGATGGAGATGGTGTGTTGGCAAAGAGAGACAAACATGATAATCACAAGCTAAGGTATGAAGGTCTTATATTATCATTAAATTATTTTAATCATGAACAACATGCCAAGATGGATGTTAGGGGCCTTGATTTAAACATGATTGATAAGAGTGGTGGCCAAAGGGTGTGGGATCCTAGGAATATTTTGAGATCTACAAAGGGTAATAATTTTGTTTTCCATATATCTTCAGTTGTTCCTTTCATTAAAGTAAAAAAAATAAAAATTATTTCAAATAAGTTTCTAATTTTAGATTTGAGGTCTAAGGTATGATTCCTTATTTGTGGGAGATTGAATATGACTACCCTCTAGTCAAAATTCATGGTATGCTTGCTAGAACAAAAACATTCTTCCCTCATATTTTTGTTAATCCATCAGATAAGCATGTTCTTAGGTGGTATGCTAAGATGTGTATAAAAGGCAAAGATAAGTTAAAGCTTTGAGCATGTGAATTTCCCAATTCAAGTCCAAGTTTGTTAGTGCATATAGGATTCGAGAGGCTTGGTAAGAATCAAGGTAAATGTCTCATTCTCATTTTTTGGACAGCCTCATCTAAGGATGGAGACTCAGTGCTTGTTGGTCATGGTATGTACCCTTGATTTTTTAAATTTTGTATTAAGGCAATGGTACATGGATAACTGTGATGAGACATTTGGGAAGCATGCTTGGAAAGGGCAAGAAGATACAATTATGGAAACATTATGGTAGGGTTGGCCACCCCATGAAGATGTCCACTTGGAAGGTATGATTCTTCTTTTGTTTAATGCCAATTGTTTTATGGAAAGAGGTGAGTCATATTCTTCATTTGTTGTGGGGCAGTACTTGCAAAATTTTCAAGAAATAGAGATGAAAATAAGGATAGTACAACATAGGCACAATGAATATCTAGGGACTATTTTATAGAAGATTATTGGGCATGATTTCAGATGCAGAATGTTGTCATCATTTGTACCATCTATTTGACATGGATTAACCCACATCATTGTTGGGAAGCCATGATGAGTTACATTGAGAATATTTTTTTCTTATTTAACATATTCTTTTTCTTGTTGCCCAAGATCATGATAGACAATGGGATTGTAGAGGTTTATTGCACTAATATTCTTTGGCATGAGATATTCTATGTTACAGGAATCAGTCCTTACAGGAATTTTAGTTTGGTTTTTTAGGACAATTTTTTAGCTGGGTTATAGGAAAGGAGAGTACAGACTTGGCACAATGGTATTCTAGTGTTAATTAGAGTGGTACAGTGACAACATGGTGAGATCTTCTTGAGATTGATCTGGGATCTTGGAGCTTCATTGGGTTCTATTTGAGATCAATTTGAAACTTCAGTTTTGCAATTACTTGAAGGTAAGCAATTTTGGGAAGGGAGGATTTGTCATTTCCCCTTTGTAATTAATTTGATGTTGTGAGAAAATTGGCTAATTCCAATATTCCTCCAACACTATTCAGAAGCACTATTCTCTAATTACTATTCACACGTACTATTCATGAATCACTATTCATGGTGACATCGCAAGTGATGATACAATAATGAGGTGGCATCACCCACAAAAGTCCTCACATGGGGTCAAGGAGCATGTGCTTGGAGTGGGGTGTACCATTCCACTTAGGGGACAAGAATAATCACTTTGTTGACCAGATGGGGTTTGCTTTTGGTGGAAAAGGTAAATGGAAGGAGTATGGCATATTTTTTTGTTGTATCCATGATTTGAGGGTGTGGAGAAGTCAAATGGGGTTGTTGGGAGATCCTTGAAGCATGTGAGCACATGGATGAATAGTGATAAAGTTCCCCATGATTGATTCTCCTTCACATGGGTGAGAGAGACATAATTATGAAGGCATGAGAGAAGAGATGTTTTTGTCAAATTTAAGGATTTACTTTTGACTCTTGCACATGAGCAAGATTGTCAAAGATTGTAATTTGTCCCCTCATGAGGAAAATTGCACCACACTTTCTTTTTCCTCACATTTCCTCTTCCATTCCTCCTCCTTTGTAAAATTCTATAAGTATGAGCTCTTCCCCTTTGTTTTGGTATTCTTGATTATTATCTAATTTCTCCCAATTGTGAGGTTTGAACCTATTTTCAATCTCTCCTAACCAAGGATGAAATCCCTTGGCTATTGTGAGAGTAGGAGGACGAAACCCTTCCTCATTTCCATTGTGAATTTGAGGATGGAAACCCTCTCATTCATAAGAGGTGATTCCATTCAGGAGTTACATTCGGGCTTCAAGAAGATTCAAAGTTGAAGAGTGTGCAAGTGTGTATGGTGTGCAGGATCTCTAGTGATGTGCATGGAGATTCATTTATGGTGTTGCTATGCATGTAAGTGTTTAGTATTAATTCAGTATTGGAATCAATTTATGTGAGCATTGTTGTTATGGTATTGTCTCTAGCCATATTCCATGTAATCAAGCATTTGCAATATAATCAGTTGAGTGTTTGAGTGTGAATTATTTTCAGAGTTGAGTCTTTGTGTATATAAATTTCAGATCTAAGTTTAAGAGTGAGGTTGTTATCAATGTATGTGAGTCCCATGCTTATCAATATATGAGCATTTTTTCCATCTATGTTTTGTACCTTGTTGAAGGATAATATATATATGTGTGTGCTTGATTATCCATTTTGTGGGTTAATTTTAGTTTTGAGTCCATTAGTATAAGTGTTGTGAGTTTGGAATTTATACTTATTTGTGTTTTTAGCAAATATCCCCATTTGGAATATTACAAGGAAGACAAGGACGAATATTAGCAAGATAAATATATAATTGTTTTTGTGTTGGAATCGTTTACATGCACAAATTGTTTTATATATTTTTGTTGAATGAATTAAACTCAATTTTTATGACTATACTTGGAGTGCATATTTTATATAGAATATTATTTTGTTTAATGTGCATAATTAGATGTGGGTTTGTTTGAAATTTTCATTAAGTTATATATATATATATATATATATATATATATATATATATATATATATATATATATATATATATATATATATATTCTAATTTACCTCTTAATTGTGATAAAAAAATGTTATTACATATTTTTATTTTAATTTGCAAGTGTTCGAAAAATATTGGTCAATTTAAATTTGTTTTGTATATAATTAATAACTATTGTGTATTTTTAAAATAATAATTTATAAATTATTTAAATGTATTTTTTTTTTGTAACATTTTTTGTTAAATTCTATATATATAATTTATGGGGTTCAAACCATTTTAAGGGCATGATAATAATCAAGTTATAAGAACACAAACCTATTATACATCCTCTATTTTCAAGTTTTGTAGATGTAACTAGTTTATTAAGACTTTGAAAAAAGAAAACTGTTTTTATAAATCTACGCAAAATTTTGAATAAATAAATGAAATTTATTTTTAATGATTATTTCTAGAATCGTACAAAATCAAACATATTTTTAAAAACCTCTCTTATCATTTAATTTAACATAAATAATTGTTAATACTGATTTTAATAATTAAATCTGATTAAACTTATATTATGTAATAATATAAAACTATTTTGTAAAAAAAAAAAAACTTAAAATATATAATTATATTATATACTATAAACTACCCATAATGTAGGCCAAGCATCTTGATGACTTTAATGAATTTTATTAAAATCAGTTGATTGTTTTATTGAGGAGACCGATGGATTTGTGGCAATAAATGATAATCACTAAGAGGAGAGGGATAGAATCCAATTTGTCTTCTAGAAGAATATAAATGCAAAATAATTTGATATAGACTTATATACGAGCATAGGTCAATTAAGAGAATAGGTGGCAACAAAATTTTCCATGCTTCATTTATTTTATTTTTATTGTTATCTTTTATAAGTCAATTAAGAGAATTTGGAAAAAATATATGTTTTTTATTAGTTATATTTGACAATTTTTTTTGGAATTCAAATTTTTATTTAATTATAAATTTAAATATAATTTTAATGTCTATTTTATTATATCGATAGATGTTCTTATAATAATATTAGGAGAGGTGGTTAGGAGTTGTAATGACATGAGAACGTTAATATTTAATTATTTGAAATTAGATATTATAAAATAAAAAATTAAAATAATTTAATTATATCAAAGCTGATATGATTAAATAAAAAAATAAAAAAGCTAACATAACAATTTAAAAATATAAATTCAAATCAACAAATAAAAAATAAATAGAAAAAAATTAAAATTAAAAAAAAGTGAAAAAGAGTAAATTGAAGTGCGTAGATAAAATACAAACTTTTTACATTTGATATTTTAAATATTATTTATTTTCTTAATATATATGAATTTTACTACATCATATTTATAAATAATCATAACAATAAAATTGTAAAAATAATTAATTTATAAATAATATATATGGATTTAAGCACATCACATTTATAAACTAGCATACATCATATTTTACATAGACTTATTTAAGATATGTATGCTAATAAATAGTAATTAGAAGTATGCAATTAATAGTGAATTCATGTATTGATTATTGTAACATAATTTTATGTCAATTTTGTAATTGGTTGTTATATTTATATATGGGAGAGTAGGTTCATGTATGGGAGAGTAAGTTCATGTGTGATTATAGACACTTAAAAATGGTCAATAATAATTTATTAGTTGTTAAATTGTATGATTTTTGGGTGTTTGGGTATCGATTATTGATCTAAATTAAATATTATTGACGTGTTTTGTGGGTTGTCATCATGTCTTGCCCATCCCCTCCCCCTCTCTCCACATTATAGAGACCTTATTTAAAATTGATTGTCTATAAATACACAAGTAGTGTAGTTCATTTGACATATAATATTTAGTAAATATTTATATATAATCTATTAAGCATTTACAAGTATTGTAAATAGATCAAACAATCATTAGAATATTTATCATTATTTGAAACTAAAATTTTCTATAAATCACTTTTGGTGCATAACCTAGATTTTTGTATATCTTTATAATTATTTGTATATATGCAAGTGATTATTTTTGACATATCTTTATCATGTGGTATCTACCATTTAAGAGTTTAATTAATAAACACTATTTAATAAATTTTGATCATCCTCATCATTAACTTTTAAAACTCAATTTATTTTTATTATGTTTCATATATCATAACCATTTTAAGGTATGGAGAAAAAGGTCTATTTTGTAAGTTATATTGTATAAATCAAAGTGAAAAAACATAAAATCAAGGTAAGGAGAACATAATTATCAACTCATGTTAGAGTTTCTCTCTCACCTATCAAAAATATCCCAACACTTCATACATCCAACTCTAATCAAATTTAAATTTCAGAATGAAATTTCTATTACTTCTAAAAATATACTTTCAAATTAAAATTTAAACATTTATCTTTATATTACAAATAATTTAAGAAATCACTCCAAAACTTATATATATTTCATCACAATAACTTTATAAAATAATTAATTGAAACTTACTATTATAATTACACATGTTGGTATGTTTAATTAAAAATATTGTATTTCTTTAAATTACATTTAATTTTAATTTATTTTAATTAAGTTGGATATTATTATCCTTGAAACTTTTCTTGCATCCATAATTGATATAAATCAATTTAAAAAATGATGATAATAATTATCCATAGTCCCCATGATGCAGTAAAATAAAAGCTCACTTGATTTTGTTAAATAAATAAAATAGCAATTTACAATTTATACACAATTTTAAATATCCTTAATGATATATCTTTTGTAACTAATACTAGTGCAATCACTATATACGTTGTTAAGGTGTTTTAATGTGGAAATTTGGAAAATAATAGAATGAATTTATTTATTTTTTAAAGATCAATCAAAGTATTAGAATGTATGGAACAAAGATCATTATATTAATAAATATTTGATATGGGACATCAAAATTTTACTTATTTGCAGTTGTAAAATAAAATTTTAAATATTTATTTTACAAATGATTATTATAATTACATATTTAAGAATGGGTTTGTGTATTGGTTATTATAATATATAATTTTAATATTAGTTTTATAAATAATGGTTATAATTTTAAATGTAATTTTTTTTAACATAATTTATATTTAATAATTTTATTATGTATTAAATTCATTAATAAACTTTAAAATTGTATTATTCAATTATGGTTATTATTAATTATGACAATGCTTAATTTTTACGTTCATAGACATTCTTTAATAGCAATCAATGGGTGGTAAGAGTTGTAAGGTCTGTAGATAAATAATTAAAGACAACTTTAAATTTAACATCCATGTGACTGTCACATGGTAGTTTCAACCTTAACGTCGACATCCATTTGAATTTATTTAGAAGTTTTTCTTTTTACTTTAAAAATTCAATCGAAAAATCATAATATCTTAGCTATCTGGTGGAGTTTGGAGCCCTTTTTTTGGGAAGCTTTTTTAAGTCTGACACATTGGTGCAACTAAATTGATGACATTTACTATTAATTAAGAAGTTTTTGAAGAGGTAATGGAATGATCAATCAATGTGGTTTATGTAAAATCTAATATAAGAGCCTTAAGATTGATATTTATCGACATTATATATATATATATATATATATATATATATATATATATATATATATATATATATATATATATATATATATATAATAATTTTTTGATATTAATAATAAGAGGGTTTTGAGAGGGGCCCTTTCCTCTTTAAAAAATTGAAAGATAGACAAAGATAACCAAATAAGGAATAATGAGCTGAAATATAGCCAAAATAGCTAAAAAAAAATAAAGGGTTGTCAACAAACAACAAATTAACATCCAAGATGAGAAAAACTATTGCAAAGCAAAAGGAAAAACACAATCACAACAACAAAGTTAGTTTTCATAGTAGCAAGAATTCCTTTCTAGCTATCCCCATGTTTGTAATGAGTTTTCCCAATGCCACAACTCTAGAAGACTCAACATCCGACTTGCCTACCTTGTCATGGATTTTAATCCTTTTCTTGAATCTTAAGCTGGTGCTTTCCTCTTTTTTGTCTAGAGCTTCCTTGAGAAAGTTGGTTTTCTCAATATAATTTGTAATAGACTCCTTACTTATCTGGATCAAATTAAGAAGATCCTAATTGGTTTTTTACTTCTTCATTTCTAGTTGATTAACCTTACTATCCATCGAAGCCATTCAATTGTAGAGATTTTGAGCATCAGACTACTCATTGGTATCCTCAAGGTTATTCTTGCCATGACTAGTCTTATCCTTCAGCTGCTTCTAAATGAAACTGATAAAGTTTTTGATGTTGTCATTTTATTTCATAAACCAATTCATCAGGATTCTATGCAACTCCACGTCCTTAGTGAATCAAATCTATTATAAAAATTTTCCTCCTCATTATCAAAGGCACAATTCTTAGCTCTCAGGTCCATTAGATAGTGAGCTCCTTTCAATTCCTCAAAAAAATTGTCCTCTCCATTACTCCATTTTCTAGTACTATTAGAATTATCCTGTCTACTAATGCTTTGGCTATCACCTGTTTGCTCCAGAGAATCCAAAGAGTTCAATATTTACTCAGAGTCAATAATTAAGGATTTCATCCCCTCAGATTTTCCCTTCTTATCATATGAAGAACCCAAAGGAGACATCCTAATAGTAATGATTTTGGTTTTAGTAGAGGGTTTAGTTTCAGTCTTTTTCTACAAGGAGGAAGGTTTAGAAGAGCTCCCCCTTTCACAGAATTGACCAACTTGATTTGGGGTGGAGGGCTGAGGGACAGGGCTTTAGCATGATAATATAGAAGATAAATCAACTCCTAATGAAGAGGACGAACGACTTTACGCAATTGAACCTCAAGAATAAATTTGTCTAAAGGGTAAGTGCATGGAGTTGGGGGACAATTTATTGGATATTACTCGTAATGCAATTGCATTAAATCAATAAGGTGATCACGTTATTTAATTAATGTGATTAAATTACTTAAATCTAGGCTCAAGATTGTTAGGATATAACGTGATCACATTATGTAATAATGTGATCGCATTATTGACATCAAAATAATGTGATCATGTTAATAATGTGATCACATTCCCTATGTGTAAAAATAAAATAAAAAGGGAAACCCAAATGCAAAATTATTCATTTTGAGTTTGTGCTTCTTAGCTCTGCTCTTGTTCCATGATCGCATTTTGCTCAAAAGACTCCAAAGAGTGCCAAGAAATTGCCAAATTCACCCCACAAACCTATTGATTGATGATGCCACTACAAAGGAGAGGTAAGTGATCAAAATATGCCCTAGAGCACTCAGGTGGAAGTTTTGACATCAATTTGTTAGATAAGTTACAATGACAGGTCTAAAAATGAATTTTTTTGTCAGTGAACAAATGACTTCTCGAGCTCTAACTGGCATTTCTACCTCCAGGACCTCCACATATGAATCTATCACTTTGATCATGTCTAGATATGCAAATTACATGTTATCACATCACCATGATGTTCAAATTCACTTGAAAGTACATTTTCACTACCGTTCTAGAGAGTGAAAACACTAACAATAAATGTTGTCAAAGTTCAAGTTGTGGTTGCATAATTCTAGTTTCAATGTTTTTTGAGTGAAAACTGACACCGCCAACACATCTGTGGGATAGATAACATCTAGGACCAAGTTTTTGGCCTCCCGTCAGGCCTAATCAACAAACCCACCACCCATTCTAACCTCAAGAACACCCTAACCAATACAAGAAAAATGCAATTTTTCAGACTAAGTTCAAATACCCATAAAACCTACGCTTCTCTTAGCTTCAAGAATATAGAACTCTTTACTGATAGTGCCAACCACGTGAAAGTGGAAGCTTATCTGGTACCACTAACCTACAAAAAATTGTTAGTAAGTAATTAAAAATAAAATTTATATATGTACTACCTAGAAAATTAAAAAAATTGGTAAACTTGATTACATCTATATTTGAAAAGTCAACATACCTCTATATTTCAATCCAACGAACCACTAGGATCTACTCTAACCTTGATACTATCAAGAATAGATTCATGATTTGACTCTCAAACTTTCCATAATTTCCTATTTAATGGCCCCCCATAATATTTTGTAATTGAATATTCGTTGTAAGAATCAAATTTGAATAATGCAATATCTTCTTATGTGTTTTAAACTCTTCAAACAACCATTGATTTGAATTTTTTATAGGATATCATCAAAACCAAGTTCTAGTGAGTACCATTGACCTAGTGGGATAGTCAATGTTTTCTCCATCTGTAACTGGGGAAGTCAATTTTTTCTCTCTCTACACACCAACACAAGTAGTAATTAGTGCCTTCTTCATTATCCTCATCTACAATAACTATAAAAACATGCCATGTACATCACAAAAAATAATTTTTAGTGATAATATAAATATATATAAACAATGAGAATAAATTGTACATAATGAAAAATATTCTACCTAGCTGCACTAGATCAGATACATGGTCAAAGTCATCTAATGATGTCATATCTATAAGTTATAATGTTGTTGAAACCTGATATATGTTGATTGGAATTAGAGGTTTAGAAATCCAATCATCCACCCACTATTTTGACTCACAATCATTCCAAACAGAGTCCATGCATGCAGAACATAAACATGTCAAGTGTCTCATATGAACAGTCCAAGAAATTGTGTTTGAGCTATGAAATGAGTAGAGGTCACTTGAACTTGTTATATTCATACAATCCTCTTACTTTGCCAAGTCTTCTTCCTCTATTAACCAAAAATCTCTACAAATAGTAGAATTTGGTTGAGCACCATGACACATGTTCTCATTACACCATTCAACCATAGTTTTTACATATATCAAATGAACACCCTCTTCAAATTTCAGTTCCTCCCTTGTAATATCTCTTTTTACACATGCTCCAACACAGTCATGCTCCCCTTTTCTATGGCCAAACTCGGTGAAACTCTAAATGTGTTCTACACTTGTGGTAATGTGCATCCTGCTCAACCAATAAAATATCTGTGCATTTTTAAATTGTGGTGTGCAATTGTATGACCAAATGTAATGTTGATTGAAATTAATGTTCCTATGAATCAACTGTTCATAAAACTTTTGAAAATAACCTTGCACATATTTAGAATAATGTGATCTATCATCACTGATATAGAAATTGTACTCCCTTAATATTTTTTGTTATTGGTCTGTACTATTAGGTGCATGCATGAATGTTATATGCATGAATATGGAAACTTGTGATGAGTTGTAATATTGTGATTGAACTTCTATTTGGGGTTTAAATGTGTAATTCTCTACAAAATCAACTATTGAAATAATGGAACCAAGTGGGAATTTATCCTTGCATATCTTGAAATGTTCATCCAACCATATATCCCCATGTGTGTGCCTTGAATAGTCATAAATAATCTTCCCCCTAAATTTGACCAATTTTTTTGAAACAAGTATCTTTTTTGTAACAAGCTCACACCTTTTATATTCTTTGCCATATTTTACTTGATAAGTCACTGATTTATATTTGCTTAAACCAACTAATTCCTGTCCAATTGCACTTGTAATCTTCTCACGATACATTTTTCTAAATTTGACAATCTACCACAAATGCTACAATTTCCATTTAAACATGATTTGTTGTAAAATAATTGCCCATCCGGTCTTTTACAGAAGATAGTTGGAATAAATTCCCTGGTAGATTTTGGTGGCAATTCAATGCCACACTCCTACAAAATGTTAGTATGTAAATTACAATAAATATGGCGAAAAACATCATAGTGCATTGAAAATACATGTTGCCTACAGCAACAAATGGTGCATGTGTGATTTATTTTAACATAACTTTTTTTTTCCATCTCAAAATATCTTTGACAAATAGAAATTTATGGATGTTTTTTCAAAAATTTAGAGTAAAATTGTGTTTGAGTCATATCTAATAAATGTTTTGGATGTAGTTCATAATTACGAGAACCAACTCTTCTTTTCACAACATCTCTTTCATTGGGCAAAACTCTTGTATTGTCTTTCCAAAATTGAGCAAGTAACTCTTTCAGAGTATCATCTATAGCCTTGTCCTTCCATGGAAGTCTACCAGAGAATGCCCAAAGCTCATTGGTATTAGGTTCATTAAGTATTTAATGTCTTACAATTGTTTTCAGTAATGTTTTTCTATTTATATCAAGTGTTCGTCTTGTTTTTTAAATCAATCATTTTTTCATTGTTTTAGCACTTACTACACAAGTTGTCATTATATGTTAGGCAACATTACAATCCTTGTTGAGTGATCTTAGGCCTATAGTATGATATGAATCATGTAGATTTTCAATAATTTTATCATTTTCATCATCCATGTTAGATGTTCTTATTCCTAATGTGTATATTATAGGTCTCATCTTAATCAATTTTATCAATGAAACAAATAATTGACATTTTTGACTGTCATACTCCAAATTATGAAATAAAGTATCGCAAATTTGTTAAGCCAGTCTTCTTGAATGGTGATCATACATTTATTAGGTATTGGTTTTAAAATATTTTTATTGACTTCAATTAAGTACTCATATTTTCTACGCACAATTCTTAGAGGTGTTAGTAATGGTAAAATTTGTTGAGAGGGTGTTTCAAAATCATTATTACTTTCATTGTTTAGAGGTGGGATGACATTAAACTCTTCATTGTTAATTTCTTCATTATATGTTTCCATGAAATTTTCTTGATGGTTAATTTCATCATTATTTGTTTCCATCAAATTTTCTTCATTCATGGGGGTTAAAGCATCATACATGGACTCATCATCAACAAAATAAAAAACTTGGAACTTTGAATGTGGACTTCCAACATTAACTAATTCATTATTATTCATTTCATTAGGGTCAATTTCATTATTATTCATTTCATTATGGTCAATTTAAATATTATTCAATTGATTATAGTTAATTTCATCATTGATTAATTCATTATCATCAATTGGATCATTATCTATGGCATTTGGTTCATCAGGATTAGGGTTTGTATCTTATTTACCACAAAATTTTTGCATTAGTAGCTTGTGTTTCTCTTTGAAATATTCTAATTCCTCTAGTGTTTTATTCTTCAACTTCTTATTCCTTTTTGAATGTGATTCAAAACCATTTAGAAGAGACAATTGACAACTTTTCAAAGGTGGGGTCAAGCATACAGGTATGTAGATCTCGTATAAGTATGCAAAAAATGTTTGTGGGGATAGAAGTCTCGATTTGGACTAAAAATAGTCATTGATAAGTGAGCTTATAACTATAATAATAATAACATTGTTGTATTACATGTTATCGCGATCATGTTATTACATAATGCGATCATGTTATGTTTTCTATAAGGTCCCAGCCCATCCAACTCATCAAGAAGTTCATATTGATAATAATGGGATCATGTTATTATCAATATAAGCTTTGGGCTGGTAATTAGCAATGAGGACCGAGTGTTGCCTATGTTAATAATAACATGATCATGATATTAAATAACGTGATCATGTTATATTTAATATAGACAAGGGATTATGGATTGGGGATTAAGGCATTAGTGCATAGGTTTTATGGATTAGGGATTAGAGATTACAATTAAGGTCCAAAGTGAAGGTGCACAACTACTGTGACCTTTCCCCTAGAATGGCTTTACTTTATGGATACTCATGTCTATCCTTGCATTAAAGCCCACAGTTTTCAATTGACATTGAGATGGAAGGGAAATGTCTCCACATAAATTGAAATGACTTGTGTATTTAATAAAATAGAAGGTAGCATGATTTTATAACATACGTGGCATGAAAATGTTTTTGAGCACATTTGCCAAAGTGCATTAAACACCATGTCACTTGTAGTTTGAATTTGTTAAGTGGTTAGCCAATATGTTTCCCAAATTACATTAAATGCCATGGTATTAACTCTTAAGTCATTTTTTTCTTCTCCTAATACTTGGAGAAAGAAGTTCTAAGCACATTGAAGCCCCAACAAATAATAATAAGTTGTTAATAATAAAATGTATTTTTTGGTTGTCATTATACCCTAGATGTCATCATGCAGATTAAATGAATTAGTCAAATGGGGCAATCAGTTGTGTCATTTAGGCCAAACTGAGCCCTATGAACTTAGTTCTTAGTCTAGAAATGATGTTAATTTGGGATAAAATGATTGATTTAAGGTTTAAAGAGTTTATATTTGTCATTTAGAGTTTAGGTATTAAGAAACTTAAGGATTAGGGCTTAGGGTATAGGTTTTAGGGTATAGTTATACAATCTTGTAGGCAATTGGGGTAAATTTTGGAACCTTGAACCTACATTTGTGATTATAGAATGTGAATTTGGGATCAATTATCCTACACATCATCACAAATTGAGCCTATGAAGTCAATTTTGGTAATGAGTGATGCAATTTTAACCAAGTTCATCCCTGTGAACCTAATTCTTACTATATATGTATAGAGGATGTTAATTGGGGTTAAATTTATTGGTTTAGGGTTTAACATCTATAATTTAAAGGGTTTAGGGCTTAGGGTTTAATATAAATGGTACAGTGTTTGGGGTTAAAGTTAAATGTATAGGGTAATTGAGGGTTTAAGATATCAGATATAGAGTCCAATCACTAAGGTAATTGAAGAACATTTGAGCTATTTGTGACACCTATTTATGACTTGATTACCTTCATGTTTACATTTCTAATAAAAATAGGGTAAATTATGCCATGTACATGTTGCATACATGTTATACAATTTATTAAGCCATACATTTTGTTTAGGGGCTCAACTTTGCCTAAATCACACAAAGAATTACATAAATTGACTAATTGGATCAATTCATGATAGAAGATCGATCTTTTGATTTTGCCCCAAATCATATTTTACTATTAAAGGGGTTCAAATTGACCTAAAATTCCTCGATTAAAATAATCAACTAGCTCTCCTCCTCTTTGGTTAATTAGGATGAAGGGGCTCGAAATAGCCCCAATTTACTAAACAGATGCACAACTAGATTGGTACTCCAAAGGCTTTATCCATAGGTTTTAAAAGTGCATTTTATGACATCTCATGATAAAATCAAATATATCATAAGACATGTATGTCTGTGGCATGTAATGGACATTAGGGCATAGGGCTTACAATTTATGTTTTAGAGATAATTAGGGATTAGGGCATAAGGTTTAGGTTTAAGGACCTATATATTAATGTCTAATCACTAGATATGCCATGTGTTCAAACAAGATTATTACTACAAAGGATGTTAATTGGGACTAAATTGAAGTTGGTAAATACTTGGAAAGTAAATGGTTTACAATTTAGGGTATAGTGTTTATGGTTTATGGTTTACGGCTTTTAGGTTTTAATGCATATACATGGTTTAGGGTACATAGGGTCAATCACAAAGATAATTGAGGATAATTTGAATCACTTGAACCCATTTGTGACTATAGAATGTGTTTTTGGGTTGTTATTATACCATAGATGTCATCATGCAAATTAAGTGAATTAGTCAAATGGGCCAATCAATCATGTGATTTAGGCTAAACTGAGCCTTGTGAACTTTATTCTTAGTCTAAATGATGTTAATTTGGGCTAAAATGATTGGTTCAAGGTTTAAAGAGTTTATATTTATAGTAAATAAAGTTTAGGGATTAAGAACTTCAGGGATTAGGGCTTAGGGTATAGGTTTTAGGGTATATAAGGTATAATCATGATGGTGATTGGGGAAAATTTGAGCTCCTTGAACATAGATCTATGAGTAAAGAATGTGAATTTGGGATTAATTATCACCTACATCATCACAAATTGAGCCTATGAAGTCAATTGTGGTAATGACCGATGTAATTTTAACCAAGTTCATTCCTGTGAACCTATTTCTTATTATATAAAAAGGATTTTAATTGGGGATAAATTGATCCCAAGCGCCTACTGAGCCTCAATGTAAGGAATTTCATCCATATGATATCAATTGGGGATCCAAGTGCTCACCATATTAAAAAAATAAGTATTTTTTCAATTTGATATGCAATTTGGTCCAAAAGAGCTATGTGCATGGAATTACATTCATATATAATGGAAATTGCGGATTACTTGGCCCTAATTGCATATCATATTGAACCAATTGAGTATTCAGTTCTAGATGATACATAATTGGGGCCAATCGAGGCTTGCCTAAGGAATTATGTCAACATAATTTTAATTAGGGCCCTAATTGCACCCTTATTCAAATAATTGAGTGTTATCATGACCAATTAAACCCTCTATAAGGAATTACATCCATTTTTAATAACAATCAAGATTTTGATTATACACCAAATTCAATTGAAATAATATTTGGTTCAATATGATCTATGAAATTTAGTCCAAACAAGCCTTGTGTAAGAAAGCTAATCCTTCTATTGTCAACAGGGGGCTATGTTGGTCCCAAATACATAACATATTGAATCAACCAAGTCTTTAGTTCAGTTGAATATGTAATTATGACCAACCAAGGCTCATGCAAGTAACTGAATACATCTAATGTCAATTAAAACTTCATTGGCCCCAATTGTAAACTGTATCTAGCTAATCATGTTTTTGGTTTTATCTTATACATAATTGGGGCCAACTAAGCCCCATGAAAGTAATTTTGTCCATACAATGTCCCAGTTGGGCTCCATTAGCCCTGATTGCACACCATATTGAACCAATTGAGTATTTAGGTTCAATATGATATGCAATTGGGGTCACTCAATCCCCAAGCAAGGAATTACATCCATCTAATGTCATTTGGGGCTCTAATTACACCATGATAAATCAATTGATTTTTTTTCAATACTATACACAATTGAGGACAACTAAGTCCTATGTAATTAATTGCTTCCACCTAGAATATCAATCAAGGCATTTTTCACCCCATGCAACGAATTGTGTCCATCTAATTTGTCCATTGTGAATATTTTCCCCTAATTACACATCATATTTAACTAATTGAGTATTTGATTTAGCATAATCTGTAATTAAGAGTAATTGGTCTCTGTGCAAGGAATTCCTTCAATATAATGTCAACTAGGGCTTTGATAACACACCATATTAAACTAATTGAATATTTACTTCAATTTAATACACAATCAGGGTTAAATGAGCCCTGAGAAAGGAATTATGTCCATATGATGTCAATTGGGTCTCTAATTGCACCCCACATTATAAAAAACCAAGTATTTAGTTTAGTTTGATAAGGAATTAGGACCAACCAAGATCTATCCAAGGAAATATGTCCATCTAATGTCAATTTAGGATCTATTGGCCCGATTGCACACCATATTGGGATCAAAGGAACAATAAATTGATTCACAGGTTAATACATCTCCAATTATCATTCAATGTTATCAATTCTTGACAAGAACATTGGTCCCAAACAACAATATTGATCTGAAACCAATATTTTATATTAAGACTTCTAGGCCTAATGACTCCTATTCAAGTTTTAGGATGTTGAGAATATATAGCATGATCACGTTATTAAATACCACGATCACGTTATTAATGTGATCATGATATTTGAATTTGAATTCATTTCCCACACTTTTTGGCTTGGGAATGGCTTAGATTCCCAAGCCAAAGGCTTCAACTGTTAATGTAAAGCTGAGTTTTAAAAGGTATGAAAATAAACAACAAATTTCAACTTTGATTCCCAAATACACTAATGATTTCAATGTGAAAATTCAAAAACTTGGTACCATCACAACGAGCACGCTCTCATCTTTCCAAAAATACGATTCTTATAATTTTTAGACTAATTTAATGTTTCAAACTATATTTATTTCTAACTATGCCTTTTTTAGGCCACTACATACCACAAACATACATGCCTATACATGTTCATGTAATTTGTCTTTTGTTGATCCAAGTGAAAAACAAATTATATGGTGATGTAGTACGCATAATTATACACACATTCAAAAAAAATTTGATTTTCATTTTTTTGAGGTAGTTAGGCATGACTCACGAACGACTATCTATTTCTTTGTCAGTTTTAAGGATCTATTTACTTGAAAATTTCATAGAAAAAAAGTATTCATGAAAAAATATAAAAATATATAGGTGACATGCTAGAAGCTTTCATCTAATTTTTCCCCAAAGGGTTTAAAATAATATTAAATGCTGTTCAAAAAATGATGCACGTCACGGTCGTCTATCTATTATGTTTTACAAAAAAATAGGAGTTCCTCTTCAAATTTTAGATGTTTGACCTAGTTAAACTTAACCATTAATTTTTTTTAATGTTTTGGAAACTAGATTCGAAATTCTACATTTAATGTTTTTTACGCCATCTTCCAATTTGGAGTCTAGATATCTCAAATTATCTACAGAAGTTCAAATTTTTGAAAATTTAGAAAAATCATGTCCACGGGTAGGTCCCCTTTTGTCCCTCAACTTTGTGCACTTACCCAAAGATAAGAGCAAACAAAAGGGGAAGTTGATGAGAATCTTGTGACAAAAGTGGTTCGGGAAGGTAGAGTGAAAAGAGTAAGTAACCTTGTACCGACCTTCTAAGGTAATGTACTTCATCACTTGATGAATGACACCATTCCAGGGAGTGGGAAGAGAATCCATTAGGTATCCACCTTGAAAATTAGTAATCCTCTCTTTCTTCTGGAGAAAAGTCTGCATATCTTATTTCTTGTAACGTTTGTATTTAAAGAAATTTAAACCATCCATTTTCATACCTGTAATGAAGGTAATGCTTTCTTTCAGAGATGTCAAAGGAGACTCCTCTCATGGACACCTTTCGAGCATTATAGGGTTTTGTGAAGTTGATAGAAATAAGGCGATCCTAGCTTTTAATTTTTTCCATGAAAGTGGTGAGACCACCTTTGTGTATAATCTGCCATATGGTAGGCTTTTTCATCACAACTTCTATCTTGATTGGATCCACCCCACCGCTATCACCCCCCATAACAAGCTACACATTCTAAAGTGAATTTATGTGTTGCTTATATCAATAAATTTTAGAGTGGATTAATGTGTTGTTTATTATAACATACATTTTTCTATATATATGTAATTTATGTTTCTAACATTTACTTTTAAAATTTTAATAATTTTAAAAATAAGAGAAAGTAGATAAGGGTTATGGAATAATATACTTTTGTGCAAAAGTTAAATTTGAACTAAAGATAAAGAATATATTCTAAAATAAATTTTCCTACAAGTAAATTGATTAAAACCTTCACAACACCATTGTCACTCATCTAGTAAATATCATCATCAATCACCATAAAAGTTTTAAATCATATATGATGAATTCTATAGGAAATCATTTAAAAATAAGAATTATTGACGATCATATAAGAATGTAACGTATTTCTTTTAGGAATAAATTGCAATAGTTGATGATTTAATGACAATGTAGGGCATTTTTTTTAGAAACTCTTACTACATGTATGTTCAATACCAACTTAAAGTAGAAAGAATATGATAATAATAAATTATTCGTAGTCCTAAAAAAAAATCCATTTTATTTTATTTGAGAAATTAAACTTCGATAATCTTTCTTACATTTAATTTTAATAATAATTTAAAAAAATAAAATAGAGAAAAGTAGACAAGGTTATGGAATAGTATACTTTTGTGAAAAAGTTAAATTTGAAAGTTAAAGATAAAAAATATATTTTTCTACAAGTAAATTGATTAAAACCTTCACAACACTATTGTCAATAATTTAGTAATCATCATCATCAATCACCATAAAAGTTTCAATATCATATGTGATGAATTTTATATGAAATTACTTAAAAATAATGAGGAATAATTGATGATCATATATGAATGTATGATAATTGTTTTGGGAATAAACTAGGATAGTTGATAATTTTATGATAACACAAAACATTTCCTTTAATAACTCTTACTTCATGTACATTCTATAAAACCACTTAAAACAAAAAGAATACAATGATAATAAATTATTCATAATCTTAAAAAAAATTATTTAATTTTATTTGAAAAATTAAACCTTGATAATCTTTAATTGATAAAATATTCTCATCAATGAAACATCACTTCTATTAAATTAATTTTTAATTTTATTTACAATAATCAAATTTTTTAAATTAATAATATTACATCTTTCGTGGGGTATTCAAATACCAAGGACCATATTTTTTAAACGTCTATTCATATGAACATATGTACTTCTCACATAATTAGAAAATTACAATATGTGTGGTTGGGGTTTAGCCCTAAGGTTGGCCCCATCCAAAATGAGAATAAATCACTAACAACCCACATTAATCTTGCCAACCTTTGACTATAGTCTTCAAAGTTGGGCCTTCTTGCTTTTGTAGTGGTTTTTGAGCTTCATTGTGTCTCTGTGGATTCTTTGTAGATGGATTTATTTGGAATGAGATCCAGTCAAAACTCATTTTTTATTAATAATAATAAAATATTGAAGTTGCAATTTATAACATATATATAATTATAATAAATAATATTTAATTATTTGTATAATTAAATATAAAAAGATGAGTTGTTTTTAAGCATATTGTTGTAATTTAACATTGTTCGCACAATTTTACAATTTAATTTGTCTTCAATTAAATTTATATTTAAAATGGAAATATGTTAAGATTATACAAATATTGTTATTGTAAAGATCATATAGAAGATCCTAATCAAGTTATGTTTTCGTAATTCTCATATGTCGCCTTTTGTCCTAAATTTGTGCACTTTAACTTTTGACTCTTTGAAAAGAGAAAACCCTCCAACGCTGAAATTTAGAAGGCTCTGGTTTGAAGATTTACATAGATAAAATTAGTCGCTTCGCCTCTAATTTGTCAGATCCCTCAAAGTGCTTGTAGAATTGAAGAATGACATTGCAAAGCAAATAAATATGCCAAACATGCATTCGATATGTGCGAGATATGTACTAAACGATAAATGAATTAAATAATGTGTCTATTTATAAACGGACAAATTCTCTAACGAAATTAGTGTATTTGATTGACCTTCGACGACTAAAAATTAAAAAAGTGGAAAAGATGAACAAATCAATCAGATTTTAAAAATTTCTAAATGATTATGTTAGAATCGTACAAACAATCATAACAAATATTAAAAAAAATTGGAATGACAATCCTAACCATATATTAAAACAACCATGAGATAAATTCATATTTATGGTTGGCCAATGGAGTGTCTTGGCACTCATGAGGAAGATTCAAGACTTCAATATAGTCCATAACTTCCAATAGAGGACTTTGATTTTGTGGATTTTTTTTTTTTAAAGAGTTTTTTATTTTTAAAATTCATACTTTTCCTAAAGTCTTGAGTTGTAAGATTAATATGGTTGACTATAACTCTGGAGTCTTTGTGGGTAATACGCATCTTGAAAAATAAAAGCATGAATAAAAGGTCCCATAGTTTGACAAGAAACCTACATAGGTTATGGATTATTCTACACTTGTGAGAAACCTAAGGCAATCTGTTTGGACGAAGGTAAATAAAAATATATATGCATATTGACTTTTGTTACTCGTTTAAAATTATTTTTGGGGTTGGGCCTAAGCTAATGAAAACGAGGTAGGGGTGTGACTTTATGTTTTGGTAAAGTGATATTTTTAATGTAAATTCATTTATTATTATGAGTGAATAAGACAAAATATAAGGAATATTTCTATTAGAATTTAAGAGAAAAATTATATTGCTTATAAATATAGTGGAAGAGGTTTTGTACTTAGTCTTGATTTCTTTTCTTTTTTTAGACTGTACATATTTACTATCATTCTTGTGTAGGGTCACAGTTGAAGGTAAATGCAAAGGAGATATGTATGTTCTACAACGCGTGTACTCTTGATATTATAGTGAAGGTCAAGCCTTGATGATTGGTGTTATTGATATCAATTGTTACCTTATTGAGAGTCGTTAGATGTACTTCATGTATGGTTAGTGTCGATACCATTTTGAGTGGCCTCTGTCAACGATTACTTCGCGTAATAACAAAAAATGGCAAATGTGACATATTGTTGATATGCCATGGGGGATTAGAGTAATTATTGAAGGTAAGAACAACATACATTAGTAAGTTAGTTGGTTTTAACATTGGATTATAGGCAATGTGAACTTATCTTGACAACTTGATTAACTGACCTTGCTTTAACCCACAAATTGGATGTCAACATAAACTCTTGTCCTTTGCACAAAAGCACCGTTGGCTCCAGTTAAGTATTGTTGAGGTTAAATGTGACTTGTCATTTTCTTTGGTCTCCTTTGCTTATAACAATTCGAATGTTTAAGAATTTTCTCATTTGTTTATTATGCATTGTAGCTAAGTTGTTAGTCACATACAAATGTGTTGAGATTTGAAAGGCTTGTTGTTTGTATGGAGACATGAAAAAATTTGTTCTTGGCATGAGAATATTACAGTCCTCTTTTGTTAGGCTTGCATTTATGATGTTGGTTAATATATTTATGAATACTAGTTGACAAAAAATTGTGTCCAATATTATAATTTGTCAAATATTTGCCACATTGTGTGATCAAATGACTTCCTCGCATACGGTAGTATGTCATTTATGGGAGGAAATTGACTTAGGTTGCTAACAAGTATTATTGAGAAACCACCAATTTTTTTTTATTTTGAAGGAATGCTTCACACAATCGGTTATTTATATTGCAGTATTTTTGAATCTATGAAGCTCATTTCATCAATGTTAATGTATTTTATGTGTCTCATTTGTTCTTGAAAATTTTCAAGTGCTTATCCCTCTGATGCCTTCATTTTTTGGATAGGAACTCAAAGCCGTGAATTTATAGTTGACACATTTATGTTGAATGCTACTAGCTTTGTTGGAGCGAGGAAAAATAGGGGAGACCTACTTCTTCCTTTTAATCCACATATGATGCTGCCAATCAAGTACAATTTTCTTATACCCACTGTTCTTTGAAAAATCATTTTAAGTGGTGGTGCCTATATTTTTTTAAGTATGGTCTACAACAATTCTGAAAATAATTTGTTGTTTATCCAACAACTCATTCGACAATGGTTGACTTGAGCACTCATCATCTACAATTTATATATCTATACATTATAAATTCAATAATAATAATTATTAAAATTATATGAACTAAATATATTAATGTAAATTTTCAGTAAATATAACTGATAGGTGCATATGAGAGAATGTTTCTATACTTACAATTCCATTTGTATTTGTCCATCTTCTTGTATTTATATGTCACTATCATTACTCTCTCTTTCACTGCTACTTTCAACGTTTCCTCTTATGCTAAACCAATGTTAAACGTAATGTTTGTGAATAGTTTAGACAATAAATAAAAGTTAATTTTGCCCCCAACACAAAGCTCCTTAAGGTGGTGAATCAATTTATTATTGTGATAAACCCTAGGCAGTTGGCAAACCTTACTTATACGTAATTATAAACACCAAAATGTTTGCCATATGTTTAGTAGGCCAAGATCTCGCCGTTGCCGTTAATTCCAAACCAAAAGTAAAGTAAAATAAAATAAAACACGTTGACTTTTTGTTCCGCCGCTAAAATCCTTTTCTGGGGTGGGCCCATAGCCGGGAAAATAACGAGACGGTTCGGCGCCGGCGGCGTGATAGTTGTCTCTCATATGACCGAGCGTGTTGGGCGGGGTACCATGGGGGCTAGGGCTTAAAGTTTACGGTCGACCCTCCTGTCATAGTTATCTATAATCCTTATTGGGATTTGGGGTGTCAAAGCCTTCATTTTTATATTAATATAATTTATAATAGCAAAGAAGAAATATTATATATTATATATATATTATTATAATTTTTAATATTTTTTTTTAAATTTTTTGATTATATTTTATAATTAAAAAATGTAAATATAATTATACAATTTTCAAATTTAAAAGGGAATTAGATGTTTATTTTTAATGAATAGGTGGTCCATAAAAAATGAAAATACTAAAACAAAAACTTTTAAAATCTTTTTAAAAAATGAGTGTCACAAGTTTTTTAGGGAAAGTTTGAGAACGTAAACACAATACAAGCAATGTAGGTGAATGGTAGGAAAAAGTGGGAGCACGCTGCAGAAGAGGAACATATTTCTCTCATGGAGAACCAGATGTGTGATTTGGTGAAGCTACCCAATAGCAAAATAGCATTGCAGAACAAGTGGGTATACAAAATCAAAGAAGAGGATGGAGGAAAGAAAAAGTACAAGGCTCGGTTGATGGTCAAGGTGTCTGCATAGAAGAAAGGTATTGATTTTGATGAGATTTTAAATCTTTTTATTAAGATGACTTCTATTATAATTGTGCTTAGTATAGTTGCAATTTTATCAAATTGCAAATTGTAAAATGTGTGTTAATCTTCCTAACCCTAACGCCACATCTTGGAACACCATCCAATGGTGAAAAATCCATGTAGGAAGGAATAAAGGTTTAAAAAATTTAAGCCCACGCCACAAGTGAATAAATCCATGTAGGAAGGAATAAAGGTTTAAAAAATTTAAGCCCACGCCACAAGTGAATGAATCCATGTGGAAGGACAAAGGATAAAATAAAGGTTTTAAAACACGCTGTGTGTCGACTTGGAAGGGCGTAGGCTTGTTTAGTATAAAAGTCAGCAGAGATTTCGTAAGGTTGGATTCGCTGCACATTGGTGTCAATGCTTTGGTGGCTGGATACATAATAGGGAAAGTTTGAGAGGGTATGTGGATCTATTTTATTAGAAACTTTTCCTAAAAATAAGAAACAAACATATTTTGATAGAAAAGTTTGAGGGGATCATAAAAAAGAGGTTCTAAATGTTACTCATATGTATTAGCTCACATAGGGGGCGTAGTTGGCTAAGGGTTTTGGGTTCGTCCTATATAAGCCTCGAGATTGATTCTCATTTCCCGGATTTTCAAGGTTGTACGGTGTGTGTGAGCCCCATCGACAACCCCCAGAGGATCAGTCTCGCTTTCACTCACCCCTATAAAGATCGCTGGGCGGAATCGCAATGTCTCAATTGAGATTGGAAATACCTTTGGATTTTTTTTTAAAAAAAAAAAAAAAAAAAAAATGATGTTACTCATACATATGTCTATTTTGTAGAAGAATATTTTACCAAATGTAAATTGAAGAATAAATAAATGTCATTCAAAACTCCGAAACAAAAATAAGACATTTTCAAATATTACCTCCTTAAAAAATGGCAACATTCCCTCTTAATATTCCATACCATTTTAAGACATTTTAAAATATTACCTCCTTAAAAAATGGCAACATTCCCTCTTAATATTCCATACCATTTGACCATTTCTACTGCTAATATTCATAATATAGATGTATGACACCTAAAATAAATGTAGGAACTCCCTTCTATAAAACCAATTCTTTAGACCATTGTCCTCTCATAATTATTTTTTAATGATAGTTATCCCCTTTAATTATATAATTAATAATAAAATTAAGAAATATTAAATAATATAGTTATTATAATCTTTTATAATGTTTGATAGTTTTTTATAAAATTTAATTAATTTTAAGGTTTAAAAAATGTAAATATAACTATACAACCATCAATTTTAAGATGGGACTACTATGTCTACTTTTAATGAGTAAGTGGCTTTATGAAAAATGAAAACCATAGAAACATGGACTTTTAAAATCTTTTTCGTGGTCCCATAAAAAATGAAAATAGTAGAAAGAAATGCTTCTAGAATCTTTTTAATGGTCCCATGAAAAGGAAAAACCATAAAAACGAAGACTTCTAAAATCCTTTTTTTTTAAATAAATAACTAACAAGATTTTAAGAGAAAGTTTGAAAAGATGGTAAAAAAAAAACCTTGAATATTATTTATATATTCTTATTTTGTTAAAAAAATTTCCTAAAAATAAATAACAGATAAATTTTAAACAAGTTTAAAAAAAAAAAAATTAAAAATCATAAAAACCTTAAATATTATTCATATATTTATTTTATAAAAAATCATTTTACCAAACATAAATTTTCAAATAAATTTTAAACAAATTCTAGAAAGAAAAGATGGCACTTGCAAATATTATCCCGAAAAAAATTGCAGGATTCCCTCTTAATATTTCATACCACTTTAAAAAAAATTGCAAGATTCCCTCTTAATATTTCATACCATCGGACCATTTCTACTATAAATGCTCCTAATATTGTTATGCAACACCTAAATTTTTTTAGGAATCCGCTTCCATAGGACCAATTCCTTAGACTATTCGTATCTTAAACACTATAAGAAACATTAATGGATTCTGTTGGGCCGACTTCCAGTTAAATTCACGGGTCAGAGTTTCTAGAAACTTATTGCAGATCACAATGTAAAACCGGCAATTTGTTCAATAAACTTTGGCGGTGGATTTATGGGGTGGTTGTACGTAAAATATCTTGGGAGGTGTTCGTTGAGATCTTTGTGGAGCCAACTCTCTTTGAACTTCATAGGAAATTGCAGCCTTTTAAGCCTTTCTTGCTGATAGTTTCAATGGAAAACTGAGAAAAATTCTGTTAAATCATATTTTTACATTTCCAAACTTTTCATTGGACCCCTGCAAAGCAGCTGTAGTCCCCTCCATAGGACCCCCAGCATAAGTTATAACAGCGATTAAAAGATTTTGGAACAGCAGATTGATTTACAAACTGAGGAGGTGCTGGATTTTAATGTTTCTTCTGGGTGTCATTTTCATCTCCTCTCTGGGTCAAACTTTATTTTGAGTGAAGAAAGAAAACGAATTGCTTGTCGTTTGTAGTATTTGCTGTGAGGTTTCTTTGACAGCGACTGAAATCTGGTGGGCAATGCATTGTAGAGGTGTGCTTCATATATAGTTGGATTGGTTGGATGGAGATTTTGAGTGTGTGGAGAGGATTTCATAATTAGGTTTGAGAAGGTGGGCAGTGGAATTGGATAGAGAATGTGTGTGGTCATATAGCTGGTTTGGTTGGGTGATGAGGGAAGATTGATCTTTGATTCAAGTGTGAAGACATGGCAGCGTCTGTGGTAGATCCATGGGCGGGAGACAAGAGGTCTGCAAGCAAAGGGTGGAGGTCTGCTAGCACTGGTCTGTGGTCTGCTGGTGAGGATGTTTTCAGTAGGAATTCCACTCTGAGGAGAGAGCAGGATGATGAAGAGGCCTTGAAGTGGGCTGCCCTTGAAAAATTGCCTACTTATGATAGACTGAGGAAGGCTATTCTCAAGCAGGTCTTGGATAATGGGAATGTTGTTCATGCGGAGGTGGATGTAACAACGCTTGGGATTGATGACAGACATCAGCTGATTGAGAAGATTTTGCGCGTAACTGAAGAAGACAACGAACGATTCCTGATCAAGCTTCGTGATAGAATTGATAGGTAAATGCTTACTTCCCTGCCATTTTTTGTTTTTATGTTTGGAATTTGTTTTGGACTACTCGGAGATTGCAGTTCCTTTCTTCGTTTTTTGTTTTTTTCCCCCTTTTGTGTGTGTTTGGAATTGGTTTTGAGCTCCTCAGGGAATGCAATTTATTTTGGTTATGTGCCTGCAAAGATTTTGGGCTTGTGAAGAATTGAAGATCTTCGTGAGATTATTTTTGGAACTGGTATTGGGCTTTACAAGGAATGGAGTTTATTTGGGCCTATGAAGAATTGGGCTTTCCGAAGAATTGGGTTTTCCGAAGAATTGGGTTTTCTGAAGAATGTTTTGCTTTTATTTTTGGACTTGGGTTTGGAATGGAGATCATTTTGCTTTTATTTTTTGGAATTGGTTTTGGGCTTCTGCAGATTATTTAGTTTTTATGTTTGAAATTGATTTTGGGCTTTATAAGGAACAGTAACATAGTTTTCTGGTATACAAGCTTTGGCAAAGTTTATCTGTTTCAATTGAATTTTGTGCCAAAAGATGAGGATGTCATTTGGTTATTTGGTTGGATTGCAGGGTGGGCATCGACTTGCCTAAAATTGAAGTGAGATTTGAGCAGTTGACGGTGGATGCAGATGTATATGTGGGGGGGAGGGCTCTTCCAACATTGCTCAACTTTTCAGTCAACTTTATCGAGGTAAGGATTACCTGCTTGGAGTTCTGAGTAGATAGAAAAAAAACAAGGACATGTCTGTAATGTCATATTCGTGTAATTGAGATTTATTTTTCTGTGGTGTTTCCTTTGACAGGGTATTCTCAGTTACCTTCATCTTTTTCCAACAAAGAAAAGAGTCTTGAACATACTTCATGATGTCAGTGGGATAATCAAACCTTCTAGGTGAGTGTTTATGGCCTCCTTGTCTATTAATATCGAAATGCAAACCAAAAATGCATTGAGGATATTGTACAATTGACTTTGGCAAGAATGAATTCATGGAACTCTCAGTGTTAACTATTTTTTGCTTATCCCAGAATGACTCTGCTTCTTGGACCTCCAAGCTCTGGAAAGACAACTTTGTTGTTGGCTCTTGCTGGGAAGCTTGATCCTGATCTCAGAGTGAGAAATCATCTTCAAATAACCGGTTATGCTTCATATTTTCCAAATATCAGAATCATTAGCTCTAACAAAATGATGCTTATCTAAAAATTTGCAGGTATCTGGTAGAGTGACCTACAACGGTCATGAATTGGTTGAGTTTGTACCTCAAAGGACATCAGCTTACATTAGTCAACATGATATACATAATGGAGAGATGACTGTTAGAGAAACTCTTGATTTTTCTGGCCGTTGTCAAGGAGTTGGAACCAGATATGGTATGGAGAAATTTTTGGCTCTGTTCCGCTCGAGGCCTTATTTTCTCGGAAAATTTAGTTTCATTACTCTGACAAAATCAGTGGAGATTTTTTTTTCTATGCCCTAACACACTTAAGATCGTTAGTTTTCATGCAAGTGAATCCTTTATGGTCAGCTTTCTGACAATTCCATATGCTAACATGTTCATAAGTATCCTTGAAATAATTTCATTGTAAAGCATGGTTTGGTATGCTACCTTTTTTAAAAGAAATTCAATGTAAAGCATGCATTGCCCAGTTATCTATAGAACAAAAGTTTAACATCTTTTAACATTGAAGATTCCATTCTCTCCATTATCTTCAGAAATGCTTACTGAGCTCTCAAGGAGGGAAAAGGAAGCAGGAATTAAGCCAGACCATGACATTGATGTTTTCATGAAGGTCGGTTTTGTTTGGACAACCTGGATCTTTTAGAAAGAAATAATGGATAATCAAGTTGCATTTCTGATCTGTTTTGTGGTGTTTTTTGTGCAGGCTACAGCTATGGAAGGTCAAGAAACAAATATGGTCACAGATTATGTCCTGAAGGTTGGCTCATTTTGCAAAGAAAGACTGAATTTCTTGCTTTTGACAGCAAGTTCTAATTGAATCTGAACAATTCCTGGAATGTTCATCCATTGATTGTGATATCCTGACAAATTACCTTCAAAACCTTTTGATGCAGATTCTCGGCTTAGACATCTGTGCAGATATCTTAGTTGGTGACGAGATGCGAAGAGGAATTTCAGGAGGTCAGAAGAAACGAGTGACAACTGGTATGTCTATTTAGTAATATCTACAAAGCTAATCTGAGCAAATTCAGTCCATTGATTTCCGTGCCTTACTTTGGTGCCTCTCCATTGCAGGGGAGATGTTGGTCGGACCTGCCAAAGCACTGTTCATGGATGAAATCTCCACTGGATTAGACAGCTCAACAACTTTCCAAATTGTGAAGTGTTTACGCCAATCAGTTCATGTGATGGATGGAACTATGGTCATTTCTTTGCTACAACCCGCCCCAGAGACATTTGAACTTTTTGATGATTTAATTCTTCTCTCGGAAGGACAAATTGTTTACCAAGGACCACGGGAAAGTGTTCTGGAATTCTTTGAATTCATGGGTTTTAAGTGTCCTGAAAGAAAGGGTGTTGCAGACTTTCTGCAAGAGGTATTACTTTTTATTCCATAGAACTTAACTTCCTATTATTTGTCGAAAGCGTTCACCAATTAAGGTATAATTCTTCAGGTGACATCCAGAAAAGATCAGGCACAGTATTGGGCAAACAGAAATCAGCCATATCGCTACGTTCCAGTCAAAGAATTTGCAGAATCTTTCAATTCTTTTCATGTAGGTCACCATCTTGCAGAGGAGTTAGCAATTCCATTTGATAAGACACGAAGTCATCCAGCAGCTTTGGTCACTGAAAAGTATGGCCTCACCAAGAAGGAGCTATTCAAAGCGTGCTTTTCAAGAGAATGGCTACTTATGAAACGAAATTCTTTTGTATATGTGTTCAAGACTACCCAGATATCTATCATGGCGTTCATCACCATGACTGTATTCTTGCGGACAGAGATGCATCACAAAACAATTGCAGATGGAAACAAGTACCTTGGTGCCCTGTTCTTTGGTCTTGTTAATGTGATGTTCAATGGATTGGCTGAGTTGGCTATGACAGTTGTCAGGCTTCCAGTATTCTACAAGCAACGAGACTTGCTATTCTACCCTGCATGGGCATTTTCATTGCCTATTTGGGTGCTGAGAATACCATTGTCTTTCCTTGAATCTGGAATATGGATTGTACTCACGTATTATGTCGTAGGTTTTGCTCCACCAGCAGGCAGGTAAGATGTGAATAATACTTTTGCAGCTTGTTCTGTTGGTACCCAGGTCATTCATTTCATTGTGCTCAATTCTTATGGTCACATTTATGACCTTTCTGGATTTTGCCACAGGTTTTTTAAACAGTTCCTGGCCTTTTTCTGGACACATCAGATGTCCTTGGCTCTTTTCCGTTTCATTGCATCAATGGGGCGGACACTGGTTATTTCAAACACATTTGGGTCTTTTGCCCTGCTGGTAGTTTTTGTCTTGGGAGGATTTGTTATTTCAAAAGGTATATTATCCACATCGAAACCTTTCACTTTAAGCTTTAAAGGACTATGAATAACAATTATGTTATGCATGGATTGGACTTTTTGTAGATGCTATCCCGGACTGGTGGGTTTGGGGTTACTGGACTTCTCCTATGATGTATGGCCAGAATGCCATTGCCATCAATGAATTTCTAGATGGTCGTTGGAGCCTGGTAAAACTTGAACTAAATGATAATTTCCTGAACAACTTATTTTAGGAGTTCCTTTGCTCAATGCTGGTACATGATTGATGTCTGTTATGCAGAATAACACTGATAGCACCATAAATGAACCCACCATCGGGACAGCAGTATTAAAGAGCAGAGGCATGTTTACTCGAGGGTATTTTTTCTGGATTGCCATTGCAGCTCTGGTTGCATTTTCTGTGCTGTTCAACTTTCTGTTCACACTGGCTTTGGAGTACCTTAATCGTATGTCACTTATTTCTCTGCAATCTAACTTTAGGTGAAGGATTATTTGTTCTGTAACAATCCATGCTTTTGCTCTTCAAAGTTATCTTAAATTTTATCCATGCATGTGCAGCTCTTGGGAAACCTCAAGCCACCATTTCTGAGGAGACTCTTGAAGAGAAACATGCGAATCGTACAGGTGAAGAGTCATCTTTTGGAGGAAAGACGAAGGCTAAAAATCCAGGCTTATCATCTCGTTCATTGGGTGCCTCAGTGGAAGGTATTCACCTAAAAGCACACTAATCAGAAATCCCCTATTTCTAAGTGAATTAGGGCTAACTTACTGCATTGCATAACAGGCATTGACATGTCAGTGAGGCGATCTAGCATCTCCTCAGGTGGACACTCTGACCGAATAGAGGCTAACATTGAAGCCACTGGTGTGGCTCCTAAGAGAGGGATGGTATTGCCATTCCAACCTCTATCCCTCGCATTTGACCATGTTAACTACTATGTTGACATGCCTGTGGTGAGTTTATGCTTGTGAAAATAGGGCTGCTAAAACCTGTTCATCCCTTTGTGCCATGTGATCCAGTAAGCCATGTGCTGAACGTGTATTGCTTGGTAACAGGAAATGAAGAAGCAAGGTATTCCAGAAGATAGGCTTCAGCTGTTACGGGATGTCAGTGGTGCTTTTCGACCCGGTGTCCTCACAGCTCTAGTTGGTGTCAGTGGTGCTGGGAAAACCACCTTAATGGATGTTCTTGCAGGAAGAAAGACTGGAGGTTACATTGAAGGAAGCATCAGTATATCTGGATATCCCAAGAATCAGGAAACCTTTGCTCGTATTTCAGGCTATTGTGAGCAGAATGATATCCATTCCCCTTTTGTGACAGTTCACGAGTCTCTTGTATATTCAGCATGGCTTCGTCTGCCTTCAGAAGTTGATTCACAAATGCGGAAGGTATGTTGCTTTTCTGGTTGAAGGGGAAGGATACTTGATTGGAATTTGGAGAAAATCAATGCTGACATGAAATGCTTTACCAATTGTCTCTGTAGATGTTTGTAGAAGAAGTGATGGAACTTGTTGAGCTGGCATCTCTAAGACATGCTCTTGTGGGTCTCCCTGGAGTAGATGGACTTTCAACTGAGCAACGTAAAAGGCTTACTATAGCTGTTGAATTGGTTGCAAACCCCTCCATTATTTTCATGGACGAGCCTACATCAGGGCTTGATGCTCGAGCTGCAGCTATTGTCATGAGGACTGTTCGCAACACTGTTGACACAGGGCGTACTGTTGTCTGCACAATTCATCAACCTAGCATAGACATTTTTGAAGCATTTGATGAGGTATAGATGAATATGGACACACTGTTTTGTAATATAGACTTTGGTTTTGCCTTTCCACCTCAAAAAACTTAAATTCATTATGTTGCAGCTTCTACTGATGAAAAGGGGAGGACAAGTCATATATGGAGGATCACTTGGGCGTCGTTCTCACAAGCTAATTGAATACTTTGAAGTGAGGAAGCTTATGCCTGATGGAATTCTTTCTTAGGCCTACTTGTCTGCCAGGCATCTTGATCTAATGGGAAAATGTTTTTTTGTGTAGGCTATCCCAGGAGTGTCCAAGATTAGGGATGGTTACAATCCAGCAACCTGGATGCTCGAAGTTAGCTCTTCTAGTGCAGAGGTGCAACTTGGCATAGACTTTGCAGAAGTGTATGCAAATTCCTCTCTTTACCAGTAAGCACACTCTCTAGAGCCATGCAAACTCCTATAATCATACATATTAGATTGCTTCTATATATTGTTACTTTAGAGCAATTAATGATGTCATCTTGTCTCAGGCGGAACCAGGCACTTATCAAAGAGCTGAGCACACCTGCACCTGGCTCCAAGGACCTCTACTTTTCAACCCAATACTCTCAGAGCTTCTTTGTTCAGTGCATCGCTTGCTTTTGGAAGCAGCACTGGTCTTACTGGAGGAATCCACCATATAATGTTGTCCGCTTTTTTTTCACGTGTGTGTCAGCACTTATGTTTGGAAGTATATTCTGGAAACTTGGCAGGAAAACGTAAGCTCTGGGGGCATCAGTTGACCTCATATACTGAAGTACTTTCGCCATTGTAGTTTCAATACCCATAGCCTAATCTGATAAGATTGCGTGGTTTTCCTTTGTTTGACAGGTACAAACAACAAGATCTGAACAATATCCTTGGTGCCCTGTACGCTGCAACAATTTTCCTTGGGGTCAGCAATTCTTCATCTGTTCAACCTATTGTAGGAGTAGAGCGAACTGTGTTCTATCGTGAAAAGGCAGCTGGCATGTACTCAGCTTTTCCTTATGCAATAGCCCAGGTAAAATGTTTTCTTTTCATTGTAGCCATGTTCTTAAAAAAACCAAATACCCAAAAACCGTAAAATAAGTTTTGGCAAAAGAACCAGAAAAAAAATACTACATTTTTTCAAGCAGACGATTGAAAGCATAGAGTCTATAAATAATTATATAATTTTTGATATAGGAAAAAAATAGAGTGAAATTGAAATCAGATTGAGATTGAAAAGGGAGCAAGCCAACGTCAATGCACTTAAAAATAGCAGGTCATAACATGAAGCATTCTGGAGGTGAATCTAATATATTATCTTGCATTTGATCGTTTTGCAGGTTGCCATTGAGATCCCATATTGCATGCTCCAAACAGTCCTTTACTGTTTGATTGTCTATTCCATGGTCGACTTCTTCTGGACAGCAGCTAAATTTTTCTGGTTTATGTTCTTCATGCTCTGTTGCCTACAATATTTCACTTTATATGGGATGATGACTGTAGCTCTGACTCCCGGTCACCAGTTTGCAGCCATTGTCTCCTCATTCTTCTATGGATTCTGGAACCTCTTCTCTGGATTTCTCATTACTCGACCAGTAAGAATTACTAACTCTTTGAACAATTTTCTTTAAGCTTTCAAAAAAATTATTCTATTTGATGGGCACTTTTTGAATTGTCTCTCTCAATTATGCTGCAGCAAATCCCTGTGTGGTGGAGGTGGTATTACTGGGCCAACCCTGTTGCATGGACATTATATGGCCTCATTGCTTCTCAACTTGGAGATTTGACTACTCTTGTAGACGTCCCTGGTGAAGCCAAGAAGACTGTGAAAAAATTTCTTGATGACGAGTTTGGATTTAAGCATAGTTTCTTGGGTGTGGTAGCAGGGGTCCATATAGGGATACTTGTCCTCTTTGTATCAGTATTTGCCTTTGGCATCAAGTATCTCAATTTCCAGAGGCGTTGAGACATTGGCATCAGCCATGGTCAATCACAGAGCAAGAATTTGCTTTTGAATTTACCTGTAAAAACACATAGGGCAGCTTGATTAGCCACATCATTCCACAACATAAAAATAAGAGTGTCATTAAAATACGTCTGTCAGGGGGAATGTAGAAAAGCAATTGGTTTGGTGAAAGACACAAGCTTAAAACCAATGCCGCTTACTCCCTGCACTCATTACACAATTGCTTTCCAATACCAACTGAAAAACAACTAAAGTTAGTAACTCCTTTGATTTTCTGCTCTTTATAATGTTACCTTCTTTTACAACTACATGCAGGTTACCCAGTTCTTTCTTTACATTGAGAAGGGGATGTTGCAATGAAGCCATATACACACATATATAAATATGTATCATTTTTTTTTGGGGAAGAAGAGGTTGAATGACTTTAAAGCTTGCAGGTTCTTATTATATACTCATGGGCATCCAATCCAAGTCTACATATTTCTTTGCTTGTCTGCACAAGTATGGTTTTCTTGCAGGAAGCCATGTCTTCATTTAAAGCTTTACCAATAAGTGCAGTAATTGCTATCCTCAAGATTTTTATTCTTAACAAAGTTATTTTTGAACTATTGCTTTTATATAGTTTTCAAATATTTAAATATAATTTATTCTTTTCTAATAATCCATGTTTTTTACAGTAGCCTACTCACCATGCCACCCAATTCATGGTGTCATGCCACCCAATTCATGGTGTCATGCCACCATGCCAATCCATGTTTTTTAAAAAGTAGCCCACTCACCCAACTCATGGTGTCATGTCATCACGCCAAATAAGTTGGCCAAACAGTTTTGAGTGAAATTTGCTATCATTGAAACATAGCAGAGGACAGAGCTACCTCATTTTTGGGTCGACTCAATTGCTCTCTTATAGAATTGTGCACACATTTCAGTTCTAAATAGTGTTTGTATGGATCATGTGATCTACACATTCAATTCAAATGACATTATGGGTCCCCTCAAATATAACATGGTATAATCAAATCTCAAAACTAAGTACATAATAATTTAAAAATTTAAATAATTGTTTATTATTAAATAATCAAAACACAATCAAGTGACAAATTGCTACATTCTGATAAATGCCCACAAAATATTTGAGATCAAAATAAGTTTATGGATGAGTCAAATATAACATGTCAAAACAACTTTGAAAGCATGAGCAATTTATTACAAAGTCCAATGTAATTAAAGCATGTAAGTCTTCCTAATAAAAGTACATAAGTCTTATTAGATATGATAACGCTTAATGATAAAAATATAGTACATAGGTATGTCTACGAAATGGGTGCAGCTTCATGGTCCGGAAGAATTGATTATTGATTCATTACAAATAAAGTTGTGTTTTCAATTTGAGCATTAGATATAACATGTCAAAACAACCTTGAAGTATGGGAAATTTATTACAAAGCCCAATGTAATAAAAGCATGTAAGTCCTGCTAATAAAAGTACACAAGTCCTATTAGATATGATAAGGTTTAATGATAAGAATATAGTACATAGGTATGTCTACGAAATGGGTGCAGCTTCACGGTCTCTAAGAATTGATTATTGATTCATTACAAATAAAGTTGTGTTTTCAATTTGAGCATTAGATAAATCTTATGGAATAATTAAAAGATAATATGAATCTTACATTTTTGAATTTGATAAAGATCAATTTTCATTTGAATTTAGTATAGTTTTATGCTTCCAATAAATATTATTAATTTGATGGATATTGTAATCTAAAAAGTTAGACCTATGGTTCAAAAGAAAAAAGGCATAAAAGGTGGTATTGTAGATATAGGTTTTGGTCGTTTATGATTTTTCTATTCAACTAGCTTATTCTTACTTGGTTTGGTTTGTTTCTTGTGTTCCACTTGAGATTTGTATAGATTGATATGACTTGGCTTTCGGAATGCGACTTTTTTACCTATCTTTTTTGTATGACTAGCATTATATTATATCTTGTTTTATTAATAAAAGTGAGACTTTCAATCAAAAACAATTTTTTTTAGAAGATGAAGATAGTGTTTTATAGTTATTTAGAGGCTTTCGTATATGTTTATTTTGACATATACACCTACAAAGTGTGTATACATAGAGAGCATGCTTCCTCTAATTGAGATTCTTTAAGTTAAGCTAGTGTGCCTTGAGGAAAGTAAATTTGGAGAATTCTTGCATTTCATTTTGTCTTTTGACAATTGTTGCATCATATATATGTATGTACATTTTTAGCTTCAATTTTTTGAAGTATTATTATTATTCTTGTAATGATTTGGAGAGAATTGTTGTTTGTCAAATGAAACAGGGGCTCAATCTATTAGATATAAATATATATACTTTTTAAGATTGATATATTTATTTTTTTATAAAGTAAGCTCTTATTTACAAATATGTTTCACATATTATGATATGTTCAATTCTCTTCACATAGAGTGAGCTTCTATTTCAAACTTTTATAAATTAAATGAAACTTTTTTAAAAAAAATGTGTTTTTAGAAAAAGTTGCATATAAAAAAATTAATTGATATTTCGGATCACATTTTGTAAGCCATTATTTGAACAATAAAGAATATGTATTAACTATATACAAAAGCTCCTTATATATATTTGAAGTGAGGTAACATGATGGCACTTGTGCCATGATACCACTTCTAGGGGTCACTTTATATAAACAAAGAAGGGTTAGCTAATGGAAATGCAAATTAAATACACTAATCATTACTTACATTATTTTCTTTTCATTATTACTTTAAAAATTAAAATTAAAAAATATAAATAAATTACTTAATTTTTTGTATGCTAAAATTTTAAAAATCAAAAGAAAAAATTGATTATTATTATTTAAATAATAATAATAAATGAAAGTTTTTTATTAAAATTTTATGTAATTTTTAAAAATTTGAAACTAAAAAATTGAAAGAATAAAAAGTAAAATATGAATATTTTTTAATTTAAAAATAATACTAATAAATAAAAAATACTCTTTGATTAATAAATATTTTTGACTTGTTGATAATTGTAATGTTTATTAATTTCAAAGGCTTCTCTTAAATACAATTTGAAATGGTTCTCAGTATCAAAAACCTTCATCTTTTCAATTCAAACGTAATGCTTTGTTTTAAACAAGTGCTATGTCAAAATTGCATTTGACAACACTTTTTTATTTTATATCAACATCACATTCTTTAACTCTCATTTTAAATCAACATGACAATCTTTAACTAACCTATTGATGGAGCACCTAATTGCCTTACAAGTATATTAAAAATTCAAAGGCCTTTTCTATATAAGAAAACCATTTCAAAATGTGAAACCATTGAAATTAATTAATGCTCCCTTAATTTATATTTATATAGAGGTGATGGGTTGGGTTTAAGCCAAACATGGAGCCAATCATCAACATATTGAAAAAATCAATTAATTATAGAACAATTTGTATTTACTAGTATTTATTTAATATTATTTTATTAATTTTTATAATTTTGATTTTAATTAAAAAAATATAATTTTTAATAAAATAATTAATTAAATTTTAATATTTAAAATAATAGTGAAAATAAATTGATGTTAGTAGCAACTAGTACATTTAGTTTCTAAGTTTTTATTAATTAACTTTCAAAGGTACATTTAATTTCTTTGTTTCCATTAGTTGATCCTTAAAAGTGGCATCATGGTACTTAATATATTCAAGTCTTGAGTCTATACATATTCTCTATTTGTCTTAATGATGGATTATGAAGTGTGATCAAAATCGTTGATTAAATTTTTTTTACATAGATTTTGTCCAAAAACTCATTTCTTAATGTTATGAATGAATTGTGAAAGCTTTGTTTTCAACTATTTTTTATTTAATTTTAAGATCAGGATCTAGATCTTCAAAAGGGTTAAACAACTATTTTATTTGGTTTTCAAATTGAGTAAGAGCTCTTACTTTGATCTTTAAGGCAAGTGATAATTCTTATATAGCTTTTAGACCGAGTGAGAGCTCTTGCAAGATGATCTTACTTAGTTTTAAGGTCAAGCAAGAGTTCATATTTATATTTTCAAACTGAATAGTAAAACTTATTCAAGTTTATAACCAATTAATAAATCCTATTCAAATTTTAAGATTAGGCAGTTACATATCGAGTGAGAACTCATATTCAGATATTCAAATCAAGGACAACCCTTAACTAGGGATTTAAGGCAAGCAAAAACTCCCATGATCATATATCAACATTTTAGATTGGGAAAGAATCTTCATTTAGATATTCATATCTTCCCATGATCCAATCTATTTCGTATATTTTATCAATGAAAGGATGTGATCTAGAATGAAAGAATATGATGATACAATGACTGGATGTGAATTGGTTCTCAAAGGTGGAAGTAATGGCTAAATATTCATGATCAATAGAGAGTTAGCTCTATTCCAAGTCAAGATTAAGGTGGGGGGGGGCGGGGGGAGGGGGCGGCGGCAGATGGGAAGGTTAGTGAAAAATAATGCTCTTGTAATCTTGCTATAGTCTAATGGTCCTCCTAACAACCCCTTATAAAAGATGTATGTCTATTGTGCAAATATATCCATGTATGGTGTGATACATCTCATCTCATGTCCTTAGGGCAACTCGTAGTAACCCAAGGAAAAATGCTTACACCTTAGATAGTGGGGGTAATTGTGCACTAATACCTTTATGATTAAGAGTTAAGAAATTGATGTAGGAGTATCCAAGTATGATGTGCAATCTTGCACCAACCAAAAAATATTTAGTAGTGTGTCATGGTGAACTTGTTTTTGTGTTTCCTTTTATTGCATTATAGAAGTTGACCAATTGAGATCACAGTAAATTTTTTGAACTCCTTTAGTCTCCTAGGACATGTTAGGATCAATCAAACAAAATAAAGTTGACAAGTGGCAACGTTATGCATTATTACCCCTAAAAAATTCATTTCCTACTTCATCAAGGTGAAATACATGGTATACTTAACCAAAATTGGTGTCAATATCACCTACAAAGTTGTTCATTGGATAATTATTGGGTTTTGAAGTTTTTGGAGGTTTTTCTTGGTATTTATGATGTTGATATTGATTAGAGTGATGTTAATGTTGGAGTGTGTAGACACATAAATTAACATTTAAGCTAAAATAGTGCACATGTGACCACCCTTTTTACAAACTTAACTCATGACTTATTATACGGCCGTTTGACCACTTTCCTTCATTTTCCACTTGGATGACCTATTACTATAAGCAAACCAATGATCCAAGTATGTCCCTATTTGTAAGGTAAAATAGTTCAGGCTTATCCACAAACTATTTCATACTCCCAAAGCAACTGCATTTGCTCCTAGGAAAATAACATACCATTTGGACAACAATGCTCCCCATCAGTGTCCGGTTCCACCTCTCTTGTTCTCCCACCGAATAATGACTAATTTCTCAATTTAAAATTCATGTAACAGGTCTTCTTGTAAATTTAACATGACCCATCTGAAGGAAATCCTAAACTATCATTATAAAGCCAAATTTCAAATCATTTTACAAACAAGAGGCTTCCATATTAAAAATCATCTAAATTATAATTTTACATTGAGATAAAATTTCGTATTTCTCCCAATTCTAAATACACACAAGCCTAATAGCCTTGAGCTAAAATATAAGTACACTTCTAAAGTCACAAGTCATGGTTGAAGCACTTAATCACACTAGGATTTCACCAACATTTATCATTTTGAACCACTCTTTCAAACACAACATCCTAGCATGAGATAATTACAAGGAGTTTAATCCATATTCAACGTATTGGTATGTAGGTAGCACTCAACATAGGGGTGTTGAGGTCAAGTAAAACTTCAACTATTAATCCCTCTTTACCTTGTGATTACATTTATCCTCTTGGTCCATTGAGCTAAGGTTACAAGTGAAAGAGAAGATATACAATGGTTTTCATGATAGAATGAAGGCTCTCACATAGTCAATAGGACATACAGGGTAAGGTGAACATATCATAAAAAAATTACAATTCTATCATCTATAAGACACTAGTGCTCCTTAAGGACAATAACTTCCCACGTCCTTGTCTAGCTACAACACTCTTATCCAGAATCCTAAAAAATCTATTTGAGATTTGTATTTAGTCAACACAACTCTATAGTGATTTTAAACCTTAGATACAACCTTGCATTCCATTTTTCTAGCTAAATTGTATTTCTTTTATACTTTCCCCTTTTAACATATTTCTAAATATAGTAAGTTATAAGTTAGTTTGTGTCATTTATTGCATATTTGTAGCATTATGATTTTTCACAATAATTTATCTTATCTAAGTAATTAATTGATTTATTTTATAAAAATTGATAAAACATATTGGTGAACCCATTTATTGATTGAATATTGCAAACCCTAGGCTTCCCTTAGGGTTCTAGCCTTATTTTTCAAAATTTTAAATTTTTTCCTAGGGTTTTAGATTTTATCTATAATTTTCCCTCCTCGATATAAAATCAAAATTCCTTCACCCTTTTACCCTAGGGTTTCTCACTCATCTTATTGTTAAGATTTCTATTCACATACTTGCGATTCATTCTACCTTGTTTGGCTCATATTTGATTCATAATTTTTTTATTTTCAAAATCATCAGAGGTTTTTGTTAATTGTATTGATAAAATTAGAAACCTATTTTTTTTCACAAAATTAGTGTACTTATTTTTTAAAATTTAGAATTTACTAGTTTTAGTAAATTTGGCCTAGGGGACAAATGGTGTACCAATTTTCAAATTAATTATGGGTTTTGTCGATTTACTGGATTTAATAAAAAAATATTTTAGATTTAAAAAATTATCAATGGAACTATTATAGTAGTCATTTCTTCATCGTGCATATCATATAATGATAATATGGGTTACTCTTGGTATATACTTTTTAATTCAAGTAATAATTGTTCAAATTGCATAGTGTCGGTTATAAATATTCAACATCTTTCAAAATCATGCAATAAATTGGAGAAAATTAATTTACCATATAATTATGATTGGATTTAATCATAATTTATCTTATATGTCTATGCTAACTTTTACCATCCTCCCTCAAGGTTGTGATAGCTAATTTCCCTCTAAACAGGTCCATGCTATCACTATCCCAAGAGGTAAGGTGACCCATTATATAGTGATAAATGATGGTAAAAAACATTTATTTCCTCAACCCATTCAACCTCCCACATATATTCATGATTGTGTGTGTATGCATATTCAATCTAAAGTACATAGGGTTTGTGCTTGTGAAGCCCTTAAAGATAAAATCATCAATATGAGAAGGATAATAAAATATTTTCATAAGAAAAATCAATCATTCTATTAAAATATCACATCTTTGGAAAATCAGATTGCATATGCACATAACCTAGATTATTCTAGTTTTAATCATGTATTTACATCTCCATCTAACAATGTTGTGGCTAAAAAAAGTGCATATCAAAATGGGAAGCTACAATAGAATAAATATACAACAAATGATTCAAAAAGTATGCAAAAGACTAATAATATTTAAATTGGTATTCTAATAGAAATGATTAGAAACAATTTGATTAAACTTCTTCCTATACATCCTATAAGGAGATCAAAATACTATTGTAAATATCATAGAATGCATGGGCACCATAAAAATAGTTGTTTGGATTTGAATAATAAAAAATAAAGTATTTTTGATAGTGGTGATTCTATAGTAGATACATCAATCAAATAACCTACAGAGGAACAAGTGCAAGTAAAACTATTGGAAAAATTAGAATTAATGAAAAAGGCACAAAGATAAACAGTATGGATACCAAAAGATAATTTAGAACAAGAAAAGTTAAAAAAGGCACAATTAGGGTAAAAAGAGTACAAAAAGATAAAGATGAAAAAGAGAAACTACAAAAGGAATATATCACAAAGGCAATACATCTAAAAATAGTAAGAACAAAAGTTGCCAAAACAAGTTCAACCTAAGCAAGATAGTATCTTTAATAAGGGTTCCTAACAAAAGAGTTTCCAAAGGAAGAGAAGCCTAAAAAAGCCAAAGTTTCAAATATGGTTGAAAAGGGGGAAATTACAAGTCTCACCTCATATGAAGAGCCTTTCACTATCACTTCTCATAAAGATGGCAAACAATTTACAAATGTCAAGGTTATGAACTATCATGGTTTTTTTTCTATGTTATTTCTTATATATTTTGGAAATAAGATTCAACAATTAGATCGAACTAATGCATATACAATATGTGTGGGATCAATTAAGTTAATAGTTTCATTTGATTCAAAAGAGTGTTCTCTTAATTTTTGTGTTATTTCAAATCTAAATGCATATAATGTTGTGTTTGGAGCAAAATTAAAATCAATAAGAGTAATGACTGATAAAAACAAAGGTCTCATATCATTTGAACATAAAGACAAAGTCACTTCCATTTCAAAAGAGGAAACATCTTTAGAGAAAAATAAAAAATAGAAAGCATATCTTCAGTTAGTACACAAAGAAATATAGGTAATGGCATATCAACAAACACACAAGACACAATACATTTTCCAAATTAGATATCAAAAAATTTAATACCTTAATATGAATTAGTTTATTTTACATATCCAAACAAAAAATAAGACAAGAGTGGCATTTCAAAATTTAAAAATCAAGATGATGATGATTATAATAACATAGATTGGTATGATCCTGATGATATTGATTATACAAAATATGAATATGGCAACATGATACAAGACCTATACAAATGCATACCCTTAATGATATACTTCCCCTATAATATCATCATTCCTTGTACATATCTTCTTTTCTTATCATCTTTCATATATGCAAAAATAAAAAATCAAATATTATAAAGAATTCAAAAATCAGGTTCTATACATGCTTATGTTTAGTCAATTTGTATACTAGTTATTCAATACTTATTTATATCCAATTTCATATCATATAAGCTTTAGATGTGTACATGAGTGAATGGAGACCATACAAGTTTCAATTTAAAGAACCAGTTGAAGGTTATTTCACCATCCTAGATTTATAAATTATAAATAGATAAAAGTGCCTTATTCAAATAGAATCACCCTACATTATTGTCACATTCCATCGGCCTTATCCCAGAGAGTATAGGCTATCAATTCTTAGATCTAAACAAGACACATGCCTCTTAGATCTTTTATAAACATCAACAAGCTCCCTAGGGGCATATTATACACAAGTTTTATGCTTATTTGGCTATCCCTTATTGTTCATAACTCAATTCTTTACATTGCATAAAATCTATCAATGTTACTTTATTACACATTGTTATCTTCTTATATAATTTTTTGAATACAATAGTGTTACAAATTGCTCATATTGATCAATTACATGTATCCATGCATTATTTTCATGTTTACTTTCCTGCTTCCTTATATGTTTATATGCATGTGAGTGACATTTGAACATGTACCTTGTATGTGGTCCCTTGGCCTTATCTTATGTGATTTGTGTGCTTTGCATATACTCTTTATTTGTGTGGGTCATGGACATGACACTTGTTTACTAAGTTTGATTAGTTTTCAATGCCATGATGGACATCATGCATATTCTTAGCCTTTCAATGCCATGATGGATATCATGCATCTCTCCCCAAGTAGTTCTATTCAACAATTAGTACTCAAATGTGATCACTTATCTACATGCCTAATTAATTGATAAAATTTATCTTGATAATGCCACTACATAGGGTTGCTTCTACATGCATATCACATTACTATTTTTCTTAGTTTATATATATATATATATATATATGTGATGATGTCATGCTCCATGTTATCCTCACTACTTATATTAACATATTTTCATAAGATCTCATATGAATTTTTATTTAGAGATAAGTTATTACATAGGCTCAAAAACTCACCTTAAAATAAGGGGCATACACAATGTCTTGTCTCAGAGACCAATCTTCTTCAGTGTAGTACACAAACATAATTTTATATGTCTTACATAGTTGGTCAAGTTTTATACCTGAAAAGCACCCAAAAAAAGTTTTTAGACAAGATCACTACATTTAGACAAGGGTGAAACCTAACCCTATCCAAAATAGTGCATTGTTGTCCCAACATGAAAAAAAATCATTTATATAAATTCTCAGAATCACAAGTTGTATAGAATAGTTAGCAAAATATATATAGATTCAGGTTTGTCTCAAATTTTCTCAATTTTGGGGCATCATGCATGGCATATGTTCCAGGTTAGCACACAATTTTTTGTTCAGAATTTCATTTGTTATTACTCAATCTCAGAATCCATATACACCTATATATTATATTGGGGGCATGTGCATGACATATGACTACCTCCTTACTCAGTTTTGCACTAGTTTCATAGATGAAATGGGAAATATTTTTACTATCCACATTGTATACACTAGACCTAGATCATATTATCTTTTGGACCAATTTTCTATGAGTTTTGCAGCATTTTTTCACCATAAATGAACCTTATTCCATATGTAGTGGTTAGTTCACCTTTTTTTACACAAGTTTATGCACTTGAACAATCTATTATAATTCATATAAGGATTCCAAAGCTAATTCTCCCCTTTGGGTATGAAATGATGAAGTAAATCATACCTTGAGTTATTAATCATACTCTCCTAATTAATTAGGATTGGGGCATGCAAAATCCAATCCAAACTTTTCAACAAAAAATCAAATATTCAAGGGTCCTACCCTCTACAATCATTAGTTTTTTGCACTAGAAAACACAACGGTTCACATACCTAATCAAATGTTTCATTCATTGTTATTAGATGTATAATTTTTATTGTCTTTGCTTATTAATTTTTATCTTAAGTAAGGACTAATTTTTGAATGAAGTAGAGTTCAACATTGTGGCCTACATCCAAGACTATTTTTCAGAGTTAAGTTCAAGTACAATTTTTACTTTTAATCTAGTATTTTCACTTTACTATTTACAAGAATAAAATTGGAGAAAAATTAGACACATAAATTAAAATTTGATCTAAAATAATGCACTTGTGACTACCCTTTTTACACACTTAGCTCATGACTTATTCCATGATTTTTTGACCACTTTTATTCATTTTCCATGCAGGTAACCCATCCATATAAGCAAACCAATGATCCCAAAATGTATGTATTCCTCATGTAAGATAGTTTAGGTTTATACAGAGATTGTTCCATACTCTAAGATTAACCACTTTTACTCTTGGGACAACGATTCTCCTCATCACTGTTCAATTCCATCACTCTTGTCTTCCCACCATATAATGGATAATTACAATTTTTCAAACTCATGTAATGGGTTTTATCATAATTTTAGCAAGCCACATCCAAATTAATTCCAAAATTATCACTATAAATCCACATTTCAAATCATTTTGCACACAAGAGGATTTCATATTGAAAAGCACCAGAATTCTGATTGCACATTGAGAGAAAAGTCTCTATTTATCCAAACTATGAATACATATAGCCCTAATAGCCTCAAGCTAAGATATGAGTACAATTATAAGGTTAAAGGTCAAAATTGAATCACTTAATCACACCATGATTTTACCAACACTTAGAATTTTACACTAATATTTCACACACACCACCATAAGATGGAGGAACTACATGTAATTTGATCCCTCTTTGAAGTATTGTTATGCATCTGGTGATCAACACAAGGGGTGTTGAGGTCAAGCAAAATATAAACCACTAAACAGTTGCTACCCCATGATTTCATTTGTCCTATTGGTCTATTAAGATAAGGTTACAAGTGAAGGAAAAGATATACAATGGTTTTTATGACAGATCAAAGGATCACACACAGTCAATGGAACATACAGGTAAAGGTGAACCCATCACATAAAACTCAAAATTATATCACCTATAAGACACTGGATCTCCATATGACCCTATCCAAATAAAAAACTCTTGTTTGAAGATCCTTCAAAACCCTATTTCAGATTCACAGTCAGTCAACACAACTCTATAATGATTTTTAGCTTCATACACAGTCATGTATTCTAGTTTTCCAACCAAGTTGAATTTCCTTCATACGTCCCCCTTTATCATAATTCCAAATTTGGTAAGTTAAAAATTAGTTTGTGTCATTTATTGCATATATGTAGAATTTCGATTTTACATAACAATTTATCTTATCTAAGCAATAAATTCACTTCTTTTTCAAAATTTTATAAAATAGAGTGGTGCGATTAGTTGGATTGAGATTCATAAGCTTTGAGATATTTGTTATAATGATATTTATCAATATATTTATGGTTGAAGTTTTCAACTAACCGGAGGTCATAAACAAGTTTATCAAGTTCATGAAAATTACCATGAGAATGACCAACATTAGCATGCCACCATCAAAACTTATCTAAATTGTACCATGGTGGGAAAGGCTTGGATGGGTCAAAACTAAAGGGTTTATAAGGTGGCATTATTTAATTGAGATCTTGGAAACTCAAGGAAAGGTAATAAAGGTGTTGATTATTTGGATTATTTGAAAAAACTACTCTTGATTTAGGTTGGGAGGTTTAATTTGTGATGTTTTGGTGTTAATTACATTAGTTGATGTTTGAAAAAATTATGTACTATAATTTTGAAGAGGTTCAAATTAGTTCATAAGGAAATCTTGTCGCTTAGATTGATCAAAGGATTATTCAAAATTTGTAGGAGAGAATGACCTTAATTTGTATTGAAGTTGAGGCTTTAAATGGGTAGTGAAAAGTTTACAAATATTTTATTCTCTCATGTTATGATCCAACATATGTGCCAAAGATTTTCATCATTTGATGAAATCATGGGATGATTCCTTAGGTAATTTCATGACATTGAAAGTTTTTCCAAGGGTCTTTTTTGGAAGATAATGATATTGGAATTATTAATCTAGAGCATTGACTAGGTCTTCTATCTTTATCATTAAATGGGTTGGAATTTGATTGTACCATTCTAATGCATCTAAAACTAAACATTTTTCTATAAGCTTGGTAGTTGTATACATATGTGTTTAAATGCATTATTTGTAAAGGTTTCCAGATGTTATAATATTTAGAGTAAGATTAGTAGTCCCATCATATGGTATGGTTGGTGAAGCACCTCCAATGTCCATAGAAATAGTATAGGGAGCTAGAGGTTCATATTGGAGAGTTTGAAGCATCTTGTTATGAATAGGAGGTTAGTGTTAGCATCCTTGAGAGGAGGAGGTGTAAAGTTTTGATTTGGTTGATTATAAATAACCTTTTGAGGTTGATTAGCCTTTTTAAAGGATACTTTTACATTTGGATAACTTGTCTATTATTAATAACTTGCAAAATAGCCATTTGCTCTAGCACCTTAGCAAGTAATTGTGTACTATCAATATGAAGATTTTGAATAGGATTATTACTAGTACTAATGATAGAGGAGTATTACTATGATAATGATTGATAATGTTGTTGTTAAAAGTAGGATTGTGGATTTATGTTATATACATTTATGTAGATTTGTTAAGGTTTTTAAGTATTCCATATTAGGAAGGGGTATAAATAAATTTTGAGTCAATTTCTTTGATATGTTAATAATAATTTTTTGGATCACTATCAGAAAAGAGTGAAACCATATTGCATTAGATAGATCAAGATTGAGATTGACTAAAATTTCACCAATTATGATTTACTTGTAATGGTGAAAATGGGGGAATAAAATAACAACCCATATATAATCTAAATGGGTTGAGGCTCACTAGAAAAACCCTAATAGGAGATATCTTAGAAAATGATGGACAAAGTTTATAAGCTAGGAAAAGAAAAATGTGAAAATTACCAAACATAATAGTGGGGTAAAATTTAATTTGGGTTCACCAAAATGTATGTAGGGTGAATAAAGTAAACAATATAACTATATTTTAAGATAGGAAAATAGAGAAGGACATATTATATCCAACACACATACAAGATATCACTCCACAAAGCAAGGCCCTAAGCAGGAGACATTTTTAATAAAAGTATTAAGATTATAATTAGGAAGTCTATGCAAATATTGACAAAAAAATAACTACTTGGATCTAAGGTGCAAAGGGGTAAACTAAAGAGATATAAATTCCATTAGGTAGTAACCAAGAGGTATCTAAAATGAGGATATAATGAATAGGTATAAGCTAATTTAAAAAACATGCAAAGATAATAGATACTAACAAGCATATGCTAATGTAAGCATAGAAGATAACAACATATCAATTTATAACATACATACACATAAATATAAACACCAAAGAAAATAAAGAAAGAGTATAGGGATATGGAAACTTACCTTGGGTTGAATTTTTGGTGTATTAATCTCCCCCTTGTTTGAAGTGTCAACTTGTGAGTAATGTTGGAGAAAATGAAGATGTTAGGAGTAATACCTGAGCATTCTTAGTTGGGGACTATAAAGAATAGGTGTACCTTATTGATTCAACTTCTCTTCTTATGACCTTCAAAGACCTTGTGCGAACTATACATTTAAGTATAAGCCCATATGCCCTAATTATTCTTGTTTGTACTAAGGGTGGATTTATGTGTGTGATAAGAGTAGATCAAACATGTTTCTTATTAAAAATTATAGTTGGGAACCATATATAAACATAAAATAATTATACGTAACCTATCTTAAAATTAGACAGATTAAGCTTAACTGAGTTAGTATAAATGAAAATAGTATTATGTCAGCCCAACTGATACAATATTAAAAGTTACAATAAAGATAATCCTATGTCGACCCAACTAATATAGTAAGAAAATATAGGGAACAATGAAATTTTTTATTTGCGGGGCCAATATAGTAGGAAAAAAGATTGCAAACATGAAAATTTGAGGAAAGGGAACAAACTAAGTCTAGATTAAGCATATGACATGGTAATGAATAAAGGTAAATATAATAAATTATCATGGAGGAACCTCTCACAAAGAACCACTAGTTAGCCTAACTCAATTCTAATGCACTCGTTAGGGTGATTCAAGGAGATTGATATGCTGACGAGTCCTAAAAGAGAAATTGTTAGTGAGTGACAAATATGAGGTGCATACATGATTTATATCATCTCTCATCCTTTATGGGTCAGATGATTATAATATATAAAATAAAAATTTACAAGAAAATATGGTCATAGAAGGGTGGTGGTTCATTGTCTAAACATATGATGGTTGGCATTCATACAGGTGGCATGCTTAAAATTCTAGTTATTTGGTGTTGTCAATAATATCCTAGGTGTAATATAGATTTGGAGAATGCTGGTTGGCATGTCACATGGTAGGAAAAATTTGACACATGGATATTGAGTGTGTATATTCATGTGCAGAACCATAAAGACATGTACGATAAGTATAAATATGCTAAAAAACTTGGAGATGTACCACAAGATGATCCAAGGGATGTGCATTTGCCACAGGGGGATATATTACATGCAAATTTAAGATGTGCATGCATGGTATTAGATTGTTACATGATACGTATTAAGTTGTGGAAAATCAATAAGGTTTTGTAAGGTTGTGTTTGTGCTTCCAAATATCATGTGTGTAAGGAGCCTAAATTATAAGTGACTAGTCTTAGACCTACATGAAATATGCATAATCATTCACCCTTTCTTGAGGAGAAATGGTCCCTCATTGTATCTTTTGTTAGCTATAGAAATTAAACCTAAAGTTGTTTAATATTGTACCACATAGCATGATAAGCATATTGCCTTGCCTTAAACACTTAGAACAATTAATTCACATATTGATGGGTGTGCATTATTGTCATTTGTATAATCTGATCCTTTAATATTGGGTGCATGCATAATATAATTCAAATTTTAAGGAGGTTGTACTAGTTTTGGTTCAATAAAAAGGTGGAAAGTAAGGTTTGAGGAGTTATACATTGAATATTCAGTACAAACCTAAGTATTATTGTAGGTCAATAATAGATGTGTTCTCTCCAACTACATGAAAAATGGTGTATGGACCATAGCATAAAGGATTGATATTTATTTGTGGACCCTTTAAGTATTCCTTCTGAAGATGCAACCAAACCATATCACCCATGTTGAACTAATGAGGTGTATGGTGTGCCTCATGGCACTCTTTGTACTTCAATTGTTGGCACAAGAGTATCTAATAAACCTATTGATGAGTGTTCTGAATGTGTTGCAAAATCTTATACACTTTATTTAATTCCTTTACCTATGTGCATGACTGCATGCTAGATGGGGCACAATAATATATGTGTAGGGGTGCCATTGTATGAAATTTGAGGCATGTATATAATGGACTATGCCTTGTAGAGTTATGAAAAGCTCTATTATATGCATGTTGAATGTATAAAACATTTCATCTCAAGTGCATAGATGTACACTATTTTACATGTGTAACAAATGAACATGTAATGTTGATAAAATTTATTTGTCCATTTGTGTAGAGATGTAAAGTTGTAGATCAATACAATTTTTTATCCATCATATCCCACAAATATTTCCATAAGTGGCTGAAAAAGTGTGGGTGATGATTAGACATAATGGATGCGAGTAAACCAAAATGAACCCAAATATGGTTTAAGAAAAACTGTGTGGTTTATTGTGTGTTAATGTTCTTCTTGTAGGAAATCATGATGTCCATCTTAGATAACCTATACAATATGAAAAACAAAAAGTATTACTAAATTTTGTGTGTAAGCACCTTGAATTGGGCTGGGCTAGTGTTAATATTTGATTTACTTTTTTTACAAGTTTTTAACTTGTTTGGGGTGTAAATTGGGCACAATTTTGGTGCGATATGGAAACACAAATTGCATTAGGTTTTAACAAAAAAAACTCTTATTTGAAAAAAAATATTAGTGACATAAGTTAGGGCTTTATTTATATTTATTTTTATTTTTATGTGACTTTATTTCTCTTACCACATTGTGAACAAGAGGAAATGATACGAGATGAGATGAGTAATCACTAACAATGAGATGGGAAAAGACAAATATAGAGATAGAAATAACTCATAAAATATTTAATTCACTATGCAATCCTTAGGGATTTGTTTACACTTTTTAGGTTTATTCATTCATTATTAATTTTTTAAATGTTAGTTTATTAATTTATGTTAGCAATTTACAAAGAATAGGGGTTATATAAAATTTAAGCTTATTTTCTCTCTCGTTTTGCATTAGGGTTTAGTGATTTTGCTTTGGAATTTTTTGATCGTTACTAGGGTTTAGGGCCCTTTTTATTTTTAATTTCTATGGTTTAGGGCACTTGCTTGGGAATTTTTAAATTACATACATACTTTTGTACTGTGAAGTAATTGTTGGAAATGTCATTATAAGTTTACAAAAATTAAATCAAGTAGCCTTAAATAAGTATGAATTATTCTTTTTAGCTTTTTTTCAGCTATCATCATCCAAGGAAAGCTATGCAATAAACATAAAAAACCCTATAAAAATATCTATAATATTTAGGAATAAAACCTTAAAAAAACCCATTAAAACCTCTAAAAAATATAGGAAGAAAACCATACAAAAAACATTTTAAAAACATGTAGGGGATGATTGAGCTATGCATTAGCACCGATGGAAGGAATATATGAGGCTTGACATGTGGATCAAGTTTCATTGAGCATTGAGGGATAAATTTAACTATGTGCTATCTATGCAATATGCTTTTGTAAAAGATAGGTAATTTTTAGCATACATTTGCATTGATAATTGGGCCCCACTAAAATGTTTTTTTACCCATAAAATGTTGGTGGCATCCTCGATGCTAAAAAAGTATCCCCATGACATTTTTGAGCTTCCACCCTTATGACAATTCTAGGCCCATTATGATGCACACTAGTTATGATTGATATCTTAACATGTTTGGGAAAATGTAAGCTTTCTACCATTTCAAAGTTTTTTGATCTATCACCTTTGGAGTTGATCCAACTTCACCATTACATCTATAAGAAGAAAAAAACCTTGTTTTTAACCTTCACTTTACCAAAGAAAGTAGTTCAAATGGTGATTTCATCACATTTATTATTTTAAATTTGTTGTTTTTCAGTGTACATGACAAAATAAATTTATAGGCATTAAATCTTGTCAAAATTTGATTTGATTTTATGCTTATTCCTTTTTGACCTTTTCCTACTTATTTCTTGTTAAAAAATTATATGCACCCCTTAAAAAATATTATATAAATACATAAAATAATATATATTTAAAGAGTAATATCATTCATATATATATATGATATTATTATTTAAATATATATCTCACACACAAACAAATTGATATATATATTATTTTAACCTTTTAAGGTTCAGCTTATGTAAATATTATGTTTGATTAAATGGCTGAGGAGACTAAATCAGGGAAATAATATGCATAAAATATAGCCACTAATTTTTTATATAGAATTGACTAGCTTTGATTTTTCTAAAAATGATAATAAATAATGTAAATAAAGACTATCTGGAAAACTCCTGATATAGATGATCTGAGTGCTAGAAATTGAGATAGATGCTGGTTTGAGTGTCATCAACCATATCCCTATGTCATAACCTCTCCTGGATAATAGTACCACAATTGGATAGTAGCGCCATGTGGCTCTAGTGTCTTGATATTGGCATTAGTGTCCTCTTTGTAGGATTATCCCAAACTTTTGGGTGCACCTATGTTTGGATTCCTAGGGTCTGTTCCTACATGCATGAATTTTAGAACTCTATATTTTACCTATAATGATTGTTTTATGGTGCAAACCCTAATCCTCCATGAAAGTAGGGCATGATCTAAAAAGTTTGTTTGTTAATAGGATAAGCTGGGCCTCCTCAACACCCCATTGTGAATAATGTTGCCTACATACTAGTACTCTGAGTAGGGATCAAGCTTGACACAGTTCTCCCCACCTAAGTGCTGGTGCAAGTGTAAGTGATGATAGTATGATAATGGCCTTGAGTGCCTTGAGTGCGCTTGAGATTGGAAATATGGAAAATATGAGCTTAGGGCTGATGTAAATGGTAGTATGTATAAGTAGGGAAGAATAAGTATTGATAACCTTAATTTTGATCAACTTATTTCATGTTTGAATAGGTATTTTGCATCTAATTTCCATGTCATGGATATAGGGCTAAAAGTAATATATTTATAGCATTCTATTACTTGTGTAGATAATAAAAAGATGTCAAGGTTGACCTTAGAAGTTAGGAGGATTTTGATTTTGAAAATATATTCATTTGGGAAAGTTAGGGTAAAGGACATAGGTGCCATTTTGGGTACACTAGTGCCACATGGCTCTAGTATTCTTATCATGGTGCTATTGTCCAGCTGGCAGAACACTGGGCATGAAGGGTTAGGATCATGAAATAAGGGTTTGGGATTATATTTGAGATAATTAAGGATGCATATAGCATGCACAAAGTTTGGATGAGTGTGATAATAGGATCTAAAATATGTCTAGGGTTAATCTAGAGATAGGTAGTCTCAAGTGGCACTCTTAGCACTCAAATACCACTTTTAGGTGATTACATATATATTAATAATTAAAATTTTTATTCATGTAAAACATTATAAATCCCTTATAAGGAGACAAGAAAACATGATATAAAACCTTATCAAACTACAAGGTCACATTATTATCTATAACTAAACTAACCTATACTAGTACCCAGGAAGTTATATGCCCCCGACTAAATGAAGCCTAGTCTTCATCTTCTTCTTCAACTTTATCTACCTGATGGCTCACCTGAGTGTTATTATTTTACACGTAATTCTAGTGATGTAGGCGCTCTTTCATGTTTATTATATCTTATGCTATGCTCATCAAAGTGTTGTACATTCAATGTATCTCATTCGTGTTAATACAAACCATAGTTAGTATTTGGGTGTGGAGTCTTGCCTCTTTCCCATTATTTTCCATGAAAATTTTAATATGAATCAGGTTGTCATTAATAGTTTCCTTCAGGTTGAAGTGAGACATAAAGAACTCCTTGATTCTCCTAGTCAAGACCTCTAACTCTTTTTATTGTTATATATTTTTGTTATTTTGTTTAGCCACCAGGTTTTTAATGCAATCCATAGCTTCATTTATGGAGTGAATCCCAATTATTAATTCCTTGAGATTGTATATCATCATATTTCCCTAGTTGGGCCTACCACTAGTGGGAAATGAGTTTTCTCCAGTTTCTATTCCCCTAACATTTTATGCTTCCTTAATCTTGATGGATAATTATATTTTCACTGGACCTTTTTGTGGTACCCCTGCCTTCCATTTGTTGACATCTTTATCACTTCCATTCTTAGGCCCATCCATTTTCTACTTTTTTAATTTAGATCTTATTTTGGTAGCTCGCTCCTCCTTATCCATATTTTTCCTTCTTGAAATATAGCATAAAAGTGTCTCCATTTATAATTTGCTCTCTTTTCACCTTCCTACTATGCACTAGTATTTGGTGTTGTTATTTTTCCCCCTCAAGTGTGCTCCTACTCCCCCATCATTCTTTTGTTGGTTCCTACCCCAACTCTAGTTTTGTCCACCTGTTCAGTGTAATGGAAATAAAAATCATCCTATCCTTGAATCCCTTCATTGAATAATGCATTCCTTTGTTTCATCTTGTCATCCATGTAATCCTACTAGTCACATGGAGTTGTGTATGATGGAGATTCCATTACTACATCGATTCTTTCTATTACAATGATGGAAATTGATAGTAATAGTCTAGTCACTTGTAGTAGTGCCATATCTATCCCTATGAGGCACTCAAAAAAAATTTCCATCCTTTTCTCTTCCTGGAGAACATATAAGCTTCCAAATTTTCTCATTAGTAAATTCTTGGGTGCTTGGTTTACTTTTGTAGTTGACTGACAATGTCTATACTAGGATAAATCTTGTCCCTTTTGGTAAGTTACTAAACTCACTTGCCATAAACTTGCCTTTCTTGCCTCCTCTTTACCTACACTATACAAATTAGTATTTTCCATTCTAGTAGTTTTGTGCCCATTATGGATATTTAATCACTACTTTCTTCCTCCTTTTTCTCTCTTATTTTTTCCATTAGTTAGATTATTTACTCCTTCCATTACTTTAGCTAAATTTATGTTTTTTTGGAAAAATATTTTGATATTATTTCCCTTGGCACTAAATTATTTTTTACCATTATTCCTTTTGTTTTCCATCCCACTATCCACTATTTGGGGCATTCTCTGATAATAATTTCCTTTAATTCATCCATTTACTTGTCTTCAAAGAAATTTCTCATGTTTCATATTTTGTCAATCGTTGGAGTCATTAGACCAAGATTTGTGAGCCAGTTTGCTGTTTAGTTTCCTTCCCTTGGCGTGTGGCTCACATTTACCTCCTCAAAATGGTTTCATATCAAGGACACTTCTTCCATGATTATTTTCAATCTCTAATTTAAGTTTTTATTATTATCAATTACTTTGATGATAATAAGAGAGTTTCCTTATAATTCTAATTTTTTGATATTTTATTTCAAAGCCATCTTCATTCTTAGTACTAAGCCTTCATCTTCTATGATATTATTTGTATTGACTCTAGTAGAAACTACCTTATAGGTAATAACTCATCCCATGTGTTTTTTAATAATATCCCCTACTCTAGACTGTTTGAGCCCCATCGAAGTTAACTTTATGCCATCCCTATTTTAGGAGAAAACATTTCACCTTATTTATTATTAACTTTTTTCTCTATTTATTACTTGGTTTCATGGAGTTGTACATTTTTATGAATTCCCATAGTTATGAAAAATTCTAGTTTACTTGGGGTATGCTTCCTTATTCTTAGGTTGCCTAGTTATTGTAACAATCTAGATAATATTGGCTTCTATCTCACTTCAGAGTTTACTTCTAGACTTTTGCTTGCCCCTCTCTTTAAATATTATCATATTTCTTTCAATCCAAAATTTCTATGCTAGGAGGCTTGGGCCCATATCCCATATATCCTTTAAAATGTTCAATTTATTGTTACATTGCCAAGCTTTTAAGTGATTTGGTAAATTATCACTTAGGGTCAAATTCAAATTATACTTATCTAGAAATATGTTCCACAATCTTGATGTGAAATTATAATGTAACATTAAGTATTCTATGCTTTCCTCACTATTTAGGTACATGACACATATTGTTGGTCCTTGAAACCCTATTCTTCTTAGATTTTCCCCTATCAGGATATTTACATGCATATCCAACCATAAGAAAGCTCTTTATTTCTACCAAGATTTTAAATTCCATATGTGATTCCAAATTGTATTTATTAAATCCCTTTGATTGGAGTCTATCTAAGTAACATAAACCACCTTTACTGAGTATACCCCTATTCTTTTTGTATTCTAATTTATTGTCTCTCTATCTAGACTCTAGGAAATTCTAAAACTTATATGCCATTGTAAACACCCTAATTTGGTCAAGCAACCACAAGTACTATTTCTTTTATTGATTTTACCCATGATGGTCTTAGTGATGAATATAATCCTTGTTTGCATGGTCATTTTAAATATTTTGATCTTTCTTATGTCTTATTTTCCCTATTTGTGGCACTCCCAGTGGTCCTAAGTCACCTTCTCCCAGTCACAAGGGCCCCTATCCTATCTTTCTTGGTTTTAGTTATAATTTAAGCCTTAGGACACTAGCACCATTTTTAGGATAATAGCTCCATGTGGTGCTAATGTCCAATTATGGATCTAGTGTTAGATGGAAATTTTCTCTCATGTTTGAGTCCTAACCCTTTCTTGAGCCTTCTCTTATGTTTTTTATCCATATTTTATAACTTGTCATCCAATTAACAAGGTATTATATTCAAATCAAAGTTCCTTCTATATAAATATCTTCATAAGGATTTTACATCTAACACTTCTATTTATGGCACATAATTATATAAAATCAATACATAGTACAACTCAATATTCTATGTACTACTCAACTATCACATTTAGACATTGTATACTTGATTAAAGAAGATCCTAAGTAAAATTAATTCTAACATACTATGTAAATTTATCATGCACATTCCTAAAGGGAGAACTACATGCTATTTGAGACCCCTAGCATTGGGGTTAATGTAGGTAGCATCCAAGGTAATAGGGGTTCTACTCTTCATGATAATAATATCCCACAACCCAATTTTCCCTTTCATTTTGCATTTGATCCATTTATTATTTCATGTGTGTAGGTATTCACTAGATTTTTAGAAGAGATTCAACTAAAATAATGACATAGGTGAGTTCCTAAATGACACAGGACCACCTATAGGACCCCCAGAACCTCTTGAAGCTTCCCTAAAAGTTTTATACAGTTATTACAGGATGGAAAAAAGAACCATGATTGGACACTAGCACCAGATGGTGCTACTGTCCTGACTATTCAAGACTATATTTCAACCATAGTTAGGAAACAAAAGGTGTCTACCAATTTATCTAGCCTATTTTAGTTCTCTAATATGCATAAAGGCCTATTTACCTCTAGATAAGTACGCTTTATCTTCTCATTTACTATTTTGGGAAAGGTTAATTGAATCAATTATTTTTAATTTTAATTCTAGATTAACATCATACTCAACCCTTTAACAATATACGATTTACACTAGTTAAGTCTTAAAAGGTTAAAACATTTGGTGAACCTGACTTAGTTCAAATATTGCTTAAAACCCTAGTTTTGCCTAGGGTTTATCTCTTCCCAAATTTTGTGCACTAAATCAGGGTTACAAACTTTTTTTTTTCTAATTTTTTTCTTAACCTAGATCATTTAATCAATCCTATATTATGGTTTCATTTATTAATGTAATTTTTTTTTTACAAAATAACCCTCATTCAAAACCCTAGATCCACATACTAGGTCCCTATATATCTAAATACTATCAATTAGGGTTTCACTTACAATCATATTTTTAATTTCACACTTAATTACATTTTTTCTCAATTGCACATATACTTATGTTATATTATATTCTACCTCTGGTGTGTTTGCTATTCATTGTTTACATTATCTTGTTTGACAAGTTTAAAATAACATCTAAGAAGTTTTCTACCTCTCACCCAATTGACTAGATTTTGAATTTATCTCATTATTATAACAATGAATAGATAAATTTTAAAGATTGTACATTAAAACATAATGATGATGATGATGATGATGATGATGAAAATTATTATAATGATGGATATGAGGATTATTATGAGCATGCCAATGCCAATGCAAATGCAAATGAAGATATATTAGATACATCATCTTCTATTTCCTCTCCCTCTTCTCTTACACCTCAATATCAAACAAACAATATAATCCCAAAAGAGCCTCTTATTGGTAATGCTTTGTTCCAATGTGATCCTAGATTTTCCACTACTTTTGCTATCTCATTATTCAAATTAAATTAATATAAGTGCAATACACGAAATCCACTTTTGCATGATTCAAGTAAAGTAGATAAGAAAAATGCACATTCTTTACCATTCTTAGTTAAATTCAAAAAAACATGTACCAATGATATTACACCTTTTAAAAATGCACAAAATAAGGTAGATGAAACTATTTTATCACCTTCTTCTACATTTCAAGCTCAATTCAATGTTATTTACAACAAATTGATAATGCAAATGTCTTTAACTCTTCTCTTGCATGTCATAATATGCAAAAAGAAAACATGATTGATGCTTCTTCTACCCTTGACACCAAAATTAAAAGTGATATTCATTCCTGCATTCAAGACATAGATAGTGAATAAATGCATTGCATTACACCTACACATGATGACACATTGCATAATAGTAAAAAATTAAAATCTTCTCTTACTCTCTCCCTTAATGAGCATGTAGATGATACTTACTCTACTCTTACTTCTACAAATGAATTAAACTTTTATTTTGATGAACCTTGGGATAATGATGATTAATGTGACTATGATGAAGAGAACATAGAATCTACACCTTCTAGTTCTCCTCCTACCTCACCTATTTGTCTTGTTCAAAAAAATACCAGGTCACATGTAAAAAAACACACACCCATATTATTATGTTCATAATTTACATTTACTTGAGAATAAAGTACATTCTATTAGATTAGCATGTGATACTTTTTAAAAATTTAATAATATAAAAGATACCAATGAATCTCCCTCAACTCCACTTTCTAAAATAGAACCTATTTCTAAAACTAACTCAAACAAGGGTGATGGTTCATTTCCCTCTAACCAGGTCCCAACTATCACACCTCCAAAGGTTAAAGAGATCAAACCAACCCTCCCTAATAAATATTCCCAATGCAATATACCAATGGCTAAGATAAATAAAAAAGTTCAAAAGTTAAATAAATCCATTGATAATGATAATATAGCTTCAAAAGAGGTAATCTCCTTGATGCATGTTGTGGTTGATTTACAATAACAAGTACATCATCTCACATTGAAAATTAAAACATACCACTCATGTGTGGATTCCAATGCCATCCATAATAATCCCATTCCACATAGTATTTTCAATGAAACATTACCATCAAAACTATATAACTGTATTTACCAAAGTTTGATGGACATGGAGATCCATACTTACATCTTGAAGCTTACAGGAAAACTATGACACATGTTACTAGTAGTCTGAATCTTTTACAACTATTTTAAAGGATTTTAGAGGGTTAGGCAATAGAGTGGTTTCATCATTCAATCTCTGGTGGTTCACTACACACATATAATGATTTAAAAGAGGTATTTCTCATGTGTTACATTTAAAATAAGGGACCTCAAGTTACATATGAGAGGTTTCCTTCATTACATTAGGGCTAATAATAAATAATCAATGCATATATTCTAAGATTCAAAACATGTATGCATCATTTGATCCACTAGCCAACAAATTAAGAGGTACAATACCTTTTTGTTCAAGGTCTCATTCTTCCTATTCGAGATAAATTGTTATATGAGACATCACAATCATTCAAACATCTATGTTACATATCTTTGGGATTAGAGAAAATTTTGGGACTAGTGGTTACACCTTTAGAGGAAGATTTGGATGTAGGATTCTCAGATCCCTATCCATCAAACATGGTACAAGAATTGACTCCACTTCCAATTAATAAATCAGTGAAATAGAAATAATTGATAGAGATACTCAATAAGGGCAAAGATCCACTTCATAGGGCACCTCTTATAGTGAGTAGAGTATAGGACACACACAAATGGGTTATAAATTTTTTAGACAGGGATAGGCCTCATGACATGTTTATTACATTATTAGACAGTGAGATGATCACACTTAATCCTACTAATCATCATCCAACACACCATTTGCACATGGTATAAAATAAGCCATATTACAATTTCCATAAGATAAATGGACATTCATATAATCATTATTATGCACTCCAAGCATGCATTCGCCAAAATGCCAATTAGGGCATTATAACATTTATATAAGGGGAATTGAGATCTTAGTTTCCATACTCTCCTAGATCACACTCCTCTACAATAGAGTTATCTCAGGATGTTCCCTTTGAGGAGCCACTGGTTACTCATTGTATGAGCCATATGGTTTGTAGGACACCTAGCTATGAGTGATATCATACACCACAACTTCAATAGAGATGGTAGCCATTTCACTAAGATTAGAGCATAAATTCAGTTCGTACACCAATAAAGACATATGGAAATAACTACAAAGATCAAAGCACAACATTAGTTCATACACAAATCAAGATATATGGAAATAATTACAGAGATCAAAGCACAACTTCAGTTCATACACCAATCAAGATAAATAAAAAAAACTACAGAGGTTAGAGCACAACATTAGTTTGAACACCAATAAAGATATTTAGAAACAACTATAAAGCTTAGAGCACAACTTTAATTCAAACATCTATCAAGATATTTGGAAATAATTACAAGGATCAACACATAACCTCAGTTTGAACACTAATAAAGATATTTGATAGAGATCATAGAGTTTTGATTACATTTTCAACATACCAACAAATATATCTCTTTACTACAGAGTCTACACACCTAGCTTCTAGTAGTGTATGATAAACAATTTCAATTTTCGAGTCTCCTTCTATTCTGAAATAGCATGAGCAGTATGGTTGTTGGTTCTCCATGCCATTTGGGTTTAGATAGGGCATACCATAGTCACATGATCTATGTGTATATATATTACATAATACCTATAAAACCTATAACAATGAATAATAAATCCTAGTCCACTACACATATACCTAAACATTCATAAATAGATAAAAATTCTTCAACTCTACTTCGATAAATACCATATACCAATACACATATCGTATGTGAAATGATATATGTATTTATACATGTGGGCTAGCATCATATGACCCCATGAATATATGATACCATGATCCTCTATATATTACACTATTTCATGTATCCTATAATAGATCTATACCCTGCTTCTATCTACAGCCACAAATGAAGCTCATAAAATGGTGAAGAACTTCTACAGTTGTGGAAATTTGATAGTAATAATTAGTGTTAATAGTATATCATTATGGCTCCCTATATGATGATTCTCTGCATCCATAGTACATAAATATCTATAAGCCTTCTATATAGATTGATGACCTATATCCTCATGTAGTATGGTTCTTTGCCTATAAATAGGTAGCCATAAAATCTTACACACATCCTCTAGAGTAATGGTCATCTCTCCACTCGATAACCAAGAAGTGTAGGTATCTGCATCCCATCTCTCACATAATGTAGTCATCATGTGTTTATCCTAAGGTATAGGATCTAGGAATTCCACATGTATCAAACCCGCTCTCTCAAGAATGATCATCTCAACATATGATGGGGGTAGACCCTGTAGGGTCTCCATCATCCATCTGGTCCAAAAATCTCTCATATAGATGTCAACCTATAAAAGTACAACCAAATCAAACACGAGTAACACAAAATCAAAACCAATGAATAACATTAGACATGAGAAACTAGTCAATAATAATCAACATTACAATTCAGGCCTACTGGACACTAGCACTATATACAAATAATAGCACCACATCCTGGACACTAGTGCCAGTGCCTAGACAGTAGCACCCATATAAGGACAAAAGCACCACTTTTCCAAAATAGGCTTTAAAATAGTAAGATTTTAGTAAAAATAGTAAAAAATACAATACAAATGATAATAATTGACACAATATGGACACCTTACCTGGGTAACCTCCTCCTTAGCCTAGATCCATGCCTCCACCTCCTCATATTAGGTCAAACTGACTCCTCATCTCCTCAACATATTCTCTAGCTCAGACAAACAATTGCTCTCAAATCAAATGCTTCAAATGAATTGACAAACTAATCAAATAACCTATTTAAGTCACATTAATAGAATTCCACCTTATTAAGGTTGACTTTGTGTGCCAATTTCACCAACTAATACTAATTTATTGCCAACATGATATCTTGAGGACTGTAACTCTGATTTATGAACCATCTCTTACACATGGAACTTGACATCAATGTGTCATGCCCTATATTGGTTAAACCAATCTCCTGATCAATTTTAACTCTAAAAAAATACAAAAATGATATTACCATAATAAACTCAATATACACAAAATATTTATCCCCTTCCCAAATTTAACAATCCACACCATCATAATAAATAAACTATTCAAACTTAATAGAACATCACACCTGTTAATTAGCACTAATATAACCGATCATTACCACTTTGGTTAGATACTCTCACCATGGTCTCAACTCTCTCACCAAAGGGGGGGGTAAATATACACATATTTATTCAGATATATAAAGGTTCATACACACAAGTTCACTCAAATACATATTCATACACACATGTCTATGTAGATATTCAAATATTCAGATGTACATGTTCACATAGATACACAAGTCTAATTAGATATAAATATTCAAACATATAGGTCTACATAGATATATAGATACTTAGATGCACATGTTCATATATATAAACACATGTTCACTCATATACAAATTTAGACATACTGGTCTACACATATATTTAAATATTTTGATGAATAGGTTCACATAGATATACAATCAACTCATAAACAACTATTCAGACACATAGGTTTACATAGATATATATTTAGTTAGATACAACTATTTAGATATACAGTCTACCTAGATAAAACTATGCAGATATATAGTTTTAACTCAGATATATAGTCTCACTCAGATATATATATGTTCAAATACATAGCTACATTACTCATATATCAAGATTAGGGGGAATGATGCACAACACATGTCCTTAATATCTATTTTCATATTATTAAGTTACACCCAATATCATCACCAGGGTGTCACTAGGTTTTAATAAGTTTGGGTCACACGACCATCTATAGTGGTTGATCCATAAAATTCCACCAAACCCAGTTTACAAGCCCAGATTTAATTTAGATAATAGAGTGGGGGAAAGCGAGCCTTATTTCTCCACACATTGAATTTACATACTCAGATTTAGTAAAAATATTAGGGTGGGGTAAGAAAATGTTTTTGTTCTTCCTGATTTAGTGCACCATTCAGAATTAGTACAGAGGAAATCCGCACCATGGAGTTCCTCTTCGTAAATTTCACTTCAGCTCCTATCCACTTCTCTGGCCAAGCAGTGGGCCACATCCAAAACACATTCACATAGGTAAGTATAGGTATGCATTCCTATTTTTATTTTAGTCTAGTACTTTGATTTCATTGTATTACTAAAATAAAAGGGGGGCAAATGTAAACACATTAATTTGCTCAAGCAACCACAAGTACTATGTCTTTTATTACTCTTCAACATGAAGGCCTTAGTGAGGAATATAATCCTTATTCACATGGTCATTTTGATATTTCTTATGTCTTATTTTATCTATTTTTGGCACTCCCAATGGTCCTAAGTCACCTTCTCCCAATCACATGGGCCCTTAGCCAGTCTTGCTTGGTTTTAACTCTTCTTTAAGCCTTAGGACTTTAGCATCATTTTTAGGACAATAACACCATATGGTGCTAATGTCCGATTATGGCTCTAGTTTTTTATGGGAATTTTATCTCATGTTTGAGTCTTAACCCTTTCTCAAACCTTATCTTATGTTTTATATCCCTATTTTTTCAGCCAAAAAACAAGGTATTATATTTAATTCAAAGTTATATATAAATAGCCTCACAAGGCATTTTACATATAACACTTACTATTTTGGTACATAATTACATAAAGTCAATAAATAGTGTAGCTCAACACTCTACATACTACTCAACTATCACATCTAAACATTGCATGCTTGATCAAAGAAGGCCTAAGCAAAATTTATGCTAGCATACCATGCAAGTTGATTATGTACGTTACCTAAAGAAGAATTACATGCAATCTGAAACCCCTAACATTGGGGTTAATATAGGTAGTAGCTAGGACAACACGGGTTTTTCTGTACATGATCATAATATCCCATAACTTGTTTTTCCATTTTTTTAAAAATTTGGTCCAATTATTGTTTCATGTGTGTAGGTATTCACTAGGGTTTTAAAAGAGATTCAATCAAAATAGTGACATAGGCAAGCTCTCAGATAACACATAACCACTACACGACCCCCAAAACCTCTTGCAGCTTCCCTAAAAGTTTTAGATAGTTCCTACAAGAGGGACACTAGAATCATAATTGGACACTAGTGCCACATGGTGATATTATCCTAATATTGGTGCTAATGTCCAAGATCATATTTAAACCACTGTTAGGAAATGAAGGTGTCTGTTTGTTTCATTTCCCTAATTTGTAAAAAGGTCAATTTACCTCCAAATAATTACTCTTTCTCTCTCATTTACTATTTTGGGAAATTTTAATTGAATTAGTTATTTCCAATTTTCATTCTATATTAGCATCATACTCAGCCCTTTAAAAACATAGGATTTACACTAGTTAAGTCTTAAAAGGTTAAAATAGTCATTCAGAGCCTTCTAAAATTAGTTCTGGGTTTCATCCACATTCTAGAATGTTTTCTAAGTAACAATCTTACGGCTTGATTCCATGCCTTCAATTCGATAATATTTCACTTTTTGTCCCCACTATTTGATTATTTATTCTCTGATGCCTGTAAACCTTGGGTCCATTCTCAAAGGTTTCTAGGTTACCAAACTATCTTTCTAGAAGTCTATATCCTCTCCATTTTTGACCTATCAAAATAGGCCTTTCAAGATGATCTCTCTGGCTTCCTTCATACTGTTCCAAATGGTAGATCTAATCAGAAGATCCCAGGGTATGAATATTCTATCTCAATTATTTTCATCAAGGTATTTTCCTTTAAGTAATTCAATCCATCCTTCCTTCAAACTTATCTCGACCCTTCAAACAAACTTTGCTAAGAGTTCTAAGTTTACCTTTTTGAGGCTCCTTATTCTGGTCCCTCCCTAGGATATTGGTTTACATATCTTTTCCAAGGCCAAGAGAGGTAGCTTAGCTTTTCCCCCATACCTTTCCACTATAAATTTATGAGTATCTTATTCATCTCAGTCAGTGTTCCCATAGGCGCCTTTAGAAAAGAGAACCAATAGTTGGTTTTTGGTTATTGATTGTAGAACTATCTTGATGAGGGTTATCCTCCCTGCATAAGTTAGGTACTTCACTTTCTAGTTACTCACTTTTCTCTTCATATTTTTAATTATTATTTTTTAAATATTCTTGTCTCCCTTTACTTTAAACAAAAGGAAACCTAGGTAGTTATCTAGAAAGGTAGCTTTTTTACAGCTTAGGATTCTAGTGTAAAAACCCTGAAGATTATGGGAAAAATTAATGAAAAATATCTCTGACTTATGTTAATAAATTACCCTGATGATCTATCATAGCTTCTCAATAAATCCCTAATAGCTTTGATCTCTTAGAGTCTTGGAGGAACAAAGAGCATTGTATCATCCACAAACTGTAAGTGGGTGTGAGTCATTTCACTGTAGATGCTTGAATCCCTTTTATTTTATTCTCTTATTTTAGAGATCTTATCTGCCTACCCATGGATTCCATCATAAGGATGAAAAGATAAGGAGATAATAGGTCCCCTTGCCTGAGGCCCTTGGTAGAAGAGAAGAAACCTTATGGGATTCCATATATCATTACTGAGAACTTGGAAAAAGAGTAACAACTCTGAACCCATCTTCTCCAATCCTCTCTATAGCTAAACTTTTGGAGTACCCTGTCTAGGAATGTCCAATTGACTTTGTCTTATGACTTGAAAATGTCTAATTTTATCAACATTCCTTGTCACGTACTTACATTCAAGGAATGAATAATTTTTTGTGCTTTGACTATTCCATTGGATATTTGCCTTCCTTTGAAAAAACCCCTTGTTCTTCTAAGATTCATTTTGGAAGGATGTTTTGGAGTTGATTTACAATGACCTTCAAATAATATTGTAGATGGTATTGTAGAGGGAATTAGTTGAAATTCTTCTGGCATTCTAATCTATGATTTCTTAGGTACAATAATGAGAAAAGTTGAATTAAATGCTTTTATCATGCATTGAGATTCTTTTTATTCCTAAACCACTGCCCTGATTTCTTATCCTAATAGATCCCACAATAGTTGGAAGAAAAAGGCTAAAAATTCATCTGGGCCTAGGGCTCAGTCCCCTGTCATCTCAAAAATTGCCTTCTTGACTTTTTTTAGGGATATATCCTCCATTAAGCTTCTGTTATCAGACTGGGAAACCCAATATGGGATATTTTTCACAAAGTATTCATGTTCCTCCTTATTTCCCCCACCTTATTGATTCATCAAGCCCTCCTAATATCTAACCAAGTATTATTTTATTTCCTCAACATCTTCTAGGATGTTACCTTCTAGGGTTTCTAGCTTTCGTATATAATTATTATGTATTCTAATCTTTCATTAGAGGTGAAATAATTTTGTGTTTTAGTTTCCCTCTTTTAAGCATCTGATCCTAGATTTTTGTTTCCAATATATTTCCTCCTTACTATAAATTTATTTTATTTTTATTTTTGTTTCCTTCTCCTCCTTTAGAAATTCTATGGAATTGTGTCCTTCCATTCTCAACTTCTAGATTTCACCACTTTTTCTTAGTAGATTTTTTAATCCTGAAAAATGTTTTTGAAAATGATTTGGTTCCAATTTTTTAGGGCCACCTTTAGGTCTCCTAGATTTTGTGATAAGACATACATTATTATCCCAAATATTTTTTTTAGGGAGTTCCATTATTGAGTAATGAAATAATCGAGGTCCAGGTGCTCCATCCTCATTTTTTCAAACCTAAGAAGGGCTCTGACCTTGTGTCAACTAGATAGTTATTAGCTAGTGGTCTAAGCTTGTGGTTTTCAACAACAAAGTTTTGAGGATATACTTGTCTTTGATCTAATTTCTTGAGGCCAATAATATATCAAGCCTCTCAGGATAAGATCCCTCCCTACACTTCTATTGGTCCAAGTGAACGATCCTTGATTTTTTTTTATATCCTAGAATTCCCTCCTTAACATTTTTTTTTGAAAGCTGTTGAACTCTTTCCCTCGTATTTCCTCCCTTATTTTCAAATGAGTCCAATCTAGCACCACCTATCACCCATAATACCTTGTCATTGGTCTTGGTAATACCTTATATCTATTTCCATTACTATTCTCTCTATTATTTATTTTATGATCAATAAAAATTTACCAAAAAAAATCTAAATCCTGTTCTATGCCACTACACCTTATAGGAAAGGTATTGGTTTTGGGCATGGGTGATCTTTGTGATCTAGGAATTTAACTCAAAAGAGGAGGTTAGTATAGATTTCGTCTAAAAAAAATGAATAATGAACTCATTAACAATATAACATCCTTTAGGCCTGATCATGGGGGGAGCATAATGAATAAACCAAATGAGAAATCAACAAAACGTGGAATGAAATGAGAAATATAAACATAAAAACACAAATTCCTTACCAAATCCTTGATAGCTCCAAATGGTAATTCGATTGGATTGCTCAGTTTATGCAAAATAAGTCTTCATCAATGACATATGGCTAACATCATCTACTCTATGCACCATTGTTGAATGCTTGGCTTGATTGATGGCTTGATGGCTTTGGCTCAATTTTGACATTATAACACTAGGATTTTAGCTTCATGAATCTATTCCTGTATTATAACTCTACTTTGATCGAGCTCCTAAAAAGAAGAGATCTAGGCTTACTTTTATAGGTTTTCAAATCCCTTGGAATGGGTCAAATCTGACCATGGTTGAGTTTATTAAACTTGGTTGAATTTGGCATATTCCTATGATATTCTTTTAGATATTTTCTAAAAGTGACAACTCACAAAAGTAATAAGTGTATTCTAGGATGTTATAAGATGCTTTTAAATTTCATTTTTAGTAATTAATTTAATTGATTTTTTATCTCATGGGTAAACTCAGTTAGGATTTGAAATTGATTTAACTTCTTAATTGATCTTGATTAGGGTGTGCAAGTTAATTAATTATTTTTAGTTATTTGGTCATTTTTTTGATTTTGGTTAATTCAATTTGTGTACTTTCCTTGTTTAATTGATTTAATAAGATAAATTGATTTAATGCAAGGTTATAAAGCCAAATTCAAGAATAATAGAAATTCTTAGGTTAAATATTCAATTATTGGTAAAAATTGGTCTAATAGTTTGATACAAAGCCATTGGTGGCCAAATTTACATGTATATAGTTTGCCCCTATTTGGGAAGATGTTACAAGATATAATCATAATAAAATATTTTCAAAGAATAAAATGGTTATTTATACTTATGACTGCAATGGTAATGATTGAACTGTAGTTTCCCCATTGAGGGAGCAGTTGGTAAGGGGGTTGGCAAACGGTCCCTCAAAAGAAAGAAGCGAAATGAGGGGACCAAAAAAATGAATATGATGGGATGATAACATAATGATTCACCCAAAGTTGGGCAAAATCATTGAGAAATACAAGTGAGATGGTGTATAATAGTTTTTTCAAAGGTGGTTATAAGCATTGTACCTCGATAATGGTAACATGGTATGATAACACAATGATTTGCCCAAGCAGGTGATATAATCATTGAGAAGATGAAGCCACCCTAGTTAGGATAGATAAAAAATAAAGGAAATTGGTGATAACACAATGATTTACCCCAATAGGCAATATAATCATTGAGAATTCATGTGGGACGGTGTATAATACTAATGCAATATACCTTGATTATGAAAAACATGATTAATGGCTAAGGATTGATAACTTATAACAAGGGATAAAGAAGAATCTGGGATAACTTGCTAGTATGGAGATGCTCATTTGAACTAACAAAGGTTGAAATTCTTTCATTACTTAATTAATCTATTTGGGATAAGATTGGGATTATTGTTGATATCGATGCTAAAGAGATGGTGATGCTACATTGATGTTGTAGACCTCTCAAAGCTATTTTTTTACTATAGAATTTTATGGTAGGACTCATGATAGAATACCATGGGGGCTTGGCCAAAATATGCATAAGGACTGACTCCTGATATCCAATACTCTATGGAAAACAATTGTACTAGTGATAAAAACCATGATGACAATGTAGACATTTGAACATGTATAGATTTAAGAATAATGTGCAAGGAATCACCCAATGAACACACATAGTCTAAATCAAGGCCACAGTTCTAAAAGTAAATAAACAAACACACAAACAAAATAAACAAATAAAGAAACAAACAAGTGTTAGTCCCTATGTTAGTATAAATAATATGACAAACATTGCCCCTAAAAACTAGGTGATAACTGAACAAACAAGATAGGGGAATATAAGAAAAGGAAGGGGTGGTCGAGCTATCTCTATATGCACTAGGAAAGTGGATGTTGCCTACATAATTCCATGGATATGATGATCCAATAAAACTTTAGGCCAAATGTAGTTGTCTCAAGAAATGGAAAGAAAATGATGATTGATATAAAACATGATGGATGTGATATAAAAATAGGGATGAACTCATAAAATTGTGATAGCGTAGGATAAAAGGCCAAGAAGGATGGGGAAACTAAGGAAAAAGTGGATTTTTAGTGACTTAGTGAGGGTTCCCATAATCCTTAAGGTAAATAAGTGGTCAATGTTTTTAATTTTTATAAATGATTTTCAAATGTTTTTGGAATTTTCAAAGCATCTCAACTCAATTAAGAATGATGAGACACTAAAACAGTCCAATCCTGAAAAATGAAGAGAACATTATAATTGGAAATGATTCTCACAAAATAGTGATAAATTGAAATGATGCTCACAAAATGGCAAGAGCATGGATGAAGTTGCTTGAAAAATGGTGAGAGCATTATAACTTGAAATGATGCTTGTAAAATGGTGAGAGTGTGGCTGAAGTTGCTTGTAAAATGATGAGAGTGTGGTTTAAATTGCTCATAAAATGATGAGAGTGTAGCTAAAGGGAGAATGAGCTAACATCAACATGAACCAAGCATAGCCTACATAGTCCCAAAATGACCTCAAGTCACAGTAATTCTGTCCACATAAAAGGCATGGAAAAACCAACTAGGTCCCAATAAGTTCTCAAATCCAAAAAATGGCCAGTCAAATGAAAACAAAAATGACAAGGTGATACGAAAATGCATGAGAAACAAATTTTACCTCTAGTTTTCCCATAGGCATTTATAAATAGGATACAATAGATTAGATCAATGATACTAATTTACCTATAGGTGGTTATAATTAATAGTAAGATTGGTGAACACTAATTTGCCCCAACAGGTGATATAATCAGGTGCACATAAACAAACTTGATATAAGATGGAAAATGAAAGATATCTTTCTAGATCAACTATCACACTACTTTCATAGACTATCATTTAAACATGAATTTGATTGATTATTGAAACTTGATTGAAATCCCCTCACAAAAAGTGTGCGAAGAACCAAAGTAACCAGGATCAAAATATGATTGGATAGGATGACTAAAAATAGGCTTTGGTCTAGATAGGAATGATATGGTATAATTAGATATGATATAATAATGATTGATTAAGATAATGATTAGTTTGATAGATTGAATAAAATGGTAAGAGGGTTGCTCCTAAGTGCTAAGGTGAATGGTTAGAATATGCGACAATGATAAAAAGATTGATAACTTGATATGATATGGTACATGTTTGGTTCTGATTTGGGTATGATAAATGATTATGTTGTTTTTGTTGAAGTGGAGATGTACATCCTAATCAACAAATGATAAAACTAGAATAGTCAATCATGTAAATTTCTAACCCACACCTCATCTGAATAACTTCTCTATTAAGAATTGGCTATAGATTTAGATGCCAAGAATGTTGTTGTGGTCTTCATTGGTTGTTAATTCTAATTCCTTCAAGTGTTGAGACAAGGTATTTTTGTAGCCTCTACAAAAGAAAGTGTGACCATGGATGGTAAATAGGGATAAATTTTGGATGATAAGTTTATTTTTGAAATGTAATGGTGGATAATAATGGAATGAATGATGGTAGGGAAATAAATGAAGATTGGGATTTTTAGGCACACACAATATTGTTGATTCTAGATTCAACATATCTTTGGATGTGGCAGGGCCAAAGACCCCTAAATATTTTCTTAATAAGACCACCAAATTATTTTATGGTTTGGGTTTGAGAGTAGCTACCATCTGATTAAGCTATAAAGTGGAAGCTATTTTGATTTGATCTTTGATAATGTTGTCATTAAATAGTGAAGAAATTTTGTGCTTAGCTATTGATGCCTCGAAGAGGTTTTTACCAATGAAGTTGTCTTGATTTCCCCATAGCACCTCCAAAAAGGTTTCACTAAGTAACATGGACTTTTGACTTTGATTGTGCCCTAGCACCTCCAAAAAAGTTTCACTAAGAGAGTGTTCTTTTGCTTATGATTGTGGTCTTAGCCTCCTTGATTTTTTTCATATGATATGTTGTCATGGATTCAGTTTAACAAGATGTGATTCTTTTGGTCCCAATTGATACTTGTAGGGGATGGAATGCCAATGACATGGCTATGATGGTTGTGGTAATGGTATGTGGAACAATAATGAAATGGGAAGAGGCTGCATAATCTTCGTAGAAGATACTAGGAGAACTTGTGTCAATGCTAAAGTAATCATCCTTAAAAACTATAGAAGGATCAAAAATTTATTTGTACTGATTTGATAGGCATACATAACCAATATTGTAATAATCAAAAATGTATTTTATTTCTAAATCTGATTCCAACTCAAGGGGCTCTTGATCCAATGTTGTGATTGATGTTGATTCTACTTCTGATTATAAATTGAATGCTAATTCAAGAATTGAACCTGACTCTAACTCTAACTCTTCATTTGATGGATATTATATTACAATGATGTCTACTTGAATGTTTGGTAGTGGATAAGTAATGATATGTGATAGCATAACAGGCTCAATAAAGACTAGTTTATCAAAGTGAGACTCCATAATGATTAAAAAAAGTCAAGAGATAATTCCATAGAGACTGTCTTGTTAGAGGGAGGCTCTTTAAAAATAGGCATATGGTCGAGGTAATGATTTGCCTAAAGGTGGTTAAAATCATTAAAAAGTGACTCAGTAAAGACTGGCTCATCAGAGTGAGACTCTTTGACAATAGGTATAGGATCAATAGGTGATTCATCACATTGAATTATCACAAATGGTTGGTTAAAAAAAAACATCTTAGATTGTTAATATTTCTTGGCCTTGGTTTCCATTAAGTTAGAAAATACTAGTTTTGATCATAACTTATTCCTCAAATGATTGGCTTAGTTGGGTAGGTAATGATTAGATTGGTTAGGGTTTAGGCTTAATGATGTGCAAAAGTTGAATGATTGGATGAGGTTTAGGCTGAATGATTGGTTGGATAATGATATGGCATTGTGGAGTTGGATTGCTCACATGAGCCAAAGGATGAAGTCTTAAATTAGTAGCAATAGGGAAATGTGAAGCTTGATTGCTTGCATAAGCCAAAGGACTAGGTCTTGGGATGATGAAAGGGCATTGTGGAGCTTTATTGCTCCCACAATCTAAAGGACTAGGTCCTAGAATGATGAAAAGGCATTGTGGAACTTGATTGCTCACACAAGATAAAGGACTAGGTCCTAAAATGATGAAGGGGCATTATGGAGCCTAGTTGCTCGCACAAGCCAAAGGACAAGGTCTCGGTATGGAAATGGTATTTTTTGAATGTTGTGGAGTTTGTTAGCTCATATAATCTGAAGGAGGGTTAGGGGTAGCCAATTATTAGAGAATGAAAGGGCATTTTGGAGGGTGATTTCTCACCCAAGCCAAAGCATCCAAGTCTTCTTTAGAAACCATATCATCCTAGTCAAAGTCTTGAGTTGGGTCATAAGCTGGTTCTTGACTGTGTTCTATGGATTGATTATTGTAAGGAGGGTATCGATCCATCTCTCAAACAACATTTTCTATAGTTGAGACTTTAATAAAGTCCTCCTCACAAGATTCTTCATACTAATCAAGGTCTCGAGTTGGATCATAAGCATGCGTTTGGTTATAGCCAATTTATGCAGATATTCTATCATAACTTGGATTATACATGACTCCACCATAAGTGTAGCTAGTTAAATCTAAATAAATGATGAAAGATCTGAAAACAAAAAATCTTAGAGTTATACAAAATCTAAAAAACTATATCCAAAGGACAAAGGGTTAAAACATGATCTAGCTTGGTCAAAAGTGGGGCTGTATATCTAATGTGGTCTAAAAATAGAGCTGTATCTCCAAAATGATTTGTGCTAGAACTTGACATAAAAAAATCTAACATCAAATGTCTAAAGTCAAACATTATACACAAAATGTCAAGTGTTTGAATAAAACCGACATGTCAAAGTCTAGCCAAAGTGTTCCAAACAAGGTCTAAATTAGGAAAGAGAAAAGTTAAGTTGCTAGGTCTTTTGTCCAAACATGAAGTCAAAATTTAGGCTCAAACAAACATTATCTGCTAGGAATTTTGGCCAAATGACATTAAAATCTAGACTTTGAAACAAAGGTTGATGTGATTTGATTTAATCCAACAAGGTCAGAACAACTTTTACATAGACCCAACACACATAATCAAACATAAACATGATTAGTTGGTATAAGCCATAAGGCAAAAAGCACATGGAAAAAGACTATGTTTTCTTGAATAAAGGCACAAATAATGATGAGGATAAGGTGGATGAATAAACAAGTGATAGTTTTCAATTTTGAGTAATCAATTAACTTAAGTTATGAAAGCCAAAAGAGAAATATCTATGCATCAACACTTGTAAAGTGAGATTTAAACAAAAATCAATCAATGTTTGAATTCAAAATTGGAAAGGTTAATTGAAAACTCAATGGTTGATAACTATGATTGGACTAAACAAGTTAGACAATATTGGACAACATGACGTTGCATGAATAAGGTCCAAGTGACCTACATGACATGGTTTGGTTAGTTTGTAACAATGGTTTTTGATACAAGATCAAATAAGTCTTGAAACAAAATGAGTAGCCTAACAGCGTAAGCATTCTCTAATAATGTGATCAATGTTATATTTCAAAGACTCCAAGGCTCAAACTTGATAATGATGTGGAAAACATAAATGTACCAATCTCAAACATGTAACACATACACAAACATATTTAGCAAAAATTTCAAGGCACAAGTGTGGTGTAAAATGGTCAACATAACGCCTCTTCGATCAAGGAGTGACATATAAACAAATTGGTTCTTGATGTGATTATAAACAAACAAAAAAGTTTTAGTCTCAAAACATACCAAGTAAAAATGATCAAAATACACTAAATATAATCATCCAAATCCTAACAAGGGTATGGCAATGTGGGGTTGAATAAAACTAATTGATTTTTGATAGTTCTAGATGGATCTCATGTCTATTGGCTTTCACATCAATAAAAAAAATAAATAGCATGTCATTTGGATCTGTGTCATATGGATTTTTTTAAAAAGGTCTTGTCATTTTTATAACCACTACATCTATCACTCGTTTAGTGTAGTGCAATGTTCAACATGCTCAAACGTCTCAGGCTTAACCTCTACTAATGAAGATGGTTTAACTTCTCAAACCATCATCCCAGTGAGAGGATCTGAATTTATATACCTCTCATGGAGAGAGGTTAAAGATGATGTCGGGTGATGAAATCCTAGGTCAAAGCTTCCATAAAGAACTTGTGGGAGGTAATGACATCACCCTCACAAGCCAAGATGTGTGGAAATAAATGATAAAAATAGAAAGACTTTATGATTGCCTCAAGATCACTCAATACTATGTGAATTTTTGGGGAGGACTTTAAATGAAATTCTTTCTATGCCTTGGAATAGGCACTAAAATGCAATCATAAGGCATTTTTGATCATCCGAGTTCCTTAAAGAAGATGGGGGAGAGCATACATACACCTCTCTTCTCGAAAAAAATAAACAATTGACAAGCAAGTTTGCAAATAATTGAAGTGAGGTTAATTTTGTTGCACCAAATTGAAAGTGTTTGATTAGATTCATTACTATCCTCTTGGCTTTAAGATGTGCAAATGAAAATAATTAAAAACCACCCAAAAAGAAGTTGGCACTTTTGATCCCAAAAGTTCCCTAAAGGGGACACATGGGAGAGCATACATACAAAACTCCCTATTTACTCAAACAAGTTTAGACTTAAAAAATAATAAAAATAACTTGCAAAAAATTTGAAGTGTATTTAAGTTTATATCACTAAACGAAATGTGTGGTGGTGTTCTTTTAGCCCCTTGGCTTTAAGTTCTGAACTTTAAAAGAATAATCAAAACATTTACCATAAACATGCAAAACTTTCTTTTTTTAAATCCAAAGTGAAATGCCTAATTCATTTTAAAATATCCACAAAAAAGTGTGAAATAACTAATTAATCTTGATTTTAGGATTTTTCAAATGGGCTTTGCATGAAAAAGGTCAGCACTTTGTTTAACCTTGAAGCTTATTTATCAAATAAGACAAGCAACTTTGAAGGATAAAATCTATTGACCTGAAGGTAAAAACACAAAAGATAAACATGTTAGGTTAGGAAATGGTTAGCAAAAATCTCAATAAAAATCTCAAAAAATAAAATAAACCTATGAAACATGCAAACAACAAGTTAGAAGGTTAAAACAAAGAAAATCGAACACATAAATCATAAAAACCTACAATTAGTATTTTAACCGTAACTTTTAAAATATAGATCCATTTATCAAAAAAAAATTAGAAGTTTTTTATAGGCCTAGTGTGCACCTATATGAAAAATTTAAGTCAAAATAGTGAATAAAAGAAGTTATTATCTCTGTATTAGCCATTTTTATCAAAAAAATAAAAAATAAAAAGTAACAATCACTAAAAGACTCATAAATTGTAAACTAGAAATCATATTTTAATGAAATTTTGAGAGAATTACGATGAATGCAGTAAGAACAACTTATCAAAAATTTAAAAAATAATAATAAATAGATTAAAAATAAGATCTATTTTAATATCCATTTTTGTTCAAAGATGTGGGGTGCGCAATCATGTCCCATTGAGCGTGCCATTTGTGATCTAGAAATTTAACGCAAAGGAGGAGGTTAGTATAGAGTTAATCTCAAAAATAATGAAAAATGAACTCACTAACAATATAAAATCCTTTAGGCCTGATCATGGGGGAAGCATAATGAATAAACCAAATGAGAACTCAACAAAACATGGAAGGAAATGAGAAATATAAACATAAAAACATGAATTCCTTACCAAATTCTTGATAAATCCAAATGGTAATTCGGTTGGCTTGCTCAGTTTATGCATTAAAAAAATTCATCAATGACATATGGATAACATCATCTCCTCTATGCACCATTGTTGATTGCTTGTCTTGATTGATGGCTTGATGGCTTTAGCTCAGTTTTGACATTATAACACTAGGCTTTTAGCTTCATTAATCTATTCTTGCATTATAACTCTACTTTGATTGAGCTCTTTAAATGAAGAGCTCTAGGCTTAATTTTATAGGTTTTCAATCTCTTGAAATGGGTTAAATTTGACTATGGTTGAGTTTATTAAGCTTGGTTGAGTTTGGCATATTCCTAGGATATTCTTTTAAATATTTTCTAAAAGTGACAACTCACAAAGGTAATGAGTGTATTCTAGGATGTTCTAAGATGCACTTGAATTTATTTTTTAGTAATTAATTTAATTGATTTATTAGCTCATGGGTGAACTCAATTAGGATTTGAAATTGATTTAACTTGCTAATTGATTTTGATTAGGGTGTATAAGTTAATTAATTATTTTTAGGTATTTGGTCATTTATTTGATTTTGATTATTTTGTTATGTGTATTTTCCTTATTTAATTGATTTAATAAGATAATTGATTCAATGCAAAGTTATAAATCTAAATTCGAGACTAATACAAATTCTTAAGTTAAATATTTGATGATTGGAAATAATTTGTCTAATATTTTGATACAAAGCCATTGGTGGCCAAATGTACATGTCTACAATCTCTAGATTTACTGAGTTAGGCTCCCATAATATGGTCATTCCTCCCACTAAACCAACAACATTACTCCCTGTCATTTCCCTTATGAGCTTACTTGATAGACTACCACTAACTCCATCTAGGTTTTCTTATATATTTTCTTGAAGCATCACAATTTTAGGATTATGCTGACTGATTAGTTGCCTCAGTGTTCTCCTTTTTGATGGGGCATGGAGACTCCTTATATTCCAAGAGATGATTTACATTAAGGGAGTTCACTTTGCTTGGTGCTTGCCAAGAACATGTCCTCTTGATTTTAAGTCCCTACCCCTATTGCTTCCATTGCCTCTTCGTGCCTCTTTTTCTTCTTACTGGGGCTTCCTCTCGTTCTCTTTCTGAAGTTTGCCTTGGGATTAAGATTTAAGGTTTACCTGATTCCTAGGTTGTCATCTTCAGTTCCACTACCTGTCTATGTCTCGTCTCCCTCATCCGTGCTTATCCAATTTTACTAAAACTATTGTCCTCCCCTATCCTTTTCCTTTATATTGCATCCCTTTCATATCATTTGTCTTTTGTTTTCCATCCTTTCTCATGCTCACATATTTAAAAAGGTTTTCAAGATCTTATTTGAAGCCATAATTTGCCATTGTATCTTCCACCTCCCTTCTCATTTGATTTTCAGGTCCTCATGTTTTTGGGATGGATTTTATTCCTTCCATCGAGGTCCTCTCCTCCATTTTGGTTGTTTTACTATCTTTCAGAACATATTTATTGATATTTTTAATCCTATTCTTAATGGTACATTTTTTCTTTAGTTTGATAAAACCCTTTGAATATTTCTCCATTATTTTAGGTGCTTTCTCAAGAACACTGATCTTTTGTAAAGTTAGACATTCCCTAATTATATGTTCATATTTGTGGCATCATTTACGTCAAAAAGGGATAATTTCATAATCTAGATCCTGGATCCATTCCATATCACTTGCTTTCAGAGTGACATTCTTGGCCTTTTGAAGTATAATTTCACATATATTCTAGCGTAACTGGATAATCCTTTACCATGATGTGGTTTAGATTCATCTACAGGTCTTCATATTGTACACATAGTGGTTTCAAACACATACATGGACTAGAATTCTTGTAGGAAAACATACACTTGGATCTAGATTGACACTATTATTGGTAGTTCCTTTGTTGGTTTGAAAGTAGTATGTCAATGTTTCAAAAAGAGGCCCATGTGTTTGAAGAAGTATGACCCTCCTTCAAAAACTTTATCTTGGTCTGGCTCATTTGAGAAAATTTTGATGAAGTACCCTTTGGCACAGGTTCTCAACTCATATTCTCCATTTGTCTTCTAGTTCTTTTTGGTCCATGCATGCAACTCTTCCAATGTTAGTTGAGCTCCCATGAATATAGAGATCAAGCTCCTGCCATGCAGACCATCTATGTTCCTCTTTATTTCTGTTGGATCTAAAAAGGCTATTGGATTCTCTTTTGCTGCCTGTATGGATGTTATTTTTGGTTCATTTGTCTTCCCTCCAATCTTCTTCTTTTTGTCCACCCTCATCAGGGCATTGATCTCCATCTCAAAAATTGATGGTATTGTTCCGATCACCATCTACCTGAAAGATGGTCTATTGGGGGGGAAGGATTCCCCCTTGCTAATTCATCATTTGTGTTGCCACTCAAATCCAAATCCTCCTTTGACTCAATCACCTATGAAATCTATGCACTTTGAAAGCTTCAAACCCTAGCTCCTCTCATTATCCTCTCCATTGTTTTCTCTTTTTTCCCCACACACACATGTGTATATATATATATATATATATATATATATATATATATATATATATATATACACATACATATATATACATACATATGTATACATACATATGTATACACACACACACACACACACACACACACACACACACACACATATATGTATTTAAAATTAATAATAATAATCATAATAAATAAATAAATAAATAAAAATTTGGCCAATTTTTGAAGCAATCAAGACACAAATGCAATGATAAATTTTAGTTAAATAATACACACACACACACACACACACACACACACACACACACACACACACACACACACACACACACACACACACATGTATTTAAAATTAATAATAATAATAATCATAATAAATAAATAAATAAAAAAAATTTTGGCCAATTTTTGAAGCAATCACGACACAAATGCAATGATAAATTTTAGTTAAATTATATATATATATATATATATATATATATATATATATATATATATATATATATATATATATATATATATATATATATATATATATATATATATATATATATATATATATATATATATATATATATATATCCAAATTTTGATAGTAATGCGACACAACCTTGGTGCTTCTTTGTGGTGCACATACGGCATAAATGATGTGCAAACAAAGTACAAATATGGCATAAATAGGGCACACAAAAATGTCTAGCCACGTCAACTTTGTGCTGAAAAAATGGATGCAATTTCCTTAAAATTTTGGTGTCAAAACACTAAAAACCATCGATTTCTAGTGCAATTTCAACCTAGTTTGAGGCATGAATTACACTAAATGTAGCAATTAAGTCATTTTAATATTTTTTCATAGATCGTCCACTTGTGAAAGCTATTTTGATAGATTTCCATAGCTTGGATGGAACTGACAAAGGTGTGTAAAGCCCTAGATTCTTGTTTGTTAGCTTGGTGATGTAACAAGGATTTCAAGTCTTGACATGGCACTCAACATTTATATGCATGTGCAGATGGTATAAGTTCTACTATAATGTTGCTAGTGTCTTGGTAACGTCAAAGTGTCTTGATGTCTTAAAGTAATACACCTCCCAGATGATTCTTCGGCAAGGTGCACCATCGGGAACACAAAGATGCCCAAGCTTGTAAAAAAGCTAGTTAGACATGGAGAACTCTTGAACTTGTTCACCTTCTGTAAGGGCACTATAGGATTTTGTGAAGTCATTGTCTCTTGAGTAGAGAGTTACTTAATCAATGAATTTACATACACACATGTACCAAAGATCATGTAAGGTAATATGTGGCCATATTTCCCTTTGCCTTTTTATGCTTTATCACCAAATTGAACTACTACAAGTTATCCACTTCATGTGGCATGAGTTCTCCAACTTGCTCTAAGTATACAAGAATTGTAGTGGCTAATGATCATAACAAATGACCATCTCTTTACCCAAGATGTAGTGGCACAATTGATTTATTACTTACACAATAAGACACAACTGTTTCTTATAGGTGGAGCACACGTGAAACTTGTCGTTGAATATCTTTGAGTGATAGTTGACAGGATGTCCATGTTATGTGAGTACCACACTGAGTGCATATTAAGATGCATTGGTGGGAATCTCAGAGGAGTGGACAATGTTAGGAATTCCCAGATCAAGTTATATGTAGAGACAATTCGTAGGCTCCTCAAAAGTATGCCATTGTGTAACTGTCCATTAGAATGCTACTTATCCATGTATGATAGCGCTGAGAGAAAATGTTATGTGCGAGAAACCAATTCTTAAATTACCTTAATCTTCTCTGATTCTTCATAGATTTGTTTACAATCAATAATATAACCCATGCATTAAATCTATGTGCGACCAAATATACACTTTGCTAAATTAACTGAAAACTTGTTTTACATGATTTAAATTCTCTTTCACTTTAAGATGTTTCATATTATAATAGTACATATAATACCTCTTTACTTAAATTACTAGAACTATGAAATAGTCTAATATATTATAAGTTAGTGTATTATGTCAGCAAAATATGAAGCATCATATTCCTTATTTTGTCCATATTATTCAGTGGAACCCTCCTTCCTTTTGTCTATGTTATTAAACCAGGTATATCCCCTGTTTGCTTTGAAAGGACTCCCATTATTAAATTATATGTCCTCATTAGAAGTCAATCATGATGTCAACTAATTTATTAAAAAGTCAAATTCCTTTGTTTTTTTTAAATTATTAAATTGGATTCTTGATGACTTTGATCGAAACACCCTTTCTATAATTGGAAAATAATTTGGTAAGTTCAAATGGATTTGTACGACACATATGTCAAGAATAAAATATAACTAAATTCATAAAATCTTCACTTGAATAAAATAATCCCTTCAACAGACCATTATTTAAAATTGAAGTCCAAAAACGATTGAAAAGACTCGTGTATTTCAATAAAAATAAAAAAAATCACTAGCAGTTTAAAGAGATAATATTGTGAAAAGTGGATGTCAATATTTTATTAAAAAGATGATAAGAAGTATATTAATAATGATTCTATTTTATACCAATTAAGTTTAAATAGGGCCATCATATTTGTTTTATCCCTATGTTTATTTAATATTGTGACATAGGAATATTCAATATTCACAATAGGCAAATCAATGTCATGGTGGTGAAAGGTACACAGGGTGTGTTTAATGAATAACATAATAAACTGAGATATACATTGAGATTTAATTTTGAAAAAAAATAAAATAAAATTAGTTTTGTATATATATATAAAAATATATAATTTAAAAAGAAGGGTGAAATAATTTGTTTAAAATTTTTATTTATTATAAATATAATTAAAAAAGTTTTTGAATAAAGTTTGGATTCTTTTCTTTTCTAATATTTATATATAAGGGAGATATATAGGGTAAATTATGATTGCACTCTTGATACTGTAATGAATATCAACCCTTCACAATCAATGTTCTCAAAATTTATTATTGTGTTATCTAATAGCATGCCCCGTGATTTATGTATTGTCAGTTTCCATATCATTTTGAATTGTGTATACAAATAATTTCCTCGCATACTAAAAAGAATTAAAAAATGTGTCGGGTTGAGTTTATCCCATGGGAGCCATACTAGTTAAAGTTATTGATTTTGTATATGGGAAAAGAGGGGGTTTTGAGTCTAGGTTATATACAATGTGAACAATCTCTCCTATATCTCCATTTACCAACCTTGCCTTTACCAAAAAATTAAATGTCAACATATTGTTTTTATTTACATAATAAAATTATACTTTCCAATTAAGTGTCATTTCAATTAGCTAACCTTATTTTTTGGTTTGTTTTGTTTTGATTATTGTAATTGGAATGCTTATAAAATTTAACATTATTTTGTTGTGCAATTGTGCTAAATTGTTTGTCATGTATAGATGGGTCAAGTTTTTAAAGATAAGTTTTTCTTCTAGAGGCATAATGAAGTCAGTTCTTGACATAATAAAAGTCTAATCCACATTTGTCGACTTTGCATTTATAATGTTTCTCAATAAATTTTGAAACAGTAATTATGGGCGCCAAACCCTTGCTAATTTTTTTTGGTGTCTAATGTCATAATTGTGTCAAATTTATATCACAATGTGTGCCTGAATGATTTTTGGCATACATTAGTATGCCCTTTATGGGGGTCAATTATCCTAAGTCGCTAACAAACATAGATAAGCACCCTAATAAAAATTTGTTGTTACATTGAGGGAATGCCTCATGTAATCAGGTATTTATATTACTAATTATTTTTTGGCCTATGAAGCTCATCTCATCAATGAGAATGTATTTGTAGACATCTAAATTTGGTCTTTGACACTTTGGAAAAATCATTCTAGACATACTTTGACATACTTGAATATTGTATATACATTTGACTCTTGAGCACACTTTCCCTCTATCAATTTACCTATCTGCTGTCTTAGCCTTCTCTATCTGCTAGACATATTTATTTAGGATCAGTTTGGTCTATATTGGAACACATTAAAAATATTAGACAAATATTCTTCATATTTTAGATCCTTATTAGCACTCCCATGACATTACCAATAAATTTGGATGATGTTGATTATTGTAAGTGTCTCCCTCTGTTGATAGTGTCCTATTTTTTGCATTGTAAAATCTCCACTAGGTCAGCCTAGACACATTGCATGGATCAGTTGTGATAGAAAATTATTGAAGAGTCACCTATATATAAAAATCATCCCTAAGTTTATTATTCACCTTAAATAACCTAATAAGACCTTGAATCTTTTACTCTCTTAGAAATTTATTAAAAATACATATACACATCTAAAATATTCAAGGAACAACCTTAGAATAATCTATAGAGAAAAATATAAATACAAAAGATGTCAAAGTTGCAAGGTGCCAAATGCCAAAGATCAAACACAAGGACACAATTTAGATTGTTCATGATTTTTCACACACTCATCTAAGAGGGAGAACTACATAAGTTTTGAGCCCTCTTAGGAGTAGTGGAAAGTATCCAATGTTTAACCATTCAATAAGGAGTGGTTGGGATTAGTCCAAATTAAAGTACTAATCCATTTTTAAGGTATTTGGTGATTAATCAAACATAAGTAGGATTTTGGACAAAAGAGAGAAATTAGGTATCATCTAACATAATCAAAGAGTTTCCACATACAAAATTACATTTTAGGTGAAGGTGTACAGATCCCAAACTCTCAGAACCTTAATTTGCACATGGACATATTTGGTAAACCCTGATGGTTCAATTTTTATAGGTGCTTGACCTTGTTGACAATGTCTAAATAGATTATCAACACTTGTTTAAGATCTGAGCATTTAATTGTAATAATAAAATAAACACCAAAATGTTTTTCCATGTGACTCAACTTGATAATCTAGAAGTTTCCTTAATCAAATCCAATTTTAGTTGTTTTGGAAAATACTGATGCAACTAGCATGTGCTAAGTATAGAAATCATAACAAGTTTATCATTTCAAAAATACAAGTACTTAAGATTTAATGTTTACTATTTTTATAAATTAAAATCGATGTAAATTAAATTATTTGTTTACAAATCACATTACATAATGCAACATTTCATTTCTATTATTTTAATGAAAGGTACAATTGAACAACATTCTAAAATTTGTACCAAACAATATAATCTATTTTTGCTTTCATGTATTTAATTATATTTCAAGGTGATATCTAAAGTCAAACCTATTCTCATAATCATGTCAAATAAATGCTGACAAAATTTTCATTATCAACATATTTTTTTACCTCTCATAACCACTCTGGGTAATACATAGTTTCATGTTTTAATAACAATTTACATATTATATTTTGTTATCAAAGACAGTCATATAAGAGTAAGTCATAGTTAAGTATTCCACGAGCACATAAAATCATGACTGTTGATAAGTATTATGTAGGAATATGGAGAGCATTATTAAAGGCTTCATCTCCAACCATATATCTTTTCACATCTATCATACACCTTTATTCTTTGAGAGTGGCCCCACCCTTCATGAGAAAAGTAGAAGCGAAACCATCATCAAGAGAGAATAATGTGTATACAAGTTATACTACATTTAACTCCACACAATATAAATTAGGTGTCAATAGTGAACAAAAATAGGAAATAAAACATTTCTAATACATTATAACTATGTATACTTATGGCTATAAGATTTAGGAGTCAACGAGTCCACCTCACTTCATTTAGACTTAGAAATCAGTTCCCAATTTTAAAGTGAAGGTGAAACTAAGGATTCTCACAATCCATTCAATGTTCAAATTCCTAAGTTCGCATCCATATGCAATCCATATATCCTAAAAAAAAAATCCAACAATTCAATGATCTTCATACAAATAATCATGATTTAACATGAAGACATTCATTAAAAAATGTAAGAATGATGATGTATTGCACTGGTGTCCCATAACACGCATGTGAAGTGTCATCATCCTTCCACTTTCCAAAAATTATAGAAAACCATACAAATCAATCATTAACAAAACATTTGAATGATAATGCTTGCATATGTGTCCCATACCCCCTGTGTGATGCATTATCATTCATTCACGATATCAAAAGTTGACAACCACCTAATAAAATATAAAAACACATACACATTCCAAAATAAAAATGATGTTATCTATTATTCTAAATTATTGAAAAAGATACAATCAGTATCTGCTACAGGTAATATGGCAATCCAAAGGGAGCCCAATTCTCACGGGAGAAAAAGCCTAGGCTATGCATAAGCAAGGACATATGTTATTCCTAGGGAAGCAATGATTCCTCAACCTGATATAGAATCAAATAATAGCTGAGGGATATCTCTCTCATGGTGTATGTCTTGTCGACCTCCATTACTTGTAAGTGAACCTTACACATCTTGAGATTGCATGCCCCTTTGGCCAGCTCGTCTGCATTGGAGTTGTGCTCCCTGAAAATGTGTTTGTAAGTAAGGGAATGGAAATGCTTGGCAAGGTCCAATGCTTCACTGATAATGTGATGTGTTTGCATCGAGTCACAGTCCATCTTGGAATCTGAGAAAACCATAAAATCAGTCATTTCTAAATCCAGAGCGGTGATGATAGCTTGTAACTCAACAAAGTTGTTTGATTGGATTCTTGTACCCTGCCTGAAAGTATCACTATGTTCTGGTAGAGAATAAATCCCCAATTCACGTGTGATGCACAATCATAAAAGCAATGAGGCAGAGAATAATGCACATGCAGAAGTAGGATAATACGTTGAATAGGACTATTTTAAAAAAGCATAAGTAATAAAGAATATTTGTGTTTGAGATGGGAGCAGGCCTAATGTCAGAAAAGATGGATTTATTCCTTGAAATCCGGAGGTTCCAACAAATTTAAGGAGGTATAGATTTTAACGTATCTGTGAGGCTGTTGTGGGCATGCCATCTGTCCCAAGCCTCAGTGAATGAGTCTCCCTCCCACGAAGGACTAACGCCTGCCAATGTGGCTATATCCCATACAGACTTGGAGAAGTTACAAGAAATGAAGAGGTGGTGAATAGTTTCTACTCTGACCCCGCTGCATCAAATTGTCCCAAGTTAAGATGCGGTTATGCAGAGCGAGCTAGAAGAGTAGCATTGTCTTTGATGGAGCTCGTAGTTTCCAGAAACCTTTCGACCATCACATATATATTTATATAATATATATACATATAGATATGTATACGTATATGTATGTATATATGACAATTTAAATTATATATATGTTATATTGTAATTAAAATTTGGTATTTTGGTTTTCTATAAGTCATATTTGTGTAAAATTTCAATCTTTTATCAATAATAACATACATAACTTATAGTAATGTTAAACCTATCTAGTTACTGTAGAATTGTTTAGAAGGAAAAATGATAAAAAATGGGGATCTCCATGACAAAATGATAAGATAAATAACCAATAGAAAAGCTTGCAGATTAGAAGTAATAAATAACATGAAGGATGAACTTGTACCAAATTTGAGTGTCTACATTATGCTAACACTTCCATAGTTTTAAAATACCACATAGATCATACATTTTTTTTTGAAAACATCTTATTACATGTATTACTTCTAATATACTTATTTTTATCAATCTTATTGACTTAACAAGTTATAGTTTCAGAGTTTTATAGGCAAGACCAATCAAATACTTCATGGTTACCAAAGGACGAGAGATAACTCTATAAGGATATCAATAGGAAGTAAGGAATGGTAAATTATTGAGGTTATAGTCGTAATTATAAATATCAAACTCACACTTCATACGATGATCTAAAACTCATAATACCATAAAAAATATACATCACCTCACACATAATTGATTTTTCAGGTAAAACAATTCCTTCTCACATATAAGTATTTGAAAAGGACTTTTTTAGTAAGACTTAAAAGTATTATTTAAGTACAATTTTATAACACCTAAAAGACAATCCCTTATTCAAAATAATAGTGGTTGATTAGTTACAAATTAAAATGATATTGAAACAAATAAAGCCATTACTTTTGCTATTCCAAAATTGTACATATTAAATGATTAAAGATAAAACATGAATGAATCTATTTGTTTTCTTTAAGTATGCTTAGTCAAATAAAATTATTCAACGTAAAGGGTACAAATCAAATAAAACTAGTTCAAAGAGTGTGCATATTCATAATTTTACTATCAAACCTTAACACATTAACACAATACTAATTGTTCAAAGAAAAAAATTAACGAGTGTAATATTTACCTTATTTAAATGTAACAAAAAATAGATGTCAAAGACTTGAAGTTCAAGTTAAAAAGTTTTAACTCGTCTCCACTATATTTTCCATGACTTATTTTATTTTTCCCTTTCCTTTATGTATATATAAACCTTCCAACAAAATCCTATTAAATAATTTTTTTCAATCCTGAAATAATAAAAAATAACCAAATTAATAATAATTTAATTATAAAAATAACAACCTTAAAAAACTATAAATACAACCCTTTTTTTTTTTCACACAACCGATTGAATTTCCCATACATTCTCCCATACTCCACATCATTTTCATGCAACTTATTCTTACAATTTTCTGCATGAAAGATCAAAATAGCTAGGACTTCACCAACCAAGTTAGCCATTCCCTATCATAATGTTCATCTAAAATAAAATAATCAACAAAACCCTAAGCTCTTTCCCATATTTTCTTCACTTAAAAATTATGTTCAAATCTATTACAAAGTTCGTTGGGTCTGAGCCAATCCATATACACCACAATCAATATAATAAAAATTAATTTCAATTTAAAGTTTGTCAAGTCCTTGATGCAAGGTCTATAATCTAAGGTTAATAGAATAATCTATTTTATAAACTGTCGAGTCCATGATCCTATGTCTATTCCATAGTTGATGTTAATATAACATTTGAAATAGACTTAGTAATGTATCAATTTTATATAGTCTCAGGTGTCAAATCTTACATTTAGGAAAAATTTTATAGATATAATTTATACCTTTATCTCAATGTTTAAAATTAAGTATGATTAAGGTGTTGACACTGATTGAGTCCCTTTAATAATTAATGTCATGGGTCTTAGTCGATAGGTTTAGTAAAGCTAATGTTGTATCTCAAATTTAATGTCAAGTTACAATTTAAATTTTAATGTCAAACATCGATTCAAATAGATGTTGTAATTTGACTTCTAATGTCAAAAATAAACTCTAAATTGATATTAAATAAAACAAGATTGTGACTTGTTTATACAAACGTTAGATTTTAAAACTAAGTCCGTGACTAATTAAAAAATAATATTATTAATATGACCCAAAATTAATTTTGAAACATTTCAAAATATTCAATTTAAGGTTCTTTTGCTTGAAGTATGTTATGATTTGCCCATGTTTTAAATTGTTCTTTGAGGATATTACTATGTTATTTGTGTGAGAGAAAGAGATCTATTTGTTAGATATATATTTGATTATGGAAGCTCTTAGTTTAAAGTTCGAGGTTATTTTATTTGTTTCATAAGATATATGTGAGGTTTTTTGGTGACTCTTTTTGCTATGAATGTGTTTAATGGATGTGGAAGTTAATGTCTATGGATGTAAGAGTTTTGGTTTAAGGGTGGTATAAGTTTTAGATAATGGATGAAAAATATTTGAAAATTTTGGATTTTATGTGGATAATTTTATATCAATTTTCTTTAATATTTGGGAGATTTTTTAATTTAATGTAAAGAATCTATAGTTGACAAATATTCTTTATTATTTGGGATATCTTTGCCTCTGTTGTAGAAGACCTAGTTGTTTGCTATGAAAGATAGTGTAGTTTTGTGACTATAAAAGTGATTATACTTTAGTTATATAATTTTTTTTGTGTGGGTTATTTTATAGAAGAATTTGAATCACTCTTATTTGAGAATTTGAAGATATTTACCTTTGAAAGAGATTATTATGATGTTTTGAATTTTGAGTTTTATTTTCTAAGCTTTTAAAAAACTTTGGTTTTTGTTTGGTTGTTTCCATTGAGGTAACTCTGGCATCTTTGGTCTTGATAGTTTGGTAGACTAGATATTATTGTAAGAATTTTTTTTGATTAATGAAAGGGCTGAGGGACAAATAATCCTTTTTATTTAATAAAAAAATTATGAATTATAACTCAATAATAAAAAAACAAGTAAGATGTTATAGAGTTGATAAGTTGACAATAAAACATTAATTTGACATGTCTATGGGTGTTGACTAGTTAGAAAATAGAATCATAAATATGTTATTCCCTAACACATACACACCCCATTTTAAAATTCAAATGGGGACCCACTATGATTTAATACCTTTATTTAAGGTCTTAAGAGCCTTAGCAGTCTACAACATTAGTTTTAAAATCACAATCTTGAGTTTATTTTTGAAGTCTACATATATTTTAGAAGTTACGAGGAAAGGAATCAAAGCTATGAATAATCCATTTACATGACATATATTTTGATTTTGATTTTATTTTAATTCAAAAGCTTCTATGTACATGCCATATTTTTAATTTAAAGACTAACCAGGTTGACGTGTTTTGTTCTGGTATATTCTTTGCCTATGATGTGTCTTGAACATGTAATCTTAAACTTAAGTGTTTATCCAGAATGCTTCTAGGCTCATCTAATTTTTCCATACAACATCATTCTGTTAACCCAGAGTCAAAGTAAAGAACATAAGTCACCTATGCAAGTGGAGTAATGAGAGCCATCCATGCATCTCCATCTCGTTAACTGAAAGTGATGGCCACATAGTTACTTGTATGACTATCTCAATCAAGTGAAGTAGTGAGAACCATACATGTGTCACCTTCTCTATAACATGGAGGTGATGTCAAAAGAGTTTATTATAATATTATCTCAATCAAGTAGAGTAGCAAGATCCATCCATGTGTCACCATCCTGCTAACCCAAAGGTGACATCAACAGAGTTCTTTGTATGATTTTACTGAGCAAGTAGAGCAATGAGACCTATCCACATGTCACCATCACATTAACCTAGAGGTGATGTCAACAAAGTTCCTTTTATGATTATCCTAGGCAAATGGAGTAGAGAGAACCATCCATGTGTCACTATCCTGCTAACTTAGAGGTGACATTTGCAAAGTTCCTTATATAATTATCCTAGGCAAGCAGAGTAACGAGAACTATCCATGTGTTACCATCATGCTAACTCAGAGGTGGCTCACTTCCTAATTAAAAAATTTAGTCATTGGACAAGTGGATCACCAAGATCCTTCCATGTATCATCATCCCACTAACTCATGACCATAAGAATGAAGTACAATATGCCATTACTCAATTATACGTAGGACAAAAATATACAGGCACATGTCATTCAACCACATAATAAAATAACAAAGACATCACTAGATTGAAAGTGAAGAAAAAATACATCTATCTTATTATGTTGACTAGGCACCCGGGAGCAAGAAAAAAAGATACATGGCAATAAAATCCATGGAAGTTGACATTATGAAATTTCAATGAGGAGAGTAGATAAATAATGGACTGAAATCCATCGTTACCATTACTTCACATAAACTGGTGACTTAATTCATTCAATTCAAGATGCTAAATAATCTAAAAAAATATAATTTGAGTCACTTTACTCAATGTAATCACATTGCCTCCTATCTCTCAAGTGCAAACTACACATTCGAAGCCCCACACTGACCAAGGAATTTTAAGCTATTATGAGAATAGGCATATTCCTATTTAAGTTTCAATTGCTTGCTCATCTCACACTCCAACTTCTCCATATTCAATTGCATGACCAACTAAGTATATTAACACATCATTTGGTTTAATGGCTCTTAACCATGATTTCAAACACTACTAAGTTATTTGGGATGAGGTTGATGTTGTGAAACCATACAGGGTGGAGGACCGGCTTTAAATTTTAATAGAGATATAAGGATGATCTTTTAGCAATAAAATCAATCAGATTACACAATGTTGTAGCCAAACTTGAGGTAATGCCCTACATTGATTTATTATTTGATTTATTTGTGAATGGAAAAATCTCTAGAAAGACACTACATTTCAGACTTAGCAAGACTCATTTGGCATATATGAGTGGAAATACATTCTAAAGATACTATATACTCCCTTTTCTAGAGATGACCTATAGCTAAGACATGGTTGATTCATGGATCCTCATAAACAACATCCATAGAAAATTGAAAGAATGGGTTGGCAACCCAAGTAACTTTGTGATTCAATACCCTCCTTTTGTTGTTAACATAGTCAACTTTAGACTAGGGACAAAGATTTTCATGGATTTATTAAACATAATATATGGCTTCCCAAGCATTTATTATGTCAATGATATATGGGTATCTTTGTTGGATATAATCATAAATTTTCAAAAAATCATCACCCTTGGGAGATAATCAACTCAAATTTGACTCAATGAATCACCAACCCAAGGAACTCACTAGATGGTAACTTATATATGATGTCTTATTTGGTAGATGTTGTGACTATAATAGTGCATTCAACCTATGAATAACCCTAGTAACCATCTATAAAATATCCAAATAACAAGATTTGTGATGAGTTTAATGTCCTCCATGTTCATAGGTTCAGGAAGCCAATAAAAAATGTTGACATAAACCTTTTATCTGATGGTATACCAAGGCATATATGAGAATAACATGCCTAGGTTATCATACCCCATAAAGAAGACTATCCAAAAAATGGGTGACTAGTGGTTCTATCCCAAGTCCACTGTAATAAGGATAGAGGGCACCAAGGCACACCCTCTATATTTAGCATGAATTATTCTTGACAATTTGGTTGAGTAGGAGATTACTGCTCAATTAGATGATAATGTTGACATTGAATTATGGAGGGATAAATAATCAACTATTCACCTAACCCCTCTTAACATTGGGCAAACACAATATATAATATGGGAATACTTACAATAAGTGGGGAAGATCAGGGTAAACTATGGATTGAAATGGACACCATTTAAACATTGGGACCCTAGAAAGAGTGTCAGGGGATGTAATCACCTAAAAGTGATAATTGGATGCTAAGAGTGTCATTTGAGTTAACTTATTCCTACCTTATCCCTAGAATTGTCCTAGAGTCTTAGATACACTTTTTCAGTCATTGAGAAGATCATAGTCACTTAAAGGTAGCCAAAGCATAGTCCCACAACTATCTTCTTAGATCCCAATCCAACTTGCTCAGTATTATACCAAGTGCACATTAGCACCACATTTGGGATACTATAAGCACATGGTGCTAGTGTCTCCAACTCGGTACTACTATCCTTATCTCTAACTCTTTCTAACATATAGTTTTTTAAATGTGTACCCATCCTAAGGTAGGTCTAAGCATATTTTATTATTCACACAAGCTATAGATCACTATAAATACAAGTCTAATTGACCTCTATTCACTAGATGGAGAATAGATGTAAAGTCACATTCAAACCAAAACAAGTTGAACAAAATTAAGGTATTTGATCCCTATTATGCACTACTTCTACATACTACCATATACAGTATCGCTAAGCCCAATTTTTAAATATTTAAAAGCTCAATCACATTCAAGGCATCCAAGTCCACTCTCATTCTAGCATTCACTTGTACTTGCATGAAGCACTAGGTGAGAAAACTACATCAGGATTGATCCCTCTTCAGAGTATTGGTATATAGGTAACTCTCTTCACATAGGGGTGTTGAGGACATCCAACCTATCCTAATAACAAACATATATTTATTTATCATCCATACTTCTATGGATGATTAGGGTTTGCACACTCACTAATGTTTTTCAGGCACAACACAGAGCTTCAGGTTTTATGCACGTAGGAACATGACCTAAAAACATAGGCACAAGTGTTCCCATAAAATTAGAACAGTCTTGCAAGGGGGGAAATATCACCACACTAAGGACACTACACAAGCATGGTGCTATTGTCCATATGGGGTGCTACTATCTAGTGAGCAGAAAAACACTATAATCCTATTGACGATACTCATAACTATCTAGAACTTAACTTTTAGAACCTAGATCATTCATGATAATCAATTTTTTGATAATTTTCTATTTATGTAAATTCATTATTATTTTTAGAAAGTTAAAAGAAGTCAAAGGTCATAACAAATCAATACATAATTATTGCAATTTATTTAACCAATTCAGACATCTCAGCCCTTTAATCTAAAAATAGGTTGTACATAATTAAATGCAAAAATGTTAAATCATTTGGTGAACCCATCTTTTAATATTGCTTCAAGCCCTAGTTTGCATTAATCCAAAATTTTGAGCAATAATTTAGGGATAAATACTTCTAATTTTATAATTTTTTTAGACAACCTAGCTAAACTAAATCAATTTTGTACAAGGTTTTCAATTTATTTTACATATAATTTAAATTGGTGCAAAGAAACCCTAGATTAAAAACCCTAACCCTATACACACTTAGGGTTTGTATCATTTTCTACCTATACTTAGATTTTAATTCCAAAAATATCAGATTTTATGCTATTTAAATTTGGCAAACTTTCATAGATTACTATTCTTACAAGGTTCAAAATATAAAAAACTTGTTTTCCTACCTTTCAACATATAATGACAAAATTTAACAAGAAATTTGATGAAACCGATAAGCAATAGTTACAAGACTTTGTGTCCAAATATAAGGATATACAATATGATTTCATAAAAATTATTTAAGAGGAACTCTAAAATATAAACAATGGTCAATCTTCAACCCCTCCAGTTAATAATGTTGTTACACCTCCAGTGGAGCCAACTCAAATATCACAACCCAAGATTGTTGTTCAACCATTAGTGATAAATACACCACTTGTGGTTAGTTCCCCTACTCCAGATGTACAATCCCTTATGAATGATGATTTTACTTTGTAGTCTAAGGTGTTACATATCAAGAGAGGAGCAACTAGGCCATCACATGCCTTGGATTCCAACATTCTCTTGCATACACATTTGGCACATCACATATTGGCAACACCTTTTCCATCCAGTTTCATGGCACCCAATATTACATTATATGATGGCAAGGGTCACCCATAGAATCACCTCAAATCCTTTTATGCAACATGTTTGGACTATGTGTCTAATGATTGGCTTCTTATGAATCTATTTTCATGCAGTCTGAAAGATTATGCCCTACAATGGCTCTATGATTTTCCAAATAAATCTATCATGATGTTCAATCCTTCAATATATATGTTCCTATGACATGTCTCTATCAACATCAATGATAAGATGTCCTATGCACAAGTGGTGGAGTTAAAGCAAAAGTCAAATGTACCTATTGCTGATTATGTCTTACGATACAAGAAAATATTATCCAAATTAACTATCCCCATCATAGACAAAGAGCTTTAGGATATATTTAAATAGAGTCTATTACCAACATTTCATGAAGCTATCTTATTCAATAAGTTTCCCACATTTAGCGACATCTGCCACCTAGTCAAGGAAAGAGAGGTTAAGCTCTTATCCATGGGCAAACTCAAGTACACAAATGGATCATAATCAACTATTAGGAGTAAAAACAAAACTCCATACAAGGTAAGGTTCAAATAAAATAAAAGTTTTTAAAAGGACACAATCAATGTAACTTTTGAGCCTTTTCCTAGATTGGTTTTATCCATTCTGAATACAGAGTCTTCACTAATCTTCCAGAGTCACCATCACGACTTATAAAATAATTATTGGAATGCAATGTAATATCTCTCCCTCCCATTAAAGAGGTTGATATGACATGACCTCTTCCCAATATTTATGATTTAAATGTATTTTGTAATTATCACAAGGCATCAGGCCAAATGATAAACAAATGCATTAGCCTAAAACACAAGATACAAGACTTCATTGAAGTTAACATTATTAATTTGGTCACACCCACAGAGGCACTAAAATAAAAATAAATAAAGGATAAGGCTCTAAATATATTTTTATATCCTTTCTTAAAGAATACAACTAATGAGGATTCACTATACATACCAAGTGCATCCACCACCATATTCCTATCACACAGTTACATTAGAGACACATCCAGTGTTTAACATTATTGGCATGTATCACACTATAGTGCCACTTAGACTACTTATCACATTTTTAGAGTACGGGATTATGGATGATGAGATAGATTTACATGTGCTCTTCATAAGAGCACACATAGACCACCATCCTATTCACAATGTTATGGTTGACAATGGGTCAAGCATAAACATGTGCACCATGACACTCTTACAGTAATTTGGCAACATAGAACAAGATATATTAATTATAGATACAATTATTATTCATTTTAGTGGTCATGTTCAGATATTCATCAGGGATATTGTGCTTACATTATACATTGGACCAACACACAAGCCACTTGGTCCTTAGTAGTGCCTAGTGTGGGTGTATTTGATATGTTATTGGCTAGGCTATAGTTACAACAAATCCAATACATCTCATCTAAAATAAACTGATGCTTAAATTATATACATGATAATCAAGTGGTTAAGATATAGGGTGTCTCATATGAGTACCCTTTTCCCATCCCACAGGTAGTCCCATCTACAGTTCCAACATAGAAACTAGTTACAATTCTAGTACCATTACTAGATATTGCACAACTATCAATCATAGTAGAGAATACAAATCCTATGCATACATCATAGTGTTCAATAGAGTACTCAAATTAGGCTAGGTCTACTCCTATAGTATCTACACATACACATACTCTCCCTTGAATACTATTACTAAAGAAACCCTTACATCAGAGATACATCATAGATTTTAGAGGACCTTTCTCTTCTCAATTTATGCCAAGATCAATTATATTGGGTTTTATGGGTTCTCAACATAGATAACCTACATCACCTATAGCTTATACTTGTACCATATGGGTCCCTAAGACCCCTACAATTCATAGGGCATCACAATTAATGCCATCACTAATAACATAATTACACAGGCAACTTTAGACTCAAGTTATACGACACAATAGATCATGGGATCATAGTTGCTCTTTCACACCTCACACACAATCACAATTCCCATATGTTGATGCCTCTAGGCATATCACAGGTGATCTTATGTTTAAAAAACACTTCTATTTTTAGAATTCAAATAATTCAAAACATGAGTAGCAAGTTGTGGTAATCTGGTTACTTGTGATGAAATAACGACATAACAAATAAACTCTTCCATAATATTTATAAAGTTTGGTGGTTGGGAGCCACCTTGGAACTATATTTTGAAATTTAAGTAATCTATGCTAATACCAATGAATTATGATCAAATTATAATCTAAATACTAATATATGTAAATATTTACACTGGAAATTATGTTAAAGTGATTTAGTTAAAAAAGAAGTAAAAATATAGGTTAAGGCAGAGAATAAAAGTGTTGTTTATCTTCATCTTAGACATCATGACAAAGTTCAATTGTTTCCTAGGCTTGCACTTAGAACCAATACATGAAGTAAAACAACTTAAGCTCAAATCACAACATATATTAGGCAAACTTCTAAGGAAGATAAGAAACAATGCAAATAAGAACCACATTTAATTTAAAGTTTTACTCCTTTAAGAAAATAGTTGATGCACATCCATAAATGCAGAGAAAATAAAATGAAGAAAACTAAGGAACCTTCAATTAACCTAGCATATGCATAAGTTAAAAATTCTACATTCAAAGGTACATGACAAGAATTCAAAATAACTATTCAAATCTAAGATCTATAACAAACAATTGAGAGAGAAAACATATAGAAAATGATGCAAACAAATTCAAACAATCTTTTCAGAATTCCTTGATTTATTTAATATCTCAAAAGTATACAAGTTTTGGCTCAAAAATCTCTCCCTTTTTACAATAGACAATACTCCATTTATAGAAACAAGGAAGTATGCCGATCAGTTGCATTAACTTACAAGTGTATAAATGTCAAGGACAACTATATTTTCTATAAAGTTTCTAGAATACACTATGCTTTCCAAAATGGACCGACCTATAGGCAAATGTGCTAACAAAATGCACAAGCCTTTACAAAAGAATATCCCATTTTAAAAATTTACAATGCTTCAATAAAAGAGAATATTCCTAACTAATTGGGGGACCTTGTGCTAATGAAATTCCTTGGTTCTTCTGAAGTAACATTACTGCCTTTTGATGTTGCTCATCAATAAGTCTCAAATTAAATGTAGGTTTAAGGAAGAGTTCATCCTATTATTCAACTAAGTCTTCAAGGTCCCTATTATTTCTCTCCAAGGCTTCTTTAATGCTCCTTGCCTTGGCAATATTTTATTTTACCATTAGGATCATATCCATGGTCTTGTTATTGTTAGCCCCATACCTACCTTGGCTCTTTCTCTTTACATCTTGCATTACCAAAGTGGTCATATGCTTGAATTCATCATTTGTAATGATGCCCATGGAGCTAAGTGTTGTAGGTTTGACAATCATAGTCTTAAAGAGCTGTTCTATCCTATTGATTAACTCTTTATCATCCCTAAGGAGTCTTTCCAAGCTCTTGGACCACATGCCTAATCCCTAAATTTTATCTATAATCAATCCCATGACTGTGTTGAGATCGGCTAGGTTGATGGTCTTGAAACCTTGGATTTTATCCCCTGCAAGATGTTAATTAAATCCTTCATCTTATTTTTCTAACCTTGCCATTGAGTAATTAAACCCCTTGCTCCTGCATCTTACTGACCTAATACACCTTGTTTTACTTTTGTTATTTTTAGGGAATTAAACATGTCATAAAAGGATGCCTCAAACATCTCTATCATAGTATTTGGGATAGATAAAACAACCCACCTCTCTAGATTTTCCCTTTTCTTTAGGTTCTCTATTTGATGTTTCATACCCTTGATGCCAGTTTGCAGTTGGGATGATTTAGATTGGGATAATCCAATTATATCTTTTTCAAATATGGGTTCTTCACTTGGATTTTGACCTCCTACTGGAGTTAAAGCAACAAATGGTTCCACCTTCTAAAAAATGAATTCTTTACCTACCACCATGGCTCTCTTTTTAGTCACCCTTTTTAAACCTATATTTTTTGGATTGAATTAGACTCCAACGAATGATCATGTTATTTGAGGAGGATCTAGAGTTTCTATTTGGGTGCCACTTGAATCTGAGGTGCAATCATCTAAGTTCCACTTGACTCCTCAAGGATAACCATCTTTCTTTCTTTCTCCTCCTTTTGCAAGGCAATTATCCATGGTTTGAGCTCATCATGGACAGTTATGTCAACTAACTTGGTCATGGCCAAAGAGTGTTGTAGAGTAGGAATATTTTTTAACTTGGCATAGATGAATAATTTAGGGATGGTTGGTATTTGTAGCACATTTTATTCACTGAAGACATTGAACTCACTTAATGGGTGAGTTAAGGTCAGTCTAGGCCTCTTGGGTCATACGAGGCCTAGTGCAAGCTCAACATTTCTCTTTTGTAGGCAAACAACTAGAAATAGACTCAAAGCTAATTAATTCCCTTTTTCTACCTCCACTTCCACTTCCTTAACTTTGGGTTGAGGTTCCTCCATCTAAATTTCATCTTCATCAGATTGATAAGTAGTGGACAACATCTGTAATGTATCTTCCACTATCTCACCTAGGTCCAATGCCACCACATCAATGTACTCAATTAGAGATCCTCATTCATTGGGATGGTTGAAGATGATGTCCCCTCCCTAGATCTTTGTTCTTCAAGATTCTATTCAAATTATACTTTAGGCTTTGGGGCTTCTAATTGTGATTGTGGTTACATGGGGAGAGGTTTAGAGGATTGACATCCTAGTAAGTGGTATTGCCTCAGACTAAGTTTCCAAATGTCACCACTTCCTTTTTGGTCCCTCATTAATCTAGATTTTGGATTGATGCCTTGTTTCTTTAACCTTACTAATACCACTATGAAGGATGCATCCTTGGTGTTTATTGAGTCATAAACTCTTGACCAATGTTCATAGGTCAAAGTTATCTATTTGGCCTTCGAATGTTTCACAACTCTATCATTGGGGTCCCACTATATTAATTAATCATGTTACAACTTGAAAGATGCTCTATGCCTAACAACATCTTCAATGTTGTCCCAATATTGGAAGATGGTTTTGACAATAGCCAAGGGTGGAGTATACAACAATCCTTTCCTTTTGCCTCTACAAACACCATCAATACCATTACATATTTGAAATGCAACTTCCTACTTAGCCAATTTATTTAGAACATGGATTGGTAGTCTAAATGGAGTGCACTATGTTCCCTCAATCTTGATGATTATGCAATCTAGATAAAACTAGATATCCCTAATGGACTCAATAGACTTATTTTCCAATGGGCTGACTCTTGGCATTAGTCATCTTGTTATATCCTCATTCAAGGTAGGATAGATGCAATCATAGATAAATTGAATATGGTCCCTATACTTGAAGATATGTAATTTTGAATAGAACTGGGACACTATCTATGTTTTTTTAGATGACCATCCCTTAAAGTTGGGGATCTCAATTGTGGAAAGAAGGGTATCTAGGAGATAAGACATCACATATAAATTTTTCCTATACCCTTTCTTGACTGTGGAGATCTACCTACATAAACATGTGCTAATAAGTTCACCAATGGGAGGGGTGAGCTCCTTCTCAATCTTGAAGTATACCAAGGGTACCTAAATGCTTTCAACATAAGTGGTAGTGGGGATTCCACACAACCTATTCATAAAGGTCATTATCATTCTAATATTAGGTTAGAATTGGATGATGGGAATGTTTCCACTAAGGTCATAAATCACATGGTTTCCAAAGTACAACCATGCATCTAGGATGGTTTTGAGGTCATTTTTCTTAGTCCATTTATCAAGTGTGGGTACATTTACTTGAGGCTTGGGTGACTTATAATAGTTTTCAAAATCAATGGGAGACACATAAGCAATGCATTTACAAGGACATTCATTGATCAACATACCCTTTTTAGTTTTGCATTATTTAAAAATAGGGAGGAGGACATCTATATAGTGAAGTACCTCTAGTTTTGCTATTGCATGGTGAAGGCTCATCATCTGTGCTATAACCAGGTCATAATATCTTGTCTTGAGGGATGAAATATTATCACCCTCTTTTGTTATGGGTTATAATTATTTAATTGTCCAAAAGATCTTAGACTAATTATTATCTCCAGCGTTCAACACCACATCATCAAATATAATGTCCTTAAAGACCCTTCCTTCTGAATCTGTGGTCAAGTAGAGTTTTGTGTCCTCTCTGTGTTGCTTATATGTCTCTATGAATATGATATTTATAATTTTTTCACAAGTGGTCTACAAATTACCTCTAGATTAATCTACACTTGCTCATATGACAAGTGAGCTCTCTCTAGTTTGACTATAGCTAATTTGAGATCAAATTAGGGATTTGTGGATGCTGGGGTTTCTCTGCAAGTCTTTTCTAGGTATAATGGAGATGATTTTTTAGACTTAAGTGAATTTGGTTCCTTTAATTTGATTTTGACCTCTAGCTTTATACTTTTGATTTTTTGTGACCACAAAATCTTTGGTTTTGTCATTTTTTATTTATGTGGCATCTATGTGGCATCTAGTTGTCACTTCATAACACTTTGTTCATTACTGTTCAAAATATGAATGTTTCCCTTTGAATATCCTATTTGGTCTCAATCCATTGGATTAGCTTGCATGGATCAATGTGATTTATTGATCTTGATCCTATGAGTTGAAAACCATTGGTTATTATTTCTATTAGGCCCCATAGTTACACAACTTGACAGTCGTGTGGGGCTTCCTGAGATTTACACCTTGTTAGCTCCATAATTTGGCATGTGTTTTCCATGTGGGGATCCTATGGGTCCTTGGAGGTTTCATTGAATAGTCCACAGATATTTTGCTCTATTCAATCATGTTCCTCTAATCTCATGTGAGCCATAGATCCTGCAAAGGTGCATGATGTTTAAGTTAGCATCAGGACATATAATAACTTAGGTTAAAGACTTTATACTATGGTTTATTTCATGTTAATAAACATGATATAAACCATAGGCTAAAGTATTTATGCTAAGTCTAGATCATGATAAAAAGGGGAACCCTTAATAATAAAGGATTGAGTATAATGTTTTTAATCCTAAAGTTTTATCATATTAATAAATACAATAAAAATTTAGGATAAAAAGTTTTAAGCTAACTTTTAATAACGGGACATTGCACTTGTTAGGTTAATTTGATCGAATAGGCCCAAATAAGGTCATGGGACATATGGGGGACAAGCATGATATTTTAGACCAAAGTTTGGTCAAATGTTTAGAAACATGACCACACTTTAGGATAAAATTTGAGCTAGGTTCATGGTGTTTATAATTGATCCCATGTAAATTTGAACTTGGTCTATGATGGGCTAGAGGCTAAATGAAAGGCCAATTTTATCATTAAAGAATAAAAATCTTAAACATGCTTATTCTCCAGACGGGTTTCCATTGATCCTGTAATACAAATAAAAACATATTCATTCTTACAAGCAAGATTGGTTCTTGAGCTAAAATTTGACAATCTCATGGATGTCAATGATGACTTCACGGATGTCAATTGACATTCGTGATAACATCAAATTTAAGCTCATATAATTATTCATAGGGGCTAAAATTTGACAGTCTCTCAGACATCAATGATGGCCTCATGGATGTCAATTGATGGTTATGAGAACCTCAATTTTAAACTCACATAATTAACTGTAGGAACTAAAATTTTATGGCCTCATGGATGTCAATTAACAGGTGTGAGAATTTCAAATTCAAGTGTCATGAATAGTGGGTCCTATAAGAAATTTGAATTGATACACGTCATTTTATTGATTTTGTACAAGTAATCATGGATCATTGATTATGATCCATGTGATCAAGCGATATTGGCTTCATAGATCAAATTCTTTGATTCATTGGGTCCCCGTTACTCTATTCGATTAATGTTATATGAGCAGTCATGGGCCGTCAATGCTATAGATAAGCACATGGTTTAAGTTAGGGCTTGAGGGCATATAAGACTTAGGTTAAAGTCTTAAGGCTAAAGTCCCATTTATGTTAATAAACATGAATGAGGCCTTAGGACTAAGACATTCGTTTAAGTTATAACAAGAGGGACCATGGTAATAAGAAAGGTTGAACTAATCTAAGAACATAAGAAAGGACCCTATAAACATTAAAGTTGGACCATGCACAAATAAAAGGGAACAAAGGAGACTAAGCATATAATTTTTAGGCTATGGTTTAGTCATGTTAAAAAACATAACTAAGCTATGGTATAAAAATCAAGCTTGAGTCCACAAAATTTTTAAAAGTTAGGGCTCGAGGGCATATAAGACTTAGGTTAAAGTCTGAAGGCTAAGGTCCCATTTATGTTAATAAACATGAATGAGGCCTTAGGAATAAGACATTAGTCTAAGTTGTAACAAGAGGGACCGTGGTAATAACAAAGGTCAAACCAAGCTAAGAATGTAAGAAAAGGACCCTGCAAACATTAAAGTTGGACGATGCACAAATAAAAGGGAACAAAGGGGGAGATATATAAAGGGGACCAAGCATATAATTTTTAGGCTATGGTTTGCTCATGTTGAAAAACATGACTAAGCTATGGTATAAAAATTAAGCTTGAGTCCACAACATTTTTAAAGTGCTCCCACCAATTTTATTCCCACCAAATTTGAATTTTAATGAGGAGTCTAAGCTAGGGTTTTTGAATGAGGGTTTCAGGAAGCTTGGACATAGATTTAACTTGGATTTCCATAAACCAAGGCTAGTAAAAACCCAAGTTGGGATTGAACTATAAATCCCAGGCATGATCCATTCTTTTAAGGGTTTTATTAAACCTAAAACTTGAAATATGAAGATCAAAGGTTATCAATAATAGGAAAAGATGGAGTGGAACCATTAAAAAATAGACTAACTGAGACATGGGGTGGATGATCTTTGAATACAAATAATGTGCAAACATGTTAATAATACTTTGAGTTAGTGGATTTCAACTTGAAAATAAAAATTTGCACAATTTTAACACAAGGGTCCCCTTTTTGAAAAATGGGGGTAAAATAATAGATCATGGGCTCATAGTTACTATTTCATAATGTACACACAATCACAATTCCCCTATTCGACATAGTCAGTGCCATAGCTAATAACATCACTACACAGTCAACTTTAGAATCAAGTTATACAACATAATAGATCATGGGATAAAAGTTACTCTTTCACACTACACACACAATCAAAATTCCCCTATTTGACACAAGTCATAGTGATAATGAATCTCCCATGAGACTCATTGGTTAGTATGGTTCTTAAGTTTATACATACTTCCTTCTCTCTCTCACTCCTTGTACATAGTTTATTTTTATTTACTTGTACATAGCTTATGCTCAGAAAAGATAAAAACATTATAACATGTCAAACTATAAAAACATTCAAATATATCAAAAACACAAAGTTTTACAGATTGTATGCATTGCTATGTTTACATTTCTACTACTTGATAGATATTGCATATTACTAGCTATCATAGTATAGTTAATTTTATTATACACATATGCTTCACTTGCTCTTGTTAAGTGCTTCCAGATTCTAGATAGGAGCCCGATCCACTACACTAATCCAAGCTAGCTATCATCTACCCATTGGGGGAATTTATATTGAGCCAAGTTTATACATTTGATACATCCACACACTTGGGGGCATCTCCTACATAATTGCTATAACTAGGGTTTATTTTTACATACTATACATTCTAGTTTACACATTGATTTATCTTGATATTGATAATTGCTCCTCATTACTCAAATTTTTACCAATTATCACTAGTTAGACTTAATATATATGCATCTTGACATCTACATAGATTTTTACTACATAGTTTTACATGCTTTCATTTCTAGTTTTTCCTAGATTAGAATTGTTTGTGTTTCTTATGCTTCTTCCATTTTCAAGGGCATTTGAATATGCCATTGTTCTTTGGATCTATGCCACTTCTCTATTTTTATGCCTTAGACATGTGTCCATGTCCCTTGTGTGCACTTTCTTTCTTCTATATGTGAACATTTGAACATGTCCTTGTATGTGGCTCTATACCAAATTGCTTATTGATTGCATATGTGGACATTTAAACATGTCCTTGTATGTCTTTATTCTTATATTTAGTGATATGTGCCCATGTCCCTTGTATTATGGACCCTTGGCCTACCTTTTGTGTGACTCATGTGTTTGTATGTTTTTTTCCTTGTATACTTCTATAACATGACACTTGTATTTGCTTTTTACACACACTGATTTTCAATGCCATGATGGACCTTAGCATCTACCCTTCATAGTTGGGTGCCATGATGGAAATCATGCCCCATACCCTAGGTATTTACTTATATTTTATATTATAAATATTGATTACATCTATTTTGACACCCTTGTGCAATGCTAGATTACAACTTACATCTTACATTACTTACTCACGCGCAGATAATTTTACATTTTGATGTTATGTTTGTACATTATATTGGAATATAATACATATGATCCAAATAACACATTTTGTAGATATACTTATTTAGATGATAGTTCTTAAACAAATTTCAAAACTACCCTCAAAAGAGGTGGCATTCACAAGGGTTTGTCATAGAGATCAGGTTCCTACATTGCTATTCACAAATACATTTTATCACATAGGCTCAATTTTAGAAATCAAACTAGGTAGACATTAACACCCATATTAGGACACCAGTTCCACTAGGAACTACTATCCACTATAGGGTGCTATTGTCTAATATCCCTAGATTCAGGATAATCTAGATCATTCAGACTAGTACACTAGGTACAATACAAATTTGCATAAATATAGTCACATGTTTGATAGTTATATTCATATTTTACTTAGATACATCCATTTCATCTCATATTCATACCAATTGCTCATATTTGGGGGCATCATTCATGACATGATCACTCCCAAATTTAATTTAGTTACACAAATTCATCTACTTCATATTCAATTCAGATTCAGTATACTAAGATACTAGATTGGGGGCAAGTGCACAACACATTGTTTCCATATACTCAGCTACACACAGATTGATCAAATGGAATGATAAACTCCATGTCATTATATATTCTATATACACTTACTATCACATTCCAAGTTGTCACTAGATTCATGAATTACTCAATCTAAAGTGGTTGGCATTCCCTAGTGGACCATAGTTACCTAATCTACTTGAGTGGTAGTAAAGCTAACATACACAATTAGATTTAATTGGTTAGATACTTATATCACTTTGTGCAGTTCAGTTATACATGCATCTACTTCACACAAGTGGGTAATGATGGAGTCATGGCCTACTTGAGTTCTTAAACCACCTACTTGAGAGGGTTAGAGACACTTATAGTCTTATCCAAGCTATTCATAGATCATGATCCATGAAGTAGGTGTGGGTAATGATGGATTCAAAACTAGATTAAGTTCTTGAACCACCCACATGAGAATTGACCAAGACATTAGCTCAATCCAAGATATTCAATGATATGATCACTATGAACACTCACACACGTAGGTTGTCACCAAGTGCATGCATTGGTTCATGTACCCAATGAGATGTATTCATTCCTTTCCTCTCTCTTTACTCAGCTTTTACTCAGTTACTTCATTTCAACATAGTATTTTGATTTTGATCATCTCTTAAGTAAGAATTGATTTTTTATGTTTCATTGAAGGACATTGCTTTAGATCATGTTCCACATATGTAGACCCAAATTTGCATAATTAGACTCAAATATGTGGGGTTCACTTCCAAAGTAAGTCTAGGTACACTTATTTTTTCATTTATACTAGTCATTTCACTTTTTTGCATTACTAACATAAAGGGGGGCAAATATAATCACCTAAAAGTGGTAATTGAATGCTAATAGTGTTACTTGAGTTAACCTATTCCTAGCTTAGCCCTAGACTTGTCCTAGAGTCTTAGGCACACTTTTCTAGTCATTGAGCATTCCAAAATCACCTATAATTATCCAAAACAAAGTCCTAGAACTATCTTCTCAAATCTGAATCTAATTTTCTCAATAGTCTGCCAAGTACACATTAGTGCCACATTTTGGACACTATAGCCACATGATACTAGTGTCTCCAACTAGGCACTACCATCCTTAGCCCTAACTCTTTCCAACATATACTCTTTCAAATGTGTGTCCCTCCTAAGGTTAGACTAAACATATTTTCTTATCCACATGAGCTACAAATCTCTATAATTACAAGTCTAATTGACCTCTAGTCACTAGATGAAGAATAGATACAAAAGCACATTTAAACCAAAGTTAAGTTGAGAAAAATTAAGTTATTTGATCCCTATTCTGACCTATTTATACATACTACCATCTATAGTATCCCTAAGCCCAATTTTCAAAGATTTTAAAGCTCAAGCACATTCAAGGCATCCAAGTCCACTCTTATTTGAGCATTCACTTGCACTTGCATAAAGAACTAGGTGGGAGAACTACATCAAGCTTGATCCCTCTTTAGAGTATTGGTATGTAAGAAAATATATTCACAGTGGGGTGTTTAGGATGTCCAACCTATCCTATTAATGAACATATAATTATTTCTCATGCCATAGTTACAAGGAAGATTAGGGTTTTCACACTAAATTAGGTTTTTTAGGTGCAACACAGAGCTCTAGGTTTCATGTGCATAGGAACAAGACCTAAAAAATAGAAATAGTCTTGAAAAAGGGAAATTAGTGCCACACTAAGGATACCACAAAATCATGGTGCTATTGTCCATATAGGGCACTACTATTCATTGAGTAGACAAACACTAAAATCTTGTTGATGACACTCAAAACTATCTAGAACTCAACTTTTAGAACCTAGATCATCCATAATGGTCACTTTTTAGATAAGTTTCTATTTAAGCCTATTTATTACTATTTTTGAAAATTCAAAATAATTCAAAAGTCATAACAAATAAGTACTTAATTATTACAATTTATTTGACTGATTTATACATCTTAGCCCTTTAATCTAAATATAGGTTTTACATAGTTCAATGCTAAAATGTTAAATTAGTGGACATATAAAGAAGTATGAAAGGAAGGTGAAAATAAACTATAGACACCAATCCTAAAATCATGACAATGTGTTCATCAATGTAGATGATGACATTGAGGTTGCTATTAGGATGCGTAGGGTAAACATGTTAATGATTATAACACAGAGGATCCAATATGATCCCATAATTATTAAGAAAGATGCCATGAAGAATGAAAAGGAATAATGTATTTCTAAACCTATTTATGTACTTTCTCCTCACATAAAAGTAAATATACAAAATCAAGTTGGCCCATCTAGGGAATTAAATTTTGAATATATAGTTGAGGATATCCTTACAAATTTAGTTGTTGCTTCTCTTCAACATCTAACTAGTATGAAGAGACCTACAAGTCCTACTACAATAGTTGGGATATTTTCTATGTTACATCTACCTTTGTTAACTATAACACAATAAGTAAGTCTTCTTACTTTCTTGTGTCATGTTTCTATTATTTATCCTCCTAGGTCACCACCTGTCATGACAACACCACCAATAATAGTGCTCCAGTCTCATAAATGAACATCTTCACCTCCCATAATTCACCTAGTAGTCACTCCCAATTCATTTACACCTATTACCATTGCAATACCCTCATCCACTCCTCCAATTTATATAGGGATATTGCCCATTACTATTAAATTCCCAATCACCTATAGGAGAATCCCTAAGACTCCTCTAGTTTCACCCCATAAGGTGGAAATAAAAGAAATACCTATAAAAGTGTCAAGGGAGGAAAAGGATAAAAGAAGATCTTGACAAAGATCATATATAGTGGAAATATATGATAATGAATAATAGGATGATAAATAAGCAACTAAATAAAAATGGCTATCTAAGATAGATACTTAGGAAAAAAATCATTCATCTAAAAAACATAGGAAGATGAAGAAGATCATTAGATGACTGAAGAAGATAATTTGGAAAGACTGAGATACTAAGGTAATATGAGAAGGTTGATCAAGTAAATGTTGGCTCAATGGCCACTAAGCCATTTTTAGACAAAGAGGGGGACCTATAAGGTAAGACAGAGTTAAAACTACAAGATTGAAAGAAAGGGCCATCATTAACCACACCCCTAGGCTCTCCATCTTAGGCTACCACTGTAATAATTATGACAACAATTTCTCTAATTATTTCCTCCCAAGGTTTAAGGACATAAATTCCCCATTATTTGCTTACTTATTTAATTTTTAATATTACAATTGATTTAGTAGGAGCTACTCATTTTTTGGATTCTTTAAGTCCAACTAATAAGACTCAAGTAACTACCATGCCAATTTTGCCAACCACAATTCAATTTTATATGAGGCTTCCTACTACAGTTATTACTACTGGGGTTGCATATACATTAGTCACATATTATTTTTAAAATATACTTATAACCCCATTGGCATATTAATTATTTGGTGGATCTCATCCCTAGTCTCTTGGGACATCAAACATACATTTTAAAAGCCTAGTATCCACTTCTATTTTTTTTACTTGGGGTACACCCCATAAATTATATACATAGTTGGGAATGCCCATTAGATAAGCTAATAAGACATATTCCCTTATGGTTTCAGTATATAAGGTAGTATGGAAGACTAAGTAAATCATTAATACACCCATTTATAAGTAAGTCACTAGATGGAGGAAGGATATACCTCATTTACCTACATTGGGGACTTCTCCCCCTAAAGCAATTCACCCTCCAAGATAGCCTACTTCTTATACTCATGAAATTACATAATGAGTAGAGCATCAAGTTAAATTGAGTGTTCCTTCATGGATCCAAAAAATTTGACAAGAAGAGGCAGGAATATAAGACCTAGTGATTACTGAGCAACCAACAATCAAATTCTATTTTGATGGGCAAACAAATACCTTAAGGAAGGTCAAGTGGAAGACTATGCTTGCTGAAGGAGAGTACATCAAGGTGAAAGAAAAGAAAGATATATTCTCTCTAATAAAAAAGATAAAATTAAACCCCTCAAACTTAGATTTGTATAAGGAAGATCCTTACAAAATTTTAGATGCTACTGGGGAATATTAAAGCATATGTTCAAAAACTAAGACTAGTCTGTGCAAAGGTCTCAAGAAAGGAGCACTATCTACACTCCAAAATAAATCATTGGAAATGTATAGGGTGTAACTAAAATTTTTTATGACACCATTCAATTAATAAGGTCTATAAAAGATACATCCCAACCCAAATGGGGGGATATAAATCAATTATTTAGTAAAATTAAGGATATGGATGGAAAGCTTCATTTCCTTAGCTAAATAACAAGGAATAAAGCATATGACCATTTAAACTTAATAACAACACTAGATGTTGCATGGGCCTAGAATTATGTATCCATTAAGAGGGATAGTTTACTTGGCTGATATCAAGAGATGCATACCTTAGTGCTATAATTTATAAGTGAAGAGAGAGAGAGTCTGTCTCCATTTTGAAAGATATGAGGGTTACTAACATGAGCACTCCTCTTGTGTGATTGGTTCCAAATCCCTTTTTTCATAACCTTCTTTGAGATGTAGCTGATAGATTCCAAGATGAAATTGAAGAAGCGGTTTATAGAACCAATGAAGAGATCATGCAGTTGATGAATTTTCCTAGGGATAAGATTATAGGCATAGAGACACTCCATGTAAACGTTGAAGCTGCATTGACCCTACATAAGAAGTTGATGGACAAGCTTTCATAGTTGTTCAAGAAATCTTTGGTATATAGTTTTAGGCCATATATGCCTTATATTTATAAATAGAGGCAACAAAGAAATCAAATTCAGCACTAAGATCATCATTGGTACCACCTCAGGGTACTCAGTCTCTATCCCTAAAGTACACATTGGTACAAACACAAGTAAGAACTACATATGTGCCATGTACAATATTCACTACTAAAACTATAGTAGAAACTTCAATCATGATTTCAAGAAATGTATCCATTGCTACGGTGCCAACTCAAGTTATAGTTTAATCTACATCAACAAACATGCAAAGTCCACCTCCTAGTGTTGCCACATTAACACCACTATAGATATAAATATGTATTTATGTGTTTTAGTTAAGTTAGAACTATTCATTCCTAATTTATTTGACATTATATATATATATATATATATATATATATATATATATATATATATATATATATATATGAGTCAAGGAATTTTATTATGGGAAAACACTTTGTATGTGCATCTTTGCATGGTTTTGACATACAATGATATTCATGGAGATTTACATTTAGAATTTGCTTGGAAGATGAGGCCTTCCCCTCCCAAAGCCTATATATATATATATTTATCCTCCCTATCTGAAAGGGAGTATAATTTTGACTATTAAAATTAATAAGAAATTATATGGATTGTTTTGTAATTGTTTTTGATGTGTAAATCTGATTTTTATCCAAACTTATGAATCTTGTAAGAAGATATATCATTCTAGTATCTTAGTCTATTGGTTTTGCTTGAGTTACATTTTCAATACAATTATTTATATTATCCTATTGGTAATTTAATTGCCTTTTGTGTATTAATCATAATACCCCTTGTATATGTGCAAACATAATCTTATAAACATGGTAACCTTTCATTATATATGCTTAATTTTAATGTATTATTACTTCCTAGGAATCTTAACTGTGCTTGATTATTGGTGTGCTTATATCAACTTACAACAAACATCAGTTCTTGATTGCTTGTCCAAGCCCTAGTTTAAGAATCCACTTAGAAATGTTTCATCTTGTTTGGTTTATAGGCCTTCTTTTTTGCCTTAGCTTTCCCTATTTTTGAGTTTTATTTTGGAAAAACCCACCTTAGGTTATATCCATCACCTATCCAACCATCTCAAGTAGATTTATATTCATCCATATCTGAGCCACCCATGGTAAATAAACTACTTTTCTCACTGCTATTTCACCAACAAGTTGTTTACAAAACCTAATAACCCACAACTCGTGCCTTGGAGTGAATTTATTTCATTGATATTTGAAATGTTAGAGGCTACCTCGTAAGGTTATCTAGTGTGCATAAAACACACATCAACAAAATTGAGTTTAGTCATGTGGAGATAATGGTATTGGTATGATAACCTTTGGCTATCCATGCTAATATATCTAGAATCAATGACAAGTCTATACTCATAGGACTATTTAACAATAAAGTAATAAATTCAATGGAATTAATCATGTCAAAATATAATCACTTAGCCAAAACTAACAACTCATTAATCATATCAAAAAATTAATCATACATCCAAGTAGTTAATCTATAACATGTATCCAATTAGTCAATCTGTAACAATAATGTAATGATTTTTTGGAAAAGAAAAAAAGTCAAATCATATAAATAGGCTGGTTGAAAAGGAAATTGTACTTTATTTGCATATTGAAACTTTGTGATTTTGAGCTCTAAAGAGACACAATGCTATATAGGAGAAAGCAAGTTGGGATAAGTTTACAGTTGGAGGATGCATCACATTTAGTAAGTCAAAAACTCAACTTTTGACCAATGTAGCTTTTTCAAAATTGATCATTTTAATATATTTTAGGTGATTTTTAAGGGTTCACTAATTGTATCCTCTTTGGGATGATATTTTCTTGATAATGTCAAAGTTATTCTTGGCCACTGTGGACCTATCCATTTATCTATAGACTCATCCCTAGACTTATTTGTTTAGATGTAGACTCACACCCAGACCTGTTTGGTTTATTTTGGACTTGTTTAGGAAGTTGTCTGAGGGGAAAAAATCATGCTCATGTAAAATTTTAGATTTCATTAACTATTATGGTTTGAAATTATTGATCAAAGTTATGTATAAGTTTGATAATGTTGTTTTTTGTGAACTTATGGTTACATGGTGATGTGTGGGCCATATATATTCATTGTGGCCACATGATGGAGACTGTTCAAATTCCATCCTTAACTATTGATGAGAGATCCGACTTAGATGTGGGTGGTCTTGGAATTTTTGGAGACTAGCATTGATTCAATATTATATGTAGTAAGCTATGTGACTCATATAATTTTAAATTTTCATTCCCGACATGAGAGATGACTATCATGTTAGAGGATGTGTGGAGGATCATGGAATTGATCATTGTTAGATGATGCATGAATCTACATGGTTTTGGTGGGTTACTTGTATATGATAGGACATGTCCAAGGGGAACATTATACCCCCAAGGATACTACTATCTTATTATCATAGATTGTGTTGGTGAATGTTTCACACTTGCATAAATTCATCAGTCCCTTGCTTACATCATTTACTTAATTGATAGTGGTGAGGTTTTTATTTCATCTTAGATACACATTATTTTATGATATTAAGGATCACATCATGAGATAATATTTTGGATACAACATGTTGGCCCACTTGTTTGGGATTTGCATAGATTTACATGAGAGGCTTTTGGAGGTGAGCTAGGCTTAGCCACACTACTGCATTATTGGGCTTATGAGTACATTATATTTATCTAGCCTATGCGGATGACTCATGGTGGATGAGCACATCCAATTATATTTGATGAGGGATCAGTGGGGACAAATCAAGTATGAGAGGTGATATGATGGGGGTGTCTTTAGATAGTAGATCATTTATCTATTGGGGATATTATGTGGTGGCATTATAGGGGATTTGATGGATGGTCAGAGGATAGATTGGATTTAAGATGTATTTGAATTATATTTTGGTTTTATGATCAATGGTCAAATGTTTACAAGTGCTTTGAGTTTGAGCATGTTACTAGATAGTTTGGCATTCCCCCTGATGTGCCCCCAAAATCAAGTGTGGAGATGATCTGTTAGGGATCCACTATGAGAGGGTGATATGGGTCATCCTACTATTGTATAATTAGCTCTCATCCCCTTCACCAACATGGATATCATGATTTAGACACTTGACACTAATGATGCTAGTTATAAACTAGATTATACACAATGGTGGCTAACCCATAGATGGCTTATTTTATTTCCTATTGTAGTAGATGATGCTCCTATAGCATAGGGTGAAGCAGATGCGAGTGGTGTGGAAGAAATTGAATCTAAGGCTCATCTTGTAAGCTAGTACATGTGTATTTTAGAGTGTTGTATATAACTGTATTTATTTTGATGACATTGGTATTGATTTTGTGTATTTATTTGATTTTCAAGTGGATGATGTGTTTTTTGGAGTCATTATATAGATATATATCCAGATTCTCACATAACATGTGCTTGGTGATGTGGTCCTTGGTGGTCTTTTGGAGAATGTGACAAATGTTGTAGGTGAGTATGTCCTTTTTTATCAGAAAGCTATAACTACTACAACTTATGTTGCAACATTGAGAGAACATGATGATGTGACACTTGAGAGAGATGTAGTTATTTTTTAGCATGATTAGCTGAGGGTAGAGATCATGACACATCAAATGCCTCCTAATGCTCCATCAGTAGACCTAGATATAATATGTTTCAAAAATATGTGAAGTTGTAGTGTGATAACTCAACACTAAATGCATGAGTAGCTGTTTATGAGGATCATGATTAGATTAGTCAATCTCCATTGAGATCATGTGTAACTCATATTGGAATTTCCTCTTCATATAGTTGATTGATAGTAGATGGTGGTGGTGATGTATAGGGTGATGAACCCATTATGTAGTGATGTTTGATCATGTTATACTTGTATCATGCAAAACATTTTCACACACACACACACACACACACACACACACACACACACACACACACACACACACACACACACACACACACACACACACACACACACACACACACACACACACACACACACGCGCGCGCGCGCGCGCGCGAGCATGCACACAGACATAAACATACATGGATTTGGGGTTTATTTGTTCTTATATTGGACTTGTGTGGAATAATTATGCTTGTACTTATTCATGAGATGTGATTTGTAATTTAATATATTAGCTCATGTGATAATATTTGGTATTGAAAATGTTCATGTATTTGAAAATTAAACATGTTATTTAGATTTGTGAGACATGCTTGTATTTAATTAAATTAAAAGCTATCAAACAAGTAGACCATATTGATATAAATAGGAATTGTGCACCATATTAATTATTATTCATAGATGTCTTATGATATTTTATCTATGGATATGTAAATATATTTTCACATGTACTAGTTACTTTTGGTAATTGTATTTGATATTACTAATTTGATATTAATTTTTATAGATTTGATATAGATTGTGATGTTTTTGCTTTGGTATCCAAATTGGAGATGTTATTATCATGGATCTTCATATATTTATTGCCATATCTATTGCTTTGAAATGTGATAATCCCTATAACAACAAGTTGTGTAATATTTTATCATAATTCATAATAGTCATTATCTTGATGTCCATCAATACCATGATAAGTGAAAAATGCGTTACCTTTTATGAGGATGATGATAATAACTAAGAAGGAGAGTGATGAAATTATCATCCAACAATGTATGTAGAATATCATGTCATCAATCTCTTAATATGTCAAATTGGAGTGATAGCCTCATATTAGACGCAGGTTTGTTTACTTTAGGTGATGTTTTATAAATTATTTCCTTTCCTTTATTGAGTAAATTTGCTTGTTCTTCATTGATAAGGTTTGTCTTGAGTGCCTCATCTATCTTATGAATGACTTGAAGATGATTCTTTCTTTTAGATGTTAAATCTAGATTCCTTTGTTTATTGATAACTACCTACTTGTATGGATATGATTTTAACTCAATAATATTTTGTGTTATGGAATTTAGTTCACAAGCATATTTGAAAGCATCCATGTATGAGTTCTCAAAAGAGGTGTAAAGTTTAAGCATGTATATTTATTTGAGTGGAGATAAAATACCCCTACTAAAGATAAAATTATTTTCCAAGTTTAAGGGATGATATATACAGTGAAAAATATTTTTGAACTACGTAATGTAATATTCAATGAGCTAATTGTAACCTTGTTACAAACTTTACAGAGTTATAATGTCAACTTAGGTACCATGTGCTTATAATAATTGGATACTAATACATCTTATAACTTTTTGAAGTTAGATAATAAGTCACTAAGTAAACTGTAAAACCATTATGAACAATTTATTGTGATACTTATATTATGTATTAGAAATTACTTTGACATATGAAGACCATGCTTATAAACATGGTTAATATAAATAATAATATTATTTGCTCAAAAATATTTGATATAAATGATGATATTAATTGGTTAATGTTGTTGCAGTGATGTTTTTTTTAATTGTCAATATATATCTAGAGAAGAATCAAGATACATATATTTTAAACTTATAAAAGTTGGTCAAAAATGTAAGCACACCAAAATTGAAAAGTGGACTATTCGATATACCTAAACCATACTAAATCCAAAACCATAGGTTTATTAGTGGTTAGTTAATCAGAGATTGTGGTTTATAAAAATGTGGGATGATGCACTTTTTTGATTTTTGCTAATTAATTCTTCTTCAAGATTGTAAATCTCGAAATGATAATTAAATGTAGGATAGTGGGTGGTGGCCCCTAGATTGATAGTAAAGGATCTCATGAAAGCTTTTATTGTTAACACTTAGCCTAACCTTCCCAATCCAAATCCAAATCCAAATTTTAATTAATTTCCAATCCATAATTGTTGGGTCCACCTTGGTGCTACAAATACAAAGTCATTTTAAATTTATAATGTATTTTATTTAATAATATGTAAGCACCGAGTTTACAAATAATTCCAACTAACCTTCATTTCATAGTACGTTGGGTCTTAAACCCTAAAGTTCTTTACCATAGTTAATTACAAATAACTCTAAGTTTTGTTTAATAAGTTATTGGGTATGAGATTATAGTTATATACTATAGTCAATTTAAATTTATATAAATTTTAGTTTATAATTTAATAAGTGAACATTTCATTAAAAAAAGATAAATATTAAACATGCAATATTTTTTGTTGAGGAATATGCAATCATGTTATATGGTTTTATATTTTAAAATAACAACTAAACAACAAATCATAAAGGCATTCTAATATTAAAATACATGTATTTTATCTAATAATATTGAAAGCATTCTCAAACATAAATAAATAAATTAGATAACACAACACGAATTTCAATCTATTCTAGAACAATTTTAATAACACAAATAAAAGACATATGCTTTAAAAAGGAAATTAAATAAGTTCATGCGAGCATATTTCCATTTAAGAAGCCTATCATTTGTGTGGGAAACATATAGACCTATTTGTCTAGTGGAAAAGGCTTTCAAACTTTTATATGCTTTCCTACATCATAAATAACATTCTAATCTACCTCATTTAGAGCATGAGGTGCACAATGGGAGATAAATATTAACATATCCAATGGGTTCAAAGAAAGTTTAGATCTAGCATCATTTTTATCCTGTTTAACTTTGAAAAACCTCTTTCACAAAATGATGTGCTCGTCAGAATAACAAGAATAATTTGTTATAGCTGCATCAAACATGGAAATCCTTTAAACCATTTAGGTTCACCTCCACATAGATCCCATGCTGCAAACATAATTTTTTTTGGATATGATTTCAAAATGGAACAAAGAAATTCATCCATCTCACCTAAACATTTGATAGTATCCACAATAGAGGAGTTCCCAATACTGAATTTTTCACACAAAAAATGTTAACCATTTTTTTGTTTGATGGTCTCTATCATCCATCTCCTTATAATAATGACGAGGATTGAGAACTTAACATTAAGTATAGGTAAATCTATGAACTTTGTATCTAGAGAATCAATAACCTTCACTATAAAATATTTTTCCAATTCAATACAATCATCTAATGTCCCTGATATTTGTGAGTTAGGCAAACTCTCAAATTTCAATGCATGTACATGTATTGTACCTATTCCATTTGTAAACTCAAGTGTTTCTCCATGTGCTCTATTTAAAAAAGATGATATATGTATTGCACTTGCCCCAAATATGTTTCTTTGAAATCTCCTACGAAGCATGTCAATAGTAATATTTAAAGTAGTGTTAATGGAAGTAATGTCAACATGATCCTATTGAAATTTTTTATTCAACTTTTAAAACCAAATAAACAGATCTGCAAGTAAATGGATGCTAAATTGTACCTAATATTTTTTTGCCAAATTATACATTTTTCCCCCCTCTAACTTGTATTATTTAAAGAAAGTAGGCATGAGTCTGACAAGCCTTTCCATGACCTTTCCTGTAGAGAGCCACCTAGTTTGATGAATATGCAACACCTCTAGCCTATTGATTTGAAATGACTCCATTAACTCTCTTAATGCACCATATTTTTTAACAGATTTCCCAAGCCACAAATATATTTTGTTTGCAGATTTATCAATAAATTATAGCTCTAGAAAATAAGATGAAGCATCATTTACTACTAATGTTTCATGATGAAGTATGCAATGTAATAATTGAGAAGCATCTCAATGAAGCTTAGTAGATAAACCTTCACGGATACCCCTTATGGAAGAATCCCTATCGAATCCAAATCCAACTAATTTCATCAAAGATAAATTCATCTCTACTAAAAAAGTTGTCATTTCATAATACATAGATTACGTTATTCCATCCTTTATTTGAAGGAGGTGTGTAATTTCATTACACATTGACCTCTTCCTTCATTTGTTAAATATGCAATATAAACTATCAAATGTTGTTCTATAGTCTTATTGGTACTTTTATCAACTAAAATTGAGTAAAATAGACTGTGACAAATCTCTTATTTTAATTTTTTCAATATACCTCCTTCGCAGATAATATTAATTAGTTAGAGGTATGTGTGGAGTGCATTTATACCTGTTCAAGTCACAAATTGGCTTATAGAGTTCTAAAAGTAAACCATATATGAAAACAAAATACATATTTTCAATCACTTCAAGTCACAAATTGGCTTATAGAGTTCTAAAGGTAAGTCATATATGAAAACAAAATACATATTTTCGATCACTGATATGATTCTCTCCTTCTCAACATCTACCATTAGTTCTACATGTTTGGTAATTGGAATACTACCTTGTTTCTTTTCCCCCTCCAAAAATTGTAAAACAAATTTATGAGGCTTTGACTATGCATAGGTTTTTAGATCGTTGATTTGAAGGGTGGTGATCCCATCTTTAGAAAATAGAGTTTCTCTCTTATATTTTACACACCAAGAACACCTTATCCTTTTACCACCATTGAAGTATTTTATATCATAAGCCCATGGAAATTTTATTTTCCATTTAGATATGAAAGTTCTTTTCTGTTTCTTTACCACTTGTTCCTCTCCCTGAATTTTGTCTCCATCTGATTCATAGCCTTCTTCATGTGGCTGAACATCAATATTTTCATTTTAAGATTGGAAAAATTTATTAAAACCTTTATAAATACCAAATGTATCAGCAAGTGAGAATTGTCTTTGAGCTTTCTTAAGATGACCAACGAAAGCCATTTTCTCACAATGTATACTTAATCAATAAAAAAAAAATTAATATAAAACCTAAACAAATTTGAACACAAAACTTTAAACCTACCAAATTTATTTAAAAAAAAAAAATAAAAAAATAAAAAAATATTTTTTAAAAATCAAAAAATCGAGATAAACACATAATAATAATAGCTATAATGGCCACTATAAATAATTCATTACTCAAATTTAATGCCATCACAAGAAAAATGAAATACAAGCTGCATCTATATTATTGAGGCCTTAGAATACTAGCTAGAAGTTAAAGCTTCTTTCATTTCCATATTCATGACAGATAAAACATTCCTGCCTAGCCAGACTCCCCTACAGGTTCGAGCACCACGATAAAAGACTCGCCCCCCCTCCTCAACCAAACCTGCACATCTCGACTGCCACCCTATAGCCACAATAACAAGACATAAAGATGTTATAAACAGCTAAATTATAGAAAAAAATTAAGGAAATTATTTTCAAAACATCTGATCTGAACCAGATAGATAATATAATCTAAAATTTAAGATTTATAAGGGATGAAAACAAATATATATTCCTGTGTTAAGAGAAACCTGTGAAGATATGAAACAAATAAGGATAATCTGTGACTATATAACAAAATATAAATAGTCACAGATTGTCTCTATAACTCGATTCAAGTACAACAGTAACCGTAATATTTGCTTTCATTTTCTTTGTAAGTATTGATATTTTCGAGTTTGGACGGTGAAATCTGGAAGCTGTGGATTTTTAAGGGGGTGGAAATGCCAGTATTGAAGGGTTTGAGGGCGAATTCTTATGATCTTTGACCTTGAGAAGTGTCTTTGACCTTGAGAAGTGGAGGATTTGAGCTTGAATTGTGAGAAATAGTCATTTTGAGCTTGAACTGAGAGAACTGTTAATTTTGATCTTGAACTATGAGGAAACTAGCGATTTCGAGCCTGTTTAGTGGAGAAAAGTGGTAGGATTGAGGGTTTCAGTGGTGGAAATTAGTAATCATCATATGTCAATTTCAAATTTAAATTTAATGTTTATTTATATCTCATTTTCAATCATTATATGTCAATTTCAATCGTCATATGTCAATTTCACCTTTGAATTTGATATCTGTTTATATCTTATGTAAATGTTCTCTTAGAAATATATTATTATATTATATAAATAATATATTATATATACATATTGGATATTCGGTGATTGTAATAAGTGATCTGCATTCTATTCACAAAAAATGTGATTCCATGTCATTTCAAAGACAAGCAATATCTTTCCTTTTCACTATGCGCATATAAAACAAAATAATGTAAACACAAAGGACGTTAAGACCACTGCAAAATATGATAAAAATCGATTCTTTAATTTTGAAAAATTGACCACAATTAGCCACATCATCTATTTTCTCATTCCATGAGTTGTTTTGTTTTTATTCTTTAATTTACCAATATTTATTTATAATAATAAACCATTTAAAAGATTTAAACAATACCTAAATAATCTAATGGAAAACATATTTCAGACTATATTTTGTTTGCCTCATAGCATTATTACCCATTGTTTTTACACCCTGGCCACATGTCTCCGCTTCAATTTAGGTATGCTTTTGCTTGTTTTCATTCACATACATGTAGCATCTCACAGATATGTGTCTCTATTAAGCCACCGGTTTTATTCAACAAAAACTTAATGTTAAGAGAACGGGTACATTTCCATCATCCAATTACGATAGATATCCTTAGGTGGATGAGAATATGGATGAATGCTATTCATCTTCATTTCCAAGCTCCTTAAGAATAGTTTTTTTTTTGAAGTTATGGCTTCCAAATGCAGGTGTTTTATTTGCTTATATTTCTACATGTTTTTTGTATAGTGTTTACAATATCTTCAATTTGTATTCTTTCTTGAAAAGTAGGCAAATGCATTATCTTTTATGTTGCAGTTTGGAAGCACTGTATTTATCATAATATTGGAGAATAAAACTCGTGTTAATGTCTTATATGCCAAGTAAAACATTTTTGACATATTGTTTTATACATTTTTTACATTGCCATATAATAAGCTAATCTGGTACAGAAGGATTGTGCTTGGATAGTCAAAGATTATGCAAGCTAGTGTGGAAGCAACATCTAAACAATTGCATGAGAGCTGTGAAAAGAAAATCAAGTCTGTATTAAAAATGGAAAGAGTTTTAATTTAGCACAAATGCATGTTGGAAAACACGGTCTTATGGTGATGTGGAGGTGCAGTTTAGTTACCAACTTGCTACAAAGTGTTTGGCCTTTCATGAAGAAGCATTGGGCAGTGGACTTGTGCTCCTGTGCATAAAACTCAACCTTGGTAGCATACACCCAACTGGCTTGCTGTGGAAATATTTCACATGGAACACAACTTACAGAGGAAGATAAAACCATGATTTCCCTGTAGCCTGGTGTCAACGTTTGAATTGTAAAAATGAAATATTCTTTTTCCTTGTCTCTCATGAGATGAATCTGGGGGCTTTGTCCCTCAGTATAAGCCTTTGACTAATTAATTCCCATGATACATAAAAGAGGTCTCTCATTATAACTATACAAGAGTGGTCATTTCCAAGTTGTGCTACTTGATCATTTACTGAAATATTTCCTTAGTGTTGGCAGACACTAACAATATTTCCACATAGAAAATTTCATTTATTATTGTGGCAAAAAAGTAGTTGAATTGTCACTTATAATCTATGCTTGTTTTGGTTGATATGGTGTTATCTTAGAAATTAATGGGAGTTATTCTTGTTGATCATGTATTACCTTAATAATGCCTTTGATTTTATATATTTGAATCTTATTTTGTAGTGTTTCATGATGATATGTGTCATTCCTGTGATTCTATTGTAATCAGAATATGATTTGCCTTTTATCCCACTACTCGATGTTTAGTAGATGATAATGTAGCAACGTTATAATCAAGTAACATGTATAATATTGTGTTTTTTCTATATTGAAGCTCTTTTGATCTTAAAGGTGTTTGTGATTTATTATCTAACAACTCCACATTATTCACTGAATGTTTCTCACAACCTTTGTGATAGTGAAAAATGTATAACTATCCATGTACCCCATGCATGCTTGACTTTACAAAGAATTATTTTAGTGTTGAGATTTTCCCTATGATAATTTTAGTGTGATATGAGATTACAACTATTTTATATATTATGAATGTACTGATGATCTGAAATTATTGCCTTTATGGATTATTCTTGGTCTCCATGTGCCCCATGCATGCTTGACTTTACAAAGGATTGTTTTAGTGTTGAGTTTTGACTTATGATAATTTTAATGTGAGATGAGATTGCAACTATTTTATATATTTTGAATGTATTGATGATTTGACATTATTTCCTTTCCTTTGCCCCCAAAATATTGTGATTGATTAGGAGTTTCAGATTTATTCCTTTTTATTGTGTATGATTCATGCCAATCTTCTCAAACTCCAACAATTGTGAATAAAGTACGAGATATGTATTCATCTAAAGGACTAAATTTTAACTTATGTAAACAATCATCTATGTATGCTACCATATTGATATCATTTTCATTGATAACATAATAATTTGTGACTATACCATCTTTCTATTTTTAATTCACCACGAAAGGAAGAATCATAATGGTTTTTCTTTTCTCTATATTATCTTTTAGTTTGAGTTGTATTTCTATTCATGTGTCATAATTGGTTTTGTGTTATTGACCTTAATTGATACTCTCACCTCATATGTATGCATTTGATCTAATGGAATGATTTTTTATGGGAGAATGATATAATAATTTTCCACATATGATTGTAACTAATGCTTATTTGGTCGATGTTGTCATCTTACAATATTTTAAAGAATATTTATCTACAAGTAATGTATACAAATATCCTTCATACATAAATTTAATAGACTTGTGTAATATAGATGGCATTGCCTCCATAACATGTGTTATGCCACACATTTTATACAAGGCATTCATGAGATAATGACCTTGTCCAAGCCTTAGTGGGCCTTCGTACAAGTGTGTGATTTAGAGTAGCATTGACCTTCCATAATTGTTTCACCTTGTGATGCATGATTGTCTCAAGAATATTCTTATTGTGACCTAATTATGATGCATCAAAAGATCTAATGCATAATTATATTATAATGGTGACACTTGTGTACATAATTCTCTATCGAAGATCACAAGTTGGAAAATGTGTGAAGGCAATTTGTGAACGGTTTATTACTACTATAGTGTAAGTTTGGTAACTTACAACAAATGAGAAATATTATAGTGAATATTGAATTGATAAAATGACTCATGATCTAGTGATAATAAAAATAAAAATAAAATATTAGAAACTAAATAGCATTGAAATTATGGTAACTATTAACACATTCATTGTTCCCATTTATTGGGAAAAGTAAAAAATGATGTGAAATTTGGAATGGCATAGGACCTAAGTTCATTTTCTCCTTGGAAATGCCAAAATTTGAGAAAGGTAATCAAGTGTCTATGACATGTTAATTAATGATTTATGTTTTCCATATGCCTTGAGAAGGCAAATCAGGGTTAAATCAATTCTTGGAGAAGTTTAAGAAGGGAGAATTAATGGAAAAATATTTTCTAATTATTTAATCGTTCCTTCCAAGAAAACCCACATGATGTGTTTTTGGAATCCAAATCAATGAATAATCTTAGAACATGGAGTTTTAAGATCTGCACCTTGGCAAGCAAGGTGGATGAGGTTAATTTTCATTAAGAGGTGAAATAGGAGGGGAGGGGATGCCAGAAATAGAGGAGGTTTGGCAGGAGATTTTTTCACCCCATGACTTGTTTTATCTCTACCTTTATTTCCATTCTCATTATAAATTTGTATGCTTAAATTGGGTATTATTAAGCAATTGCAGTAGTTAGTTTATTTGATCATTTCATTTGGAACATTGGACTCCTTAAGTGTTGAACCCTGACACATAGAAATTATAGTTAGATTTGATAGATTAAGAAGCTTATAGACTGTCACTTGAGGATTTTATTTACTCTTTGTTCCCCTATACACTCAGCCATGATATTTTAGTTATTGTTTCTTAAGTCACATGCTGAAATTTTTCGCTAACTATCTTCTGATGGAATATTGAAATTATTAATTTTATTCTCTGTTAGCTATTCTTTGACATTTAAACACTGAGGGAATAGCTACCTTGTCCCTCAGAACATGCCCTGTAGTTCAATTTAAATTGTGGACAAGGAATTTGATACATTTATTTTGAACTACATAAATTTATTGTAGGACAACCTCTGGTTGTATAAAAATAAAAAGAGGAAGAAAAAGAAAATTGTTGTGCTAGAAAAAATAAAAAGTGTGAAGGTTAAGAGGGGGATGGCCTCTTATTAATTTTTATTTTTTTCCTATGGCCCTTTCACTGCCAAGGAGATGTAGGTTCCTTTGTATGTGAGAAGGAAATGCATTGGTCCAAAATCTGGCACCCTAACTGAAAGGGGGGGAAAATGAAACATTCAAAATCATGTAACTAAGGAGGCAAATATATATGGGATAAAAACATATAGACTAATAATAATGTCTTATATGCCAAGTAAAAAGTTTTTGACATATTGTTTTATACATTTTTTACTTTGCCATAGAATAAGCTAATCTGATATAGAATGATTGTGCTTAGTTAGTTAAAGATTATGCAAGCTAGTGTGGAAGCAATGACTGAATAATTGCATGAGAGTTGGGAAAATAAAATCAACTCTGTATTAATATGGAAAGAGTTTATATCTATAATGAATGCATACTAGAAAACATAGTCTTATGGTGATGTGGAGGTACAATTTAGTTACCATCCTACTACAAAGTGTTTGGCCTGTTATGAAGAAACATTAGGTAGTGGACTTGTGTTCCTATGCATAAACCTTAACCCTAGTAGGATACACCCAACTAGCCTATTATGGAAATATTTCATGTGGAACATAACTTATAGAGGAATATAGAACCGTAATTTACCTACAGCCTGATGTCAGACTTTGAATGGTAAAAAAAGAATATTCTTTTTTCTTGTCTCTTGTGAGATAAATCTAGGGGCTCTGCCTTGGAGCCTGATGTCAACCTTTGAATGGTAAAAAAATAATATTCTTTTTCCTTGTCTCTTGTGAGATGAATCTTGGGGCTTCGCCCCTTAGTGTAAGCCTCTAGCTAAAATATAAATAAATTCCATTTTTTGGGTCCTTGATGCAAGGGATATATGCTAAGGTCAATATAAATATAGACATACTCTATTTCATAAACTATTGAGTTCATGACCCCATGTCTATGCCATAGTTAATGATAATATAGCATTTAAAATAAACTTAGTAAGCTATAAGTTTTATTTAGTCTCAAGTGTCAAATCTTGTTTTTTGGAATAGGTTCTTAAATATGATGTATACCTTTATAACCAATGTTGAGCATTAGGTTGTGATTAGGTGTTGACCTTGAATGAGTAACTTTACTCATTGATATTTAGTCAAGTCGATGCCATGGGTTTGTGTCAATAGGTTTATTAGGTAGGGCCAAGGTTGTATCCTAAATTTAATTACAAGTCATAATTAAAAAATTAATGTCAAATGTAGACTCAAATAGGTTTCACAACTTGAACTCTAATGTCAAAAACATACTCCAAGTTGATATTAAACAAGTCCTTAATTTTTAATAAAAACTTTGGATTCTAAAACTAAGTTTGTGACTTAAATCAATGATTAAAAATTAGTAATATTACAGAGTTGAGGGAAAATTCCATGGACAAAAATTCAAGCCCAATAAATATCGAGCCTAAACACGTACACACTTTTATAATAACAAAATGTATGCATTATAATACATACATATTTTATAAGGTATAAAATGTGTACACATTATGCTACATATACATATAAACAAAAAAATGATTCCAAACCCTCATTTTTCATTTCACTCTGTGTTTCTTCTCTACCCCCAATTGTCAAACTACAGTCACATTCTAATTCCAAGAGGAGAAAAAACACCATAATTGATTTAATTTTATGATTAGGTTGATAAATCAACAATGCCATTATGGATGGGAGTTAAGTAAGCAAAATTCCTATTGATTTACACAAAATTTTAGTAGTTGTTTCGGATTGGTATTATTTTTTGTTAAAATCAAGTTTTTTGTTTGGAAAACTAGTTCAAGTGCAAGACAAGACCCTCATAACCCTCATAACCCTCCTCCTAACCCTCCTAATCCTCCTCCTAACCCTTACCCTCCTAACGCTCCTCTTAACCCTTCTAGCCCTTATAAAATTCCACAACATCCTGTAGGTAGTCAGGAGGATTTGGCTACACATATAGTTGAAAACAAAATAAAAATTGAAAAGATAATTAAGAGAATGAGGGAACCCAGTTTGAGCAACACCCACAATATTTATTTGGTAGAAAACTTAGAGTTAATAGTAGGCTAAGTTGACTTGATAATGAGTCAAATATATATATGGGAATCTTATAGAGATAAATGTAGGGCTTCCTATGATCATAAATTATTAGCACATGGTGTGAAGGATAAACAAATAACAAAAGACCAAATTTTTGCATTATTCATTGATCCATTAACCAACACACTTTTACCATTATCAACAAAATGAGTCACAATCCATCGATGCCAACATAATTTGATACAAAACATTTTTTAGGACTGATGGTGGATGGTATTTGATTCCCCACCTTGTAACAACCATGATGTTCCATTTTATTTTTTCAGGAAACTCTATTGTGAGTTTATCCTCAATGCAATTCCTAATTATATTTACTGCTCAGAGTTTTAGAGCTAAGGAAAAGGCTCTATGTAGGATAGGCTAGGTGCATGCCATGCACCTAATCAACCTACAAGAGTCCCTATCCAAAAGCCATTTTAGCTTGAGATACTCTATGTAGTGAATGAGATTGTTGATATCAACACTTTGCATGCACTTTGTGTGCTTACTAACACATTCATTCTACACACAAGTAAGCTTTATGACACTGATGTTGGAGAGGGTGGACATGGGGATACTCTATCAAATGTGTATTCCTGACCACACCCTTACATATCCTATGGTGCTATATGTACTTGACCTTCATACAAAGATGGTGGTGCTTCTAAGGGCCTAGATTCTATCCTTATGACTGATTAGTTTTACTTTCACATAAATTTGGTGTGGAGACATTGAAAACACATATGCAAATATATTATATAATTGACATGTTAAATTTTAGATATATTTGTTTTTAAAAGGTAACAATTAATTTACATAAAAATTTAATAATATATATGTTATTTTTATGTTGTAGGAGGAGATGGTACCATCATTTTCACAAGTAGTTTGTGGGCATTATACTAGTGCATATGTTGTTTTTACTTAGCCAATGTATACATATACAAAGGTAAATTTTCATTAATGTTATAATTCATGTACATTTATTTATTTATTTATATAGATATGATTAGCTAATAATCATATATTGTTTGTTCAATTGATGATCACAGTGGAGACTCTTCTATTTATACAGGAAGAAACAAACATAGGCATTGCTAATACAATTTCATCTACATAGCCATTCATTGAGGTATGTTAACATGTAATTTTGAATTTTAAATATAAATTTGTTTTAATAATTTTACTCTATACTTGTGAAAATATAACTTAAGTGAATGCATTATGTACACAAGGTTATCTACTGACATATGATAGTCCCATTAAGATGATTAACAACTCATTTACTCATGTTATTTTTACCTTTCACACTCTTGTACGTGTAGCTCAACCTATCATTAACCCTATTGAGTGTCAAAGGAAAATTGAGTGTGATAATGAGATTGTGGTAGGTGCATGTTTAAATAGTTTTTCTATCAGTTTAAAAATATTTTTTGAACTTAGTTGCATGTATAATATGTAAAGTTTCTAATTATATTTATATATTAGGTTTAAATACATGTGAGGTATGAGTATAAAAGGAATTACAATCAAGTCTTGGAGGAATCTAAGGAATTTTATGGATCTCCATCTGTAAGCAAGGAATCTGAGGGAGTGTATTCTTAAAGGAAGGCAAGGAGAGGGAAGATTTTTGATGAGTAGGATATATCTTAGATGATGTATTTTTTTGTATGCATATATGGAAATGTATACAATTTTTTGGCATTGTATGCTTATATGGTATTCAACTAAAATTTTATTATGTTCTTATTTTCTATGCCTTTATAGCTGTGTGTGTGTGTGTGTGTGTGTGTGTGTGTGTGTGTGTGTGTGTGTGTGTGTGTTTCACATTTTTTGGTGATCATATTTTTATGTACAATCTGATCCACATTATTATTGAAAAACTAAATTTGATGGTTATAGATGGATATGATGCTTTGATATGATGTTCCAAGGATTTTATCTATCTTTACATTATTGGATGATCTACAGGATAAAATATGTGAGATGTCATCCTTGGATTGATTTGTGGAGATAATTAATAGATACCATCTTTATTTGCATTGTGGATGGTCCAACTTTTTTATATGATGTTTTCACTATTCTAATGTGGATACCCTTGCTAAACTTGTTTACTATCATTTGAAATTTGTGATTAAATTTGGAGATGCCATACTTGGATTTTTTGTGTATGGTTTGGATGGTTTATAATAGATGTCACTTAGAAACCCTGTATGAGGGATTGGTATTTGACAATAATTTATATATTGAAGATTATCAATGCAAAATTCTAGACAACTACAATCAAATATTCATGATCATACTTTTTCTTTGAGTCATTTTTTGTAGAATGCTTGAGATGATGTGTGTCAATCCACACTCCAAGGTTGAAGATGGATGTGCATGATTTTATTTTGATATATTATTTTATTATAATTTGATTCTTACTCTAAGGAGGTTAAAACATTTTGATGGGCACTTACCCAATTTTATTTTTTGATTCTTGCTTCTAAGAGGTTGAGGTTGGCTTACAAGTACCTAGTTCATTTATGTTGTTCCCTTCTATAAGAGGTTGACTCTTTTTGATGTTCATTTCTATGTAATTCACCTATGAGTTGCTTCGAGTGCCTATTCATTTGTTGGAGGTACAATCACTTAGAGGGGGGGGGCTGAATTAGTGATACAAAATATTTTAAACTTCAATTTTAATCCTTTTAAACTCTTTATCAATGACCATAATCATTCATAAATCATACAAGATGTTCATAGCAATGAATAATAAAGATGATGTAAGATCACACACATAACATCAGATCTATGTGGGAAACCCTCTTGGGGAATAAAAACCACTCTCAAGCATGCAAACACATGTACTACTTGTCTTATAAGATGATCACAAACATGAGACATTTTAATGAAGTACCCACTTCACAAGGAGCACCCACTCTTAAGTATGAACAAGCACCCACTTTTTTTAGATGTTGAGCACCCACACAATACCTATGAAATCAATAGATCCAAAAATATAATTTCATATCAATTTGATTGGAAAAAAAATGTTTAACACCTCTCTTTTAACTTATCATGCACTCTCAAACTTGCTCATACAAGAAATGCATCAAAACACCCCTTTTGGATCACTCTAAGCTTCTTCGATCATCTTCAATTTGCTCTATACTTTAGTCCATCCACTGAGCACACTATTTCTAATCTCTATCTTTTGGTCTCTCAATTACTTCCTCATTCAAGTCTAGAAACCATTGCCTCGGTCTCCATCATTTATAGATTCTTCATGAATATCAACTTATAGGTCAGCCATAATACTTGACTTAACCCTTAATACTAATATTATGCTAACACATAGCTCAAATTCATTGTCACAGGTTGGCCGTAGCATCTATGGGTCACACTTAAGTAGTTACACCTTTCAATTAGGTCTTAGAATCCCTTATAGGTATCATGGAGACCTTTTCACCCATTTATCACTTCATCGAGCAAATTAAGAACATAGGATCACTTTCAAATACCTAGGTCCATTTCATATAACCCTTATGATATCTTCAGGTGAATACATCTACTAAAACACTCTTTTGCTAAAGAATAAATTTCTCAAACATTATTCTTTACATACAATCACCATGAATAAACATACAATAAACTTTTGAGCTCAATAACTTCTACTAAAACATTTAGACCTTCTAACTAGTGTCTATAGATGAACCTTGGATTCTTTTACAACTTTGAATTTTACTATGTCAAAAAATTCATCCTGGATCAAAAGATATAGCTCAAAAACTACAGACTAGTTTTCCATTGTTAATTTGAATATTCAAATTCCAATGATCACTGTGAAAATCTTAGACATCAAACAATTTGGCCTCATCTCATGCTTCTTGGAAACTTTGAACAAGTACACATTGCAATATCATCAAAAGTAGCCTAGAATTTATCTTAATATTCTCACCATTGATCTTAGATCAGAGCTCCCATAATTCTGCCACTTGGTAGCTCTGCATTCCTTCTACACATTTGACTATTTGACTAGATCTGCACCATCGATCTCTTTCTATATGAACACTCGTGAACCATTGATCTTTTATCAACTCAATGAGATTGAGACACATGTCACAAGTTCATTTAATCTCAATAACCTTTGAAAATTTGAATTCATATGCACTATTGGATCATAATTTAGATGATGAACGCTCACTATTAGATTTATTGACTAGTGACCTTAGAGTTTAACATAGTTAAACTTGATGGTCTCTAGCCCATCAAAGCTGCAAGAGTGAATTTTGAGGTTTATAACTTGAGCTAGAAAACACTTCAAGAGTCCAAATATTTAGGGTACCTTCTTGGCACTATAGACAACATCTCCATGAAATCCTTTGACCTCAATTGAATTTTTGAGTACCTAATTAAATGCATAAAATTTCTAGTTCATTCATATTTGCATGAGGTGCAGTGATGGTCTGGCTTCTCTTAAGCTAGAAGATGCATGCTTCTCTTTCCAAATGATCAAGTGACTTACCATAACTTCACCAAGACATCTATGAATGCCTCACAACTTTTTATTTGTCCTTATAGACCTATAAATGTGCCATATCCCTCTAAACTATCAAACATAACTTATTTTTTATTCACGCACTAGAACCATATGATCTTTTTGACACCAATGATAACCTAAGACATCAATGACCATTCTCAACATAATTAACTTAGTTGGCTTTAGAATTAGTGTCACTACTATGATCAATTTGAGGTTGTGGTGGTTTATTAGCTCATAAGGTGAGCTGATTTTATGTTATTATATATCCTAATTAGTCCACCTGTTATTTTCTAATGGTTCATAATTGCTATCTTAGGCTTCCAATTATGGGGAATTAACAAGTGTTGTTTTTAAAATTATAATAATACTCTTCTGGGATTGTTGTGCTTTGAACTCTTAGAGATGTAGTTGGATCCATTGGTTGTTAGTTATTATTGTGAAAATTTAATGACCCTTTGACTCATTATCTTATATCATTCAATTTTTATTATAGTTCACAACTACTATCTTAGACTTTTGGTTTTAATAATTTTGAAGATGCTACTATTGACATTATTATATTAGTCTTTGTTGAGTGTTGTGGTTTGTAATATAGAGATTGAGGTGGATCCATTGAATAAAATTAATTATTACATATTATTGGATAAAATTTGACTCATTTAGTTCAATCATCTATCAATTTGGTATGGGGATCGAATTGCAATTGAGAGACAAGTTGTAAAATGCAACTTTTATGCACTAAAGAGATAAGTTCTTGTCCACTAACTGACATTTATACATATGGGATCTCCACTTAAAAATAAAACACTTTAAACACATATGGATAGACAAATTACATGTGCTCCCATGATAATGACCTCAAAACCCATTGGTATGTGTGTTTCTATAATTGCTTAAGAGTGCGGAAACACTAATAACAAATGTTGTCAATGTTGAAGTGACAATTGGAGATCTCCACCTCTGGCACTTTATGAATGAAAAATGGCACTACCACTATGTGGGAGTGGTGGATAAAATATAATACCAAGTTATTGGCCTTAGGTCATGATTTTTAAATAAATAGAGCACCCGTTCCAACATCAAGAATGACCTTCTTGATATGTGAAAATTGTAATTTTTTAGGTGAACTTAAAACACGCATAAAATATAATTTATAAATTATTTAAATGAAATAAAATAACCCTCATGTTCACGTAAAACTATTTTAATTTCACCTAGATAATTTGGATTAAAACTTGGAGATAAATTCATGGTAGACACCATAGTAATTAGTGCTAAAATGTAACTTTTATGTAGTCAAGAGACTAGTTCTTGCCCTCCAACTAACATTTCTACCTTTAGGCCCTCCAATTTCAAATCCATCACTACCAACATGTATGGATAATAAATTGACATGTGATCCAATGACTATACCTCTAAATCCACCTGGATGCATGTTTTTAAAATTATTTAGGAGTGTGGAAACACTAACAATAAATAATGTTAATCTTGAAGTGACAGTTAGAGATATCCACCTCTAGTGCTTCTTGGTTGAAATTTGGCACTAAAAAAATAATAAGGGTGGTGTATAATGTATAATAATAAGTTATTGGCCCATTATAATACCCAGTTAAGAGGTAGAGTACTCGTTATAGCCTTAGGAATGACCTTCCCAATATGATAAAATTATAATTTTTATGTGAACTTTAGATGCACGTAAAATAAAAAATATGAGTCATTTAAATGAAACTAGAGTAACATGACATGCATGTTTAAGTCATATAATTTCACCCTAGAGCACATGGGTCTAACCTTGGAGATGAATCCATGGTAGATGCTATAGTAATTAGTGCTGAAATGCAATATTTATGCTGTCAAGAGACTATTTCTTATCCTCCAACTAACATTTTTGCCTTTGGTCCCTCCAATTTAAAATACATCACTTAAAACACACATATATATAGGAAAATGACATGTTATACCATGACCATGACCTCAAAATACACATGGATGCATTTTTTTACATTTGTTTAAGAGTATAGAAACATTAACAATAAATGTTGTCAATCTTAAAGTGACAATTGGATATCTCCACCATTGGTGATTAATGTATAAAAATTGACACTTGTAACATGTTAAGGGTGGTGGATAATGTCTAGGAATATTTTCTTGGATTTTGATCATGGGTAATCAAAAAATGGAGTACCCATTCCAACCTTAAAATGTCCTTCTCAATACAATAAAATTGTAGTTTAAAGGTGAACTTAAGCTGTTCAAAAAACTAAAATCATAAGTCATTTGCATGAAATGAATAAACCATCACTTTCATGTTGAAGCCTTTTAATTTTACTTTGCTATGAATCCATGGAAGATACCATAGTAATGAGTGCCGAAATGCAACTTTTATGCAGTCAAGAGACTAGTTCTTTTCCTCCAATTGACATTTCCACATTTGGTCCCTTTAATTTAAAATACATCACATCCAATTCATATAGATATGAAAATGACATGTTAACCTAGGACCATGATCTTAAAATCCACCAGGATGTGTTTTTTTACAATTACTCAAGAGTACATAAACATTGACAACAAATCTTGTCAATCTTGAAGTGACAATTGGAGATCTCTACCTTCAGTGCTTTATTTATGAAAAATGACATTTAAACCATGTTAGGTATGGAGAATAATGTCTAGGACCAAGTTATTAGCCTCTGATCACACCTATTCAAGTGATAGAGTACCCATTTTGGCCTTAAGAATGCCCTTCCCAATATGATAAAATTATAATTTTTATGTGAACTTCAGATGCATGTAAAATAGAAACTATAATTCATTTGTATGAACTAAAAGTATCCTCACATGAATGCAAAATCCTTTAAATTTCAAATTTAATCATGGGGATCAATCCTTGGATATGAATATGTGGTAGACACCATAGTAATCAATGCTGGAATGAAACTTTTATGTAGTCAAGAGATTAGTTCTTGTCCTCCAACTGACATTTCCACATATGGGTCCTCCACTTACAAATATATCACTTATAACATGTATGGATATGAAAATAACATTTGATACCAATAACACAATATATAAATCCACTTGGATGCATGTTTTTAGGGTTTCTCAGGAGTGTAAAAACACTGACAACAAATGTTGTTGATCTTGAAGCTCTAGTAGGAGATCTCCATCTTTAATCCTTCATGGTTAAAAATTGGTATTGCCACCATGTCTATTGTGGTGGATAAAATATATGAGTAGGTTATTGGCCTTAGATAATTCCTAGTTAAGATATGATAAAACTATATTTTTAGGTGAACTTTAGATGCATGTAAAATGAAAACTGTAAGTCATTTACATGAACTAAAATAACCCTCATGTGCATGTCGAAGCCTTATAATTTCACCCCAAAGCATGAGGATCAAACCATGGAGATAATTATATCGTATATGATATAGTAGTAGGTGATAAAATATAACTTTTATGTAGTTAATATAGGCAAATCCAAATCACAATTTTGCTTCCATAACCTTCCCTTAAAAATCCATCACTTCTAGCACGTTTGGATAGGCAAATCACATGCTTCCATGATGACAAACTCTAAATCCACTGGGTTAGGAGATGGAGTACCTATTCTATCCTCAAGAGAATATATATTTCTACAATAATGGTTCCAATATTCTCTTAAGCTTTTATTAAGATTCTCTTAGCTTCAATAATGTGAAATTCTTTACTAATAGTGCCAATTGCATGAAGTGGAAGCTTATTTGACACCACTAAACTAAAAAATATATGTTAGTAAGTAATTAAAATTGAAATTTATATGTACTACAAATAAAATAAATAAAATTGGTAAAATCAAATACATTTACATTTAAAAACTCAACATACATTGGAATTTCAATGCAAAGAACCACTAGGATCTTCTCTAATCTTGATAGTCATAAGAATGGCTTCATGGTCAGACTCATAAACCATTTAATGGCCTCCCATGATATTTGAGAAATTGAATTTTTTTTGAAAGAACCAAATTTAAATATTTTAGTATCTTCTTGTGTATTTCATAGTATTAAAAAAACTATACGTCTAAATTTTTAATAGGATATCATCAAAGCCATGTTCTAGTGACTACCACAAACCCAATGGGATAGTTAATGTTTTACCCTTCTGTGATTGGGGAAGTCAATTTATTTTTTTCTTCTACAAACCAAAATATTTTTTAATTTATTCCCTCTTTATTGTCCTACACTACAATAACTACAAAAATATGCCCTGCATCACAAAATAAAATAATTTCATAGGAATGATGTTGATATATAATGAGAATTTAGTACATAATGATTAATCTTGCACCTAGTTACACTATATCAGATAAATGGTCAAATTTATGTGTTGATGTCATATCTTTAGGTTTTAATGCTAGTGAAACTTGATATGTGTTGATTAGAACTAGAGGTCTACAAATCCATTCATCCACCCACTCTTGTGACTCATACTCATTCAAAATAGAGTGCACACATGTAGAATAAAAACATTCAATTTACCTCCTATGAATAGAGTAAGAACCTACATTTGAGATATGAAATGAGTAGATCTCACTTGATCCTATTAAATTCATAAAATCCTTAAACTTTGCCAATTATTATTCCTACATCAATAGGAGATATTTATGAACACTATAATTTTCTTGAAAATCATGGCCCATTTTATTGTTACACCATTCAATAATGGTTTTTGCATCAGTAAAAATAATGCCATATTTAAAATTCAAATCCTCTATTGTAATGAATATTTTATAAATGATTCAATATTGTCATGCTTAACTTTCCCATGCCCAACCTCATTGAAACTCTAATTATGTTCTATGCTAGTGGTAATGTGGTTTATGCTCAACCAATAAAAAATCCATGCATTATTAAATTATGATGTGTAATTGTCAGACCAAATAATATGTTGTTTGAAAGTAATGTTCATCTCAATCAACTTTCCATAGATTATCTTAAAATAACCTTGCACATACTATGTATAATGTGATCAATCATCACTGACATATAAATGGTATCCATTAATATTTTTCAATATTTCTTTATACTATCATGGGCATGAGTGAATGCCATATGCATGAATTTGGAAATATGTACTAAGTTGTAATATTGTGACTGAACTTCCATTTATGATTTGAATGTGTAATTATCATCAAAGATGACTACTCAAATAATATAACCAAGTGGGAATGTGTCCTTGATTAACTTGAATATTTCATCCAACCATCTATCTCTCTATGTGTGCCTTTCATACTCAAACAATTTCCTCCTCGAATTTGACCTTACATTATGAAACATGTATTTATTTTGTAACAACCTCACACCTTTTAGATTCATTACCATCTTTTAATTGACATGTCACAAATTTATATTTATTAAAAAAACTAATTATTTTACAATTAAAATTTTACTCTCCTCATGGATACAATTGATCAATTTTGGCAATCCATCATAAATGCTACAAGTTCCATCCAAACATGCTTTGTTATAAAATAAATTGTCTATGTGGTTTTTCTTAAAAGATGGTTGAAATAAATTCAATTGATAATTTTGGAAGATCTTCCATGCCACACTCTAAAAAAATATTGTTAGTATAAAAATTACAACGTATATGATGAAACAAATCATATTGCATTGAAAATTCAACATGTTTCCTACAACAAGTGTGCATGTATGATTTATTTTTACATAAAAAGGTTTGGCCATCTTAAAATATCTTTGAGTAATATAAATTTGTGGATGTTTTTGTAAAAACTTAGTAAAATTATGCTTGGGTTATATCTAAGAAATGTTTTGGATGTAGTTCATAGTTACAAGAACCAAATATTATTTTCACTACATTTGTTGTATTGGGTGAAACTCTTGTATTGTCTTTCCAAAATTGTGCAAGTAAATCTGTGAGTGCATTGACTATAGCTTTGTGTTTTTGTGGAAGTCTATTAGAGAATTCCTATATCTCATTAGTATTGGAATCATTACGAATTTTACGTATCCCAACTATTTTCATTACTATTTTTCTGTTTATGTTCAACACTCGGCTATTTTTTAAAACCAAGTATTTTATCCCTATTTGACCACTTATTACACAAGTTGTAATTATGTATCACACATTGTTACCATCTTTGTTGCATCTTTTCACACCCATAGGATGATATGAATCAAGTATATTTTCAAAAATTTCCTTATTTTCACCATCCATATTAGATTTTATTAGTCCTAATGTATACATTATATGTCTCATTTTAATTAATTTCCTTAATGAAACAAATAATTGACATTTTTAAATATCAAATTTTATTTTTTCAAATAAATTATTCCAAATTATTTTAGCTATTATTCTTGAATAGAAGATAGAAATTTTATTACACATTGGTTTCAATTTTTTTCATCAACTTTAATTAAGTACTTGAATTTTAAATGTAAAATCCTTAGAGGTATTACTAATGGTGGGATTTTTTGAGATGGTGTTTTCATATTGTTATGTTCACTACTAGTTTCTTCATTTTTTGTCATCGTGTAGTATACTTCATTACTACTTTCATTACTGAGTGTTTTCATAGAATTTTATTCACTATTACTTTTATCATTTTATTTTTCCATGTAATTTTATTCATTTTTAGGGTGTAAATCATCATGAATAGATTCATCATCAAACAAAACTAAAAAATTCATACTTTTAATGTGGATTCGAAACATAATTTAGACTTTTATGTAAACATTCATCATCATTATTCACTTCATCATTATCCATTTCACCATACCTAAAACATTTAGTTCATTATAGATAGTATACATACCTTATCTTGATAAAAATGTTTGAATTTATACCTCTTTTCTCTCAACACTTGTAATTACTTAATTATTTTATGATTTAAAATTTTCCTCTTCTTTTAATGAGATTTGCCATCCATGACTAAACAAACTTGATAGATTTTGATGGTGGGGTCCAAAAAACAACTTGATACCTTTTATCTTTGACAGTGTAGAGTAAATAATGATGTAGAGAATTTAAGTGGGGATAAAAATATCAAAAGAGATAAACAACTTTGGATAAATATTTTTTTCTATTTTTCAAGGAATGCATACACATTATAACATTTAGTCATTATATTCATATAGTAATATATGATATAACTATGTTATTAGAATATTATGTGATGTAGTTGGGGTTGATTTATGTCCAAATCACATCCTATACAACTAAAATTAGGTTCACACATGGTTCAATTAGCCCAAAATAACATCCAATACTTGTAGCTAGGTTCATGGGGTTTAAATTAATCCCAATTACCTATATGATTGTATTATTAGAAAATTAGGGTTGATTGAGCTCTGAATCACATTTTATAGTCATAATTAGGTTGAAGAGGCTCAAATTAGTCCCAATTTATTTTATGATTAAATTGGTGGAATATTTGGTTTAGGGTGTTATGACATTGGGGTCAATCGACCACCAAATTAAATGCTATATAGTTAAAATTAGATTCATGGGGTTCATTTTCATCCAATTTGCATTACTAATTATATTAATGACTAATTAGCTCAATATGTTAGGAAATATGAGCTAATTCATCCCCAAATAACATCCTATACTCATAGGTAGGTTCAAGGGGTTCAAATTAGACCCAATTACCTTCATATTTACATTTGTGATAGAAATAGGGGTGATTAAGCCATTTGTTACATCCTATAAAATTGATTGATCCATAAATTTAGTTTAGGGGACTTAATTTGGCCCAAATCATGTCTGTAATTGCAACAATTGACTAATTAGATCAATTCATGATGAAATTAGAGCTAATTTAGCCCCAAATCATGTCTTGCTCTTGTAATTAGGTTGAAGGGGCTCAAATTGGCCCCAATTTCCTTCATGATTGAATTGGTGAAATATTTGATTTATTTTTCTATGACATTAGGGTCAACTGCCCCCTAAATTACATTCTATATAGTCAAAATTAGGTCCACGGGGTTTAATTTCATCTAACTTACATCATTGATTGTAGAAATTAACTAATTGGCTCAATAATTCAAGAAATATGAGCTAATTGAGCCCCAAATCATATCCTATAATGGTAGTTAGGTTCAAGGGGTTCAAAATTTCCCTAGTTACCTGTCTTTGTATTTGTGATAAAATTATGGTTGATTAAGCCATATGTTGCATCCTATACAATCAATTGAGCCATAAATTAGGTTCACAGAGCTCAAATTGGCCCAAAATAGATCTCTAATCACACAATTAACTAATTGGATCAATTCATGATGGAATTAGAGTAAATTTAGTCCTAAATCACATCTTGATCTTGTAATTATGTTAAAAGGGCCCAAATTAGCTTCAATTACCTCCTTGATTGAATGAGTCAAGTATTTGGTTCATTATATGATGACATTAGGGTCAATTTCACTCAGAATCACATCATATATAATTGAAACTAGGTTCTTGTGGAACATTTTTTCCAAAATCATGTCACTAATTACACTAATTAATAAATCAAGTCAATCTACGATGAAAAAAATCTAGTTTAGCCTCAAATCACATTGTATAGTTGTAGTTAGGTTCAATGGACTCATATTGACCCTAATTACCTCCAAAATTGAACCAATAAACTATTTCATTCATTATATGATGACATTGGAGTTTATTAAGGCCCAAATCACATCTTATATAGTCAATATTACATGTATCATTAACCCAAATTATTCTTTGCTTCATTCTCTAATAAAATTGGGGATGATTAATGATTAAGCCCCAAATCACATTTTATAGTCATAATTAGATTGAAGGGGCTCACATTAGCTCCAATTTCCTTCATATTGAACCATTTGACTATTTCATTTATTTTGTTATGAAATTGTGGTTGAGATCCCCAAATTACATCTTTTATAGTCAAAATTAGGTTCATGATGCTCAATTTTTATCAAATTGCATGGTTGATTGCACAAATTCACTCATTCTCTCAATATGTTAGAAAACATAAACTAATTTAACCCTAAATCACATCCTATAGTCATAGTTAGGTTCAAGGGGTTCAAATTGGTCCTAATTACCTCTACCATTAAAATAATTGACTCTTTCTATCATTTTGTGATGAAATTAGGGGTGGTTGAATGATAAATCATGTTCTATATAGTCAAAATTAGGTTTGTGGGCTCAAACTCACCAAAATTGCATCACTGTATCCATTAGGTCCTTTGTGTGGTAGTGTATATATTGACATTCTCCATTTTAAAATAAAAAATAAAAAATTATAAATATGAATAGATAGATACATAAACATAAACATATATACATATATCCATTTTGTTTTTTTGTGTTATATCAAAGTAACACATACATGTTATAATGTGTATATGTTATATAGTGTATGCACTTTGTTATGTGTAATTTCAAAAAGCATGCCTTTTGTCTCAGAAGTGGCTTAGATTCCCATGCATAAGGCCTAAACCTACAAACACACAACTGAATCTAAGATTTTTGATAAAAAATAAGGAAATCCAACGTCCATCATAATTTTTTTTTGAATTTTAATGAGTAATTTCTCAAATTATTACTACAATGTCAAACACACTCTCCTCTATCTAAATATATGTTTAAAAAAAAAAAAACTGGACTATTTTAAGGTTTCCATCTATGTTGATTTCTAAGTATTGATTTTTTTGGCCACTATATGTAGAAAATATACATGCCTATATATGTTTATATTTTTTTCCTTGATCCAAATGCAATTTTTTTTGTATGTTAACAAACTAGGCCTAATTCTATACACATTAAAAAAAACCAATTTTTTTTTTTTTTTTGAGGTAGTTAGAGGGGGTTACACCATCAAATATCCATTTTTTTAGTTTTCAATATATATTTATTTTCAAAATTAATAAAAATATACTTGTTAAATATTTAAAAAAAAATATAGGTCACAACTAGATGATATTATCTAAATTTCCACCAAAGCATTTAAAAATAATACTAAAAAAAGCTAAAAAAATGAGGCACCGCATGACTGACTATCTACTATATTTTTATAAAAAAACTTGTTCCTATTTAAAATATAAATGTTTGACCTACTTATACTTTACCATTTTAAAAAAACATTAGTGTTTTATATAATATAATCGAAATAATACAATTCACATTCTTATACCATCTTTAAATTTTGAGTGTAGTCTATTAGGATTTTATACTCATGACATTATTAATGTGTGTACAATTTATATTACTGACGATAATATAATTTTTTTGTAATTCAAATCATATTGTGAGTTTTTTCATATATTATATTTACATGAGATTTAGTTGTTAAAACCAACTCATCATCTTAGGAGATTGTGAGATATTTATGGGAGGATAAGTTGTATCAACCTCGTATATTATAGGAAAGTCATCCTATATATATGTCTATAAAGATTGGTATTTGTAAAAGTGTAATTTAATATTATTTTATATGTTCTCTAGTTATTTTCACCTTTACGAATACTTTCATTAATTAAACTTGTGTTTGTCTCATTCAAATAATAACATTAGTACCAAAGCAACTATATTATTCAATGGAAGCTTAATCATTTTGTAAGGGGTAGTCATTCAATTCTTCACCCTTGTAGATGGTAGTATTTCATTGGGAATAAATTCTATAAAATTTTGAATTATAAACTTATGCTCCTATCATATTCTTTTTTCAGACTTGTGTCTTTAGTTTGTAGTTTTATTTAGGTTTAAAATTATCTTTTGAAGAGCATTTGCATTGGAGACTCATGGACAAAGGATGGAGATTTGATCACATCTCTTGCCATCTCTAATCTCACTACCTGTGAACAATCATTTTTGATTCAATAACTCTATCGTTCAAATTGATTCATCTAAAAACTACATACTTCACTCCACATGAATTTGTAGACAATATTCTACCATATTGATCACACTATTTGTTGTATATCATCTAATTAATCCATGTGCCCACTATCTTCACTGTAATTTTTTAGTAACAACATTTGAAGGATTCACCATGATTATCTATGAGCCATATAAAATCCATTCAAATAGTTTATGCAACTATATTATTCCTTCTATGTTATGAATATCTTATGCTGCAATGCATTGGTTCATTATTTTTCTTTAAATTCAAGTTTAAATTCTTTTTATTTATTTTTATATTTAAGTGTATTAAACATGTACTTTAAGTTATGTTTTAGTATTATTTTTTCATCATGATCTGCAAAGGTTTTTGTCTTTAGGTGTTTATTTTAATCATCTTTTATATTGATCAATTAATTAATCAATATTTGTTTAAGTGTCATTGAGTCATTAGTTTAAGTTATAGGTGTATTATTATTTGATCCATGTCAATAAATTTTATATGTCAAAAAAATATAGCCAAATAGATTTGAATTCACTTCAATATTTGTCAATGTTCATAAAAATAAAAAATGAGTCGAGAGTTAAATAAGTAGTTTTTATGTCTAAAGTGCATCTATTCAATTTGTAAAGAGTCAAAATTGTAAAAAAAAAAAAAAAAAAACATTACGAATGCATTTTTCGGTAGAAACTGACATCTAAAGTCAAATGTTTCATAATAAGGGGGGAAGTTTTACAATAAACACAATGTGGAAATTTTTTAGCTTCAATTTCTAATCAGTTGAGTAAGCAACTTATCATGAAGGAGGTCAGAGGCAATGGAAGAAGGAGGTTTCTAGAGATTCTCATTAGTCACCAATGATGGGGCCCATATGCTTTGGTGGCACATTTGTTTTAGTTGTGTGTTTGATTTCAATTGTGTGTGAATAATAACAAATTATATAGTCCTATTCACATTTGTAATAAGTGAGCAAAAAATTCTTTTGTATTTTCTCCAAATGTGAAGTAGTGAAGAGAGCTAATAAAAGTACTGTACATCATGATATGGTTGGTGGTAATCTGCTTGTAAAACCATCTTTTTGTGATTATTGGTAAACCACTTAAAAACCATCCTTTTTTGGTTGTTGGTAATCCATATTCAAAACCATCATTAAAGTATGTGGTTATCCTGAGAAAATCACCAAATCATGAGCACAGGGGTAGATATGGGATTGATGTTTTCCCCATGTTTAGACTGAAGGGGTATATACTAGGAATTAATAATATTAAGGGGGTAAATGTTGAGAATTTATATTCATAGCATTGTTAATGTGTGTATAATTTATATTATTAAGGATAATATAAATTTTATTTTAATAACAACTCATATTATGAGTTGTCTAGTTTATTATATTTGTGTGAGATTTGGTTGTTAAAACCAACTCACCATCTTAGGAGATTGTGAGTATTTATGGGAGGAGAATTTGTAACAACCTCCTAGATTATAGGAAAGTCATTCCTATATATCTGTCTATACCTATGTGTATATTTAAGAGTGTGATATAATATTATTTTGTGTGTTCTCTAGTTATGGTCACCTCCATGGATACTTTCATTGATTGAACTTGTGTTTGGCTCCTCAAAATAATAACATATCCATATTAAATTTGATAATATTTGGACTAAGTTGATAAAAATAAACACAATAATATTTGTTACAAATATTATTTGGGACATTAAAATTATATAGGAATGTCTTTTATATATTCTAGGAAGAGTCATATCCCTACAATCACTCACCAAACAACCTTTGAGAATATCTCAAGTTAAAAATAAACCTATATACATGAGTTTGTTGTAACTCACAACACTAACTCACAACTCAAATATTATATTTACTTAAACAAATCCATGTAAGGCTAATTTTACTAACATTCCCCTCCTTACTACTTACATGGGGAGACAATAATGTTAAATAACTAAGCAACATGCTACTTTGGAGCTTGCACATGTATTCATACTCATATTGACTATGGGAACCACATCTACCATGAATAGTGTCCCATCAACCTATTCACATGAATACATGTTTCATGAATTGGGACCCATCAACCAAATCAAACAAACACATCTACATAACCAATCAAGATATCAAGAACACTTCCTACTATAATTCTTATGGCTTGTATCTCAACATTTTCATTACAACAAGGGAAAATAAGAAATTGATCACTTATTTTTCACACATATAACAAGTATATAAAATTTAAAAATAAAATCTCCACTATAACATAAGTGCCCTATTGTTAGTGGCTAGTGAGGGGTATAAAAAGCCTCCATCCTCTAATGCATACAAGATCCTTCAACTCACTAGTTATTATACCCATTATAAATTGAAGCTAAATTATTTCCACATTATTCTTATTTTATAAATTACCCCCTCAATGTGAAACATAATGAATTTTGGTTTCAACTAAAAATGCATCAATACAAGAGATATTTTTGACTCAATTTTTTTTGACATATGTGACTAACTAAATAGATATAAACATGAAACTCTTAGTATATAAACTATACCAAACCCAATGAAATATTTAGATGGAGTTATGACCAAACCAAACCAACTTGTGTCTATAATAAAATTTAATTTCCATAAATAAACCTAAAAAATAACTTACACATTTAAATATTCTAAAACTATAATCTAAAAATATGCTACAAATTATGACTTATAGCTTAACATGCTTTGAATCTGACATAATTTTTTTAATCTAAAATCTAGAACATAAAAAATTATAACCATATTTTAAAAAATTAAAACATAATCATAAATGTGGGTTGTGTGAATTAGAGTCTAGATGGTAATATGAGTTTGTGATTGAGTCAAGAGGTTCAGGATCCGAGCTTAGATATGCTGATTGAGAGGAAGAGTCGATGTAACATGAGTTAGATTGGAGGGGAGAGCTTAGTATAGGAATGATTTTGTATGCCATTTGATTTTATTTGATTTTTTTATGAAAAGACATTAAGTTTTGATCCAAATAAGAGAAATTCCATTAGCTTTGATGCAAAATTATTGTTGTATTACTTGATAAGTAAAGTAGCCAATCCATGTCTATGTTTTCCACTCATCAAACAATAATTTAACCTTACCACCCCCATATAAATTCATATAAATCATCTTAGACATGTAAGTCTTGGAGTGTAGAACATAGATATGACTCAGCTAAGGTCAATTTTGATATATCTCCCCTCTTGTGAGTTGAATCTTGAAATTGTAGTCAAGGTGTAGGCAAATTTGTATCTATTTAATTTATATGCTAAGATCTATTGAGCTCAGCAAATGTTTATGAATAACGTAAAATTATCTAAGATATGTTGATGAAATTCAATATCCTCCCATGGGATTCATATATATTTATGACATTTACCTAAAATTTTATAGTTTTTAATCCATTAAAAGTATGGTCTCATAATGCATGACTCCCTATAGCCTTTTAAATTGACACTTCCATCATTGGGGATTTAACATACTTCTAAAAAATAAATAAACACTCAACAAAACTAAACTACGTTAAATTCTACAAACTCTTAAAAGATTAAAGTCTTATCAATTAGGGTAATCACATATTTAATATGCTCTACCAAATAGAATATCATATAGCTTTGATACCACTAATAATATTTAGACTAGGTTGAGATAAATAAACATAATAATATTTGTAAATGTCATTTGGGACATTAATATTTTATAGGAATGCCTTTCTTATAATCTAAGAAGAGTCATATCCCTATAATCTCTCACCAAACTACCTCATAAAATCTTGTACTAACAATAAACCTATATACATGAGTTTGTTGTAACTCACAACACTAATAACTCATAATAGAATAATGATTTAACTTTTTGGGAATATTGGTGTAATATACCTATTTTAGTTAAAGGTCTAGGTTGAATAAATTAGTAAATAATATATCAATAATTTATCCACTCACTTGTATAATTTATTTATATTTTAAACCTTTTTATAAATAACAATAAATATGGAGAAAATAAGATTTAGCTTAAAATGAAATGAAACAACTATTACAGGGTCTGATATTGGCTATGTAGGACTGGGACAGTGTTGTAAATTGGGATCTCACTTTCATTTTGTGAAAGGATAGGGCCATCAAAATAGGACACCCTAGAGTCTAACACTTCTATCTACTTTTACCATTATTGTCTAGATTACTTGTAGAGACCTAAGTTTTCTAGGTTTTGTTTGTTGTCCCTATGTGAACCTGCCTATGAAATCTCAACCGATGAAAGTCTATGAAACTCCTTGTAGAGTTAATTTGATATTAAAACCCTAGACTTGATTTTGATTTGATAAAACCTGAGAAATAAGGGGTGTTAGTGTGTGTAGAATGCACTGAACATGTATCCACACCCCTTGTGTAGGCATGCTACCTACATACCAATACTTTGAAGAGGGATCAAGCCATATGTAGTTCTCCCACTTAATGTGCTTTGTGCAATAGTGTAAATGCAGATTCAAAAATGCTAAAATGGGTGTGCTTGAGGTGGCTAGGGACTGGTATGAGGATTTGGATATGCTTGTAGCTGTATTAGATGGCTGTATGTAAAGAATAGAGAAATTTACCTCAATGGTTTTGCTCATATTATTGCTTGCTTTGTAATATTTTCCAACCTCATAAATGAACTTTGAATGGGATTTTATATAGATATATTGGTCATGGGTCAAATGTATTCACACTAGGTTGACAAGATGAAGGATAGGAACCAGAAGCAAATAACTGTTAGAGCTCAAACTATAATTAGACATGAGAGTTAAAATAGGACACCATAGGGTCCAATGATATAGTCCAAGTTGGGCACTCTTATCCTATAAATGTGGGACTTGGGGGGATAGGATTGGAGTGGGAAATCCTATCTAGCTAAGGTAGAATGATCGTTTGGAAAGATTGAGATGTCTGAGAATAAGTAAAAAGGTGTCTAGAAGGGTCATGAGAGTATCAAAGAAAAACCTATGGGTTAGATGTCACAAGCCACACTCAAGCTACTAATTTTGAGATTTTATATGACTACATTCCCCCCCCCCCCCCCACCTTTATTTTAGTGATTTAACAAAGAAAAATACTAAGATAAAGGAAAAATAGAAAGTGTACCTAAAATTACTTACAAGGGTAAAGCCCATGAAATTATGTGATGTTGGGTGTGCATAAAGAGAGCACATTATGAAATGTAAATGTGCAAAAGTAAATTAGGAGTATATTAGTTCTTACTAGACATGCTATGTCTAAAGTAAAAATGTATAAAAAGTTTGGTAAAAGAGAGAGTGAGAGAAAGAATCAAATACACCTCACTAGGTATGCAAACCAATACAAAACCTATTGTGATGCTGAGTGATGTTGGGTATGCGATGAATGATGGTATACCAAAAGTAATATCATGAATGGAGTTGAGTGCTCAGTTCCCTGAGAGTGTCTCAAGAATACAAAGGCTGGCCTTTTAGCTCCATCATCACCCAATAAGTGAATCTATGTGATCATGTGTATGCTAATCAATGTTTGGACTATGTGTCTAATCCATTTAAGTAGGTCTCAAGAATACAAAGGCTAGCTAGACCTTTGGCTCCATCATTTTACCATGAAGTGAATCTATGAATTGATAATAGTATGCATGTGTGTCATATGAGATGGCTCTTAAATCCCATGAATGCTATATAATCTGACAATGTGGCATGGATAGCTAAATGTGTGCTGGAAACTAGGCCATCTTGGCCACTCAGAAAAAGATGGAGATTAAACTTATATGCAAGCCACTCTAAAACTAGGCAATAGACTTATGTGGAAGCCACTCAGGAATGATACCGACCACCGACAAATAGAATAAGGCACACAACTACTGAGAATGCCTGGGTAATGCCATAAACTATAAAAAAGAGAAATCAAATGTGCCATGTACTTTACACCCAATCACTGATGTCTATGACATAGATTATGATATAGAAATTATACCAACTACCCTATCTAAAACTAGAAGGAAGAGCCATCATGTGATGCATGATGCCCCCCATATTTGGATTCTCTAAGAATTTTTTTACTAAAACTACTGATTTTGAATTGAACTATTGTTGACAAAATTGTAACTATACTTACTTTTCTATCTATTTTTAGAAAATTTTGTTTTTTTTGTTTGGATAGGAACACCAAAATGGGACACTTTACTATCTGATAATGTATTCCAAAGTTGGCACTCTTATCCTATGCTGATTCTGAAGGCTGTTATGTAATTATAACTATTTGTCTAGTGTATTCTACCTAGTTTGAACTCTGGTTGTTATTCTAGGTGTACTGAAAATTGATTTTTTTGACTAGTTAGATGTTCTGATATCTATGACAAAACCCCTATTTTTTTCCCCCTCTTGTAAGGGTAGGAATGAATACCTTGTAATGAGTATCCTCAAAAGAAAGAGCCCTACAAGTGTGTTATTATATGAAAATACATGATATAGCAATGATAATCGACAAGATATCTCAAGATATAGCATGGTGTGTATGAATATTGTTAGATCAATAGGGGTATGCCTAGATGGATATACCAATGTAATAACATGTGAAATATAGTAAATTAGAACTAGAAGTCTGGTTAGTTGTACAAGAGGGATAGAGCATGATGTCCATCATGGCATCCAAGAAAATAGGAATAATTCATGATGTAGATCATGGCATTGCAAAAATGTGAGAAGCAAACAAGCAAACAAGCATGTAAGTCAAGAAACATACAAAATTAGCCAAGGGGCCAAGGAAACAAAGGACATGGGCACATGTCACTCAAACTAGAAAGAAATCATACTAGGCATGTTCAAATGCCCACATACACATACAAATGAAAAAAAATAAGGTTGACATGAGGGTCACAGACATATAGAAGAGTACATGAAAAGGACATTAGAAAATTTCCTAAGACACACATAAGAATAGAAGCAAAGGACCTTGGAAAATGTTCTAAAGCACACACAAGAGATAAAACAAGAAATGAGAAATGTAATCAGATCTAGCTACATAAAGCAAAAAAGGAAATCATGTAATATACTATAAATACAATAGTATCTAACTAATCCAAGTAAAAAGTGAAAGTATGTAAAACATGTAGTACAAGACTAGGTAGATGCTAAGAAATACACAAGTGCTATATACTAGTGAATATCGATAGAATAATTTTTGTAAGCTAGTAAGTAATTTACATTAACATGATAAATATAGTGTGTGGTCTAGGAATGACATAACTTGGATGGTGTAGTAATGTAGAAGATGCCCTCAGTGGGTAGACATATCAATATGTGTCTCAAATGTATGAATTAGGATGCCCCCTCAATGAGTAGAGTGAAACAATCAAGGATCTACAAGTCACTGTACACTCTTAAAGAAGATCAAGTGAAGTATGGTAATGTAGACAAATCAACAAACAATAGTATGGAATAACAAAATGTAAGTCTAGCATGGTAGTATAAATGTAAAGCATGGATGATGCATATAATTTAAAAGTTTTTAAATTTTTGAATATTTGAATGTTTTTGGATTTTTGGAATAAGCTATTACAATCAATCATTAAGAGACTATGTAAAATAAATTAAAAATAAACTATGTATAATCAATCACTAGGAGACTATGTACAAAAAATTGAGAAGAAACTATGTACAATCAATCATTAGGAGACTATGTACAAGAAATTGAGAAATTATGTACAAGTAAGCAAAAATTCATACTATACATGTAATCTGCGTAGATGCATGATATTCATTAGATTTTTGATTTCTTTTTTTCAGGTGAGGCTAGACGATACACTTTAGGGCTAAGTTTTTTGATTATGAGGTATGGACCTAGCCAATTTAGTTTGAATTTTCCTTTGATTTACTTTTTGGCATTGACATTGCAAAGATTTTATTTGAGAATGAGATTATTAACTTTAAATTCTCTAGTGTGAACTCATTTGTTATAGGATCATTGTATATGTTGCTAGTAGAGTTTGAGATGTTCAGATACTTGAATGCATGTATGGTCTAACAACTTGAGTTGGTGTACACATTTTTTTTTGATACTAATCATTAGTGAGGATACCTTTAAAGGATACATGGAGAGATGGGATTTTTAATTCCAATGGTAAAACTACTTCTATGCCATAAATGAGTGAATAAGGTGTGATAAGCCCATAATGTAAAAACTAATTGATTATGCTAATCATCTTCAAATTTGGTCACTATTTTGTTCAAAATGCTATTGATGGTTTATTGGTGGCCTTTTCTTGACTATTTACTTATGGGTAGTATGGAGTGGAGAATGTGTGTTTAATCTTATATTTTGTGCAAAATTTCTTGATAGTTTTATTCTTGAATGATGTTCCATTATCAAAAATTGTAGCTATAGGTATGCCAAAGCATGAAATAATGTGAGTCATGAGGAAGCTACAAATGTCCTCCCCTTTGGTAGATTGAAGTGGAATGGCTTTCACCCACTTGGTAAATTATTCTATAGCTGTGATAATGAAATTATGCCCATTAGTGGATTCAGGGTTCATATTTCTAATAAGATAAAATCACCATAACATAAATGGCCATGGAGATTCAATAAGTTGAAATTGTTGTGATGTTGCATGCTGTAGGTTACTATGTCATTGACATTTATCACATAGCTTTACATATTGTGAACATTCATCTTACATAGTAGGTTGATAGTACCCTTGTCAAAGTAATTTGTGTGACATGGATTTTCCACTAAAGTGACCACCACACTCACTATCGTGTATTTGTGTAAGATAAACTTTGGCTTCTATTGAAGTCAAGCATCGAAGAAATTATCTGTTGAAGGATCTCTTAAAAAGGTCTCCACCAATGATTACATAATGGAGTACTTGTTTTTGTAACTTGTATTTATCATTTCATGAAAAAGTTTTTGGTGTAATAGATTTGTTTAGAAAGTTATAGATATCAGAGAACCATTCTGGAGTTGCAAAACTATGTGTAGTAGCTAAGACATATAGTGTAATCAAATTGATGTTGGATATTGATGGTGACTATAATCATTTAATTGTGAAAATAACTTGATCATCATTGATGTTGATAGGAATCAAAGATGTGGCACTTGCCATTGCATCTACATGTCAATTGTCTTTTCTTGTTATACTTTCTATGGAAAGTAGTTGAATTGTGATGATAAGCATTTTACCATGTTTTGATGTGGGATAATGTTCTTTTGTTTGATAGACATCATTGAATTTATTGACCACAAGTTGGGAATCACCGAAGACTTGAATAGATCTAATTTACAGGGACTAGGTAGTAAATAGACCTAAGATAAGTGCCTTATATTCTATGGTTTTGTTGGTGTAGGATAAGCTTAATCTATATGCAATAGGAACTATGTGACCAAAAGGGTCAACAAAGACAATGCATACCCGTGCAATACATGTGCATCAAGAACCATAGAAGAACATGGTCCAAGTGTTAAAATGAGTTGAATAGGTAGTAAAATCATCTCTAAATGTGTCACTAATAGGATTGGTGTCCAAGAGTGATGTGATTTCCAAATGGTTTATAATGATTTGGCCCTTTATTTATTTTTGGAGAACTATCTTCAAGTCAAACTCTATTAATAATATAACCCATTTTGTGATGTGACTAGAGAGATTTGGTTTTTCCATTAAAAACTTCAATGGGTCTACTTCTGTGATAACTCGAGTCTCATTATTTACCATGTAATGTTGATGTTTTTGTGTGGCAAAAAGTAATGCTAGACATAGTTTTTATATTTTGGAATAATTTTTTTCATAATCAACCAATGTGTGACTGATGTAATAAACTACTCGCTCAATATGTTGATCATCGTGTTGTGCTAAGAGTGCTCCTAATGCATGATTTATTGCTGCGATATATAGTAGGAAATGTCTGTTAGGTATAGGTGGTACTAGAACATTTGGATTAAAAATATATTAATTGATTGTGTTGAATATTTCTTGATAAGCTTAGTCCCATATAAACTTTATATCTTTCTTTAATAATTGAGTAAATGACTAAGTTTTATCAACAAGTTGAGCTAAAAAATGGTCGATTGCTTGGATATTACCTTATAAGGATCAAAGTAGTTTTAAGTTTGTGGGAGGTGGTGTATCAATAATTTCTTTGACTTTATAAGGGTTAGCCTCTATGCCATATTGAGAAATAATGAAACCTAAGAGTTTTCCTGATGTAACTCCAAACACACATTTATTTGGGTTTAATTGAAAATAGTATTGCCTAAGTTATTGAAAGATATTTTGTAATTCAATAGCATGATGTTCTCATTATTTGTATATATCTAATATATCATTGACATAATCCTCGATAATATGGTGAATAAAGTCATAAAATATATGTGTCATAGTATGTTTATATGTGTCACTAGCATTTTTTAATCCAAAAGGTATGACAATGTAACAAAATGTACCCCAAGGTGTTGTACAAGATGTATTCTCTTGATCTTCTTCAGTGATTTTGATTTGGTTATATCCAAAAAATCCATCCATAAATGATAAAATTTCATATCTGGCTATGGAATCTATGATCATGTCAATATTAGGTAAGGGAAATCATCTTTTGGGCATGCTTTATTTAAATCTTGAGAATCAAAACAACATTGAATTTATCTGTTGGGTTTTACCATGGGGACTATATTAGAAATCCATTCAAGGTGTGCTATTGGTTGAATGAAACCAACATTTAAGAGGCAATGGATCTTGTATTTGACTAAAAAAGCCACCTTAGGATGCATTTTGCAAATTTTTTGCTTAACCAGTTTGACATCTGGGTATAAGGGAGTCTGATGGATTGCTATGATGTATCAATTCCTAGCATATTTGAGTAAGACCAAGAAAATATTTTGTAAAATCTATTAAAGTTTGATGAATATCTGTATCCTCTTCCTTTTTTAGGGAACTGGCTAACAAGACAATGCACAAATCTTGATCAGTTCCAAAATTGAAATTAATTGTTTCGTTGTTAAGCAGTGTGGAACAATCTAGTGTGTATGGGGTTGTAGGAATAGTATAATTTGAATCAACTAGTATGTCTTGGGGAGAATCTAAATTTTATTTGAAGTAAGCATGGGCATTTATGTGATGAGGAAATCTATTTTTATGATAGCAAGATGGGAGGTCCTCATATGATCTAAAAAATTGTAGGAGGGATTCATCATTAGAGAATTCACCTAATGTTAACATATTTGGTGAAACTACATAATTGATAGGATTATGATAGACCAATGATAATGAATAGGTATGATTAAATATATGGTCTACATGAGAAATGGGTGGTTAAAACTTTATATGCTTTGAAGCGATAGAAGAGGGTTTATCATGAAGAAGGATAAGCTGATATCCCAACCTTTTATTTCCATGTTGTGTAGATGCCTTGACAGAATTGATGATTCCTTATTCATGATTTCCAAGACCTTTACCATGATATGCCGTCTTATTAAGACATTTAAGTGCAAAAAAGGGAGGTAAAATGGTGATTTGGTGTCGGTGCTATTACAAAACTTTGAATTTTTTGATGTGTTACATGGTCTGAGGGTATCCTATGAGTAGTGGTTATGTAGGTATATTACCAAGATTAAAGTGCAAAATATTATTTTGTAGAGATTCAATAACTTGGAAGTATTTAAATTTTTTATTGTCTATTGGGCATATGTAGAGGTAGTCTTTGTGACTAAATTTTAGACAAGCATAGAGTGTAGAAGGGACTGCATGCATATCATGAATCCAAGGCCAACCAAGTAATAAATTATAATTGAGGTCATTTATAATGAATTGGCAAGTAGTTAATAGTGTCTTAGGTCCCAAAGTAATATTGACTGTTATTTGACCCATGACTTTCTGTGGAATGTTTTCAAAACCTCTAATATTCATGTCAGAATGGTATAGATCTTGAGGTTTTATATTAAGATGTTTAAGAAAAGAAATGTTGCAAATGTTGAGTCTTGAACCATTATCAACTAACACTCTTTTTACCCCTACATCATTAATTCTTAAATGAATATATAGAGGTAGATGTTGTTCAATGATGTGACATAAGGGCAATTCCTCTTTCTCAAAAGAAATATGCTCTTCAATCTATTGTATTGTGTTGATGATAGATGAAACATAAGATGGTTCAGTGGAAATAAGAATTCTAGTATTATGAAGGGATGCATACAAGACATCATTATAAACATTTGATCATTGAAGGAGATTTAGAACTAAAACTATATCGAAAGGGGTGCTAGCTTGAGTGATAAAGCTATAGCCATGGGTGTAATCAACCTACCTACCTTCATAAACTTGGATGATAACATGTACCACATGATCTACTATAGGCATAAAGCTGGTAGTAGGTACGAGATAAGATATAAATGTATCAAGTTTCAAGGGAGGAGGGATAAATATATCTTCTAGTGTTTGCTTGTGTCTAATAGTGATAAGGAAATACTCAAAAGTAGCCAATGAGTTATATGCATCTATGTAGAAATCATGTATATAGAATGAAATGCATGAAATTGGAGTTATAAGTTGCATAGCAAGATGTTTATAAAGAAAATTCCCAATGATAAATAACAAGCAAGGGATAAAGAGCATGGAATCATGCATTAATGCATAAAAAACTTTGTCATGTGATATGATATTTCTAATATTTTTAACAAGATAAGCTTGAATTTTTTTCCATATGAGGGATAACAAGCAAGGGATAAAGAGCATGAAATTGTGTATTAATTCATAAAAAACTTTAACATGTGATATGATATTTCTAATATGTTTAGTAAGATAAACTTTAAATTTTTTTCCATATAAAAGATAGAAAGTAAGTAATGAAACCTTGTATTAAAGACAAGTAAATATTTCTTTGAAGGAAAGGTATCTTAATATGTTTAACAATCACTTTATTAATATCATACCATATTATGAAAAGTATGCATGAAAGGGAAAGAATATCATCATTCATATACATGATAGGACCGAGTATGGTCTCCTTATTTTGGGCAAGAAATGCAATAAATATGTGTAAATAAATGAGATCCATTTTTATTTTTATGTGGAATCTGATTTTAGATGTAAGGTGATACCTCAAGAAAAAAAAGGGACCTAGTATATGCAACTAGGGTTTGACAAAATTAATACTTTTAAAATTACTAAGGAATTTTAAAAATTAATGTGAATTTTTGATTTAAATATGTAGGTAAAAAATAAAAAAATATTGGAAAAATTCTGATTTAAATGGACCTAGTAAATTCAACTAGGGTTTGAAAGAAAATGATTTAAAAAAAAATTACTATGGAATTTTAAAATTTAATGTGAATTTATGATTTAAATACGTAGGTAAAAAATAAAAAAAATATTGGAAAAATTAGGAAGGAATTTTTCCTAGGGTTTCTAAGGTTTTTATGTGCAAACGAAGTAAGTCAGGTTCACCAAATGATTTAAATTTTTAGAAATATTGGTGTTTTATTCCTATTTTAGTTAAAGGTCTGGGTTGAATAAATCAATAAATAATATTAAAATAATTTAATCACTAATTTATATAATTTATTTGTAGTTTTAACCTTTCTATAAATAACAATAAATATGGAGAAAATAAGACTTAGCTTAAAATGAATTGAAATGGCTATTGCAAAGTTTGATATTGGTTGTGCAAGACTGGGAGAGTGTAACAAATCAGGGTCTAGCTTTGATTTTGTGAAAGGACAAGGCCACCAAAATAGGACACCCTAGAGTCTAACTTTTTTGTCCTCTTCTGCCATTATTGTCCAAACTACTCATAGAGATATGAGTTTTTTTTATTTTATTCACTGTCCCTATGTGAGTCTACCTATGAAATCTTGACTATTGAAAGTCTATAGAACTTCTTATAGAGATAATTTAATCTTCAAACCCTAGACTTGATTGTGCTTTGATAAAAATTAAAAAAGAAGGGGGATAAGTGTGTGTAAGATGCACTGAACATGTATCTACACCCCTTGTATGGGCACACTGCCTACATACCAATACTCCAAAGAGGGATCAAGCCATATGTAGTTATCCCACTTAATGTGATTTGTGAAATAGTGTAAATGTAGATGCAAAAATGCTAAACTAGGTGTGTTTAAGGTGGCTAGGGACTGGTGTGAGGATTTGGATATGCTTGTAGCTGTATTGGATGGTTGTATGCAAAGAATAGGGAAATTTGCCTTAGTGGGTTTGATTGTATTCTTTCTTGCGTTGTAATATTTACCAACCTCCTTCTAAATGAAATTTCAATGGGCTTTTATAGATATCTATTAGTCATGGGTTGAATGTATTCACAATAGTTTGATAAGATGAAGGATAGGAACCAAAAGGAAATAACTATTGGAGATTAAAATGTAATTGGACATGAGTGTCAAAATAGGACAACCTAGGGTCTGACACTATAGTGCAAGTTGGGCACTCTTGTCCTATAGGTGCGGGACCTCAGGGGATAGGATTGGCCTAAGAAATGCTACCTAACTTAGGTAGAATGATCATTTGGAAAGCTCAAGATGACTGGGAATAGGCAAAATGGTGTCTACAAGGGTCATGAAAGCATGAAAGAAAGACCTATGGGTTGGGTGTCACAAGCCACACTCAGGCTACCAATTTTTTCATTTTATATGATACACTCCACAATGCTCAAAATCTCATATAGCTCTGATACCAATAATAATTTTTAGACCAGGTTAAGATAAATAAACATAATAATGTTTGTTACAAATTTCATTTGGGACATTAAAATTATATAGGAATGTATTTTTTATATTCTAGGAAGAGTTATATCCCTATAGTCTCTCACCAAACTACCTCATAAAATCTTGCACTAACAATGAACTTATATATGTGAGTTTGTTATAACTCACAACACTAATAACTCACAACTCAAATATTCTATTTACTTAAAAAAGTACATGCATATCTAATTTTTGTAACAAAATAATATAAAAAAATTGATATTTCTCAATCTAAAAAAAAAAGTCCACAAACAATACCCTTTTTATCCCCCAACTTTGTGCACTTTCCCTTGAAGTATTTTGAGATGTTTGTTTTAAGGTTATTTTACTCAAATTATGGTATTTTTTTTTCATATTTTAAGTTTCTCCTTGAGGATTCCAATATGTTATTTGTGTGAGATAAAAAGATCTCTTTGTTAGTTCTATGTTTGGTAATGAACGTTCTTAGTTTATAGTTGTAGGATATTTTATCAATTGGAGAAGGTAGATGTGGGTTTTTTGGTGACTTAGTTTCCTATGGATGTGCTTAGGAAAAGTGAAAGTTAATGACTATGGTTGCAAAATATTTTGGATTAGGGTGGTATAAGTTTTGGGTAGTGGATGTCAAAGATATGATTTTTTGGGATTTAATGGATGGTTTATTTCCCTTACTATTTGGGAATTTTTCATCTTTACTATAAAATAACTATGAATGATAACTATCCATTATTATTTTCAGTATTTTTTATTTCTACTACAAAAGACCTAGTTGTTTGTTGTGAAAGACATTATTGCTTTGTGGCTATAAAATTAATTGTGCTTAGCTATAGAAGTTTTTTATTTGTGTGGGTGTTTTGTGGGAGAATTTTAATCACTCTCATTTAGGAATCTTAAGGTATTTACCTTTCAAAGTTATTTTTATGATGTTATAAATCTTGGGTTTTATTTTGTAAGCTTTTAATAAGCTTTGGGTTTTTTTGGTTATTACGCTTAAGGTAACTATGGTATCTTTGGTCTTGATAGTTTGGTAGACTTGATATTATTGTAAGAACTCATTTTGATTAATGAAAGGGGTAAGGTACCTAAAAATTCATTGATCAAAATAATTATGAATTATAACTCAATAGTAAAACAACACCAAGTAATATGTTTTACATCCCTAAGCCAATAATGGAATGTTAGTTCAATATCTTTATGGGTGTCAATTAGTCAAAAAGAACTCACAAACCAATTTTAATAATGTGACAATAATGGTATTATTGTGATAAACCTTATGTATTTATGCCAATACTTATAACGTCAATGCCAAGTCCATAATAATAGGCCTATGTTAGAATATAAGGACTCAACCAAAACATAGAACTCATCAATCATATCAAAAAATGAACATACATCCAATCAGTAAATTTACAATATGAAATATATTGAATCACACAACACAATCTACTAAATTTTCACTAAATATTGAACAAGAAACCTATCTCCACAAAATTTCATCTACCCTCTAGGTGACCTAGGACAATATATTCAATTTCATTGTCGAATATGTTTTCATTAACTTGATTTTATAGTATTATCTTGCATGCCATAAATTTATGATATACCCAACTCTCCCCTATGATACCCTATATATTCCTAAGGGGAATAACTTGTGTTGCAATCACACACTCACCACAACACAAGTAATGAGTAGTCATATAAAATATAATCAAATCAACATGCTAACTATAAGTACAATAAACATCAAATCCATTTAACATTATCAATTAAAAAGGAAATAAATTAATAAATGAATTCCCTTAATTAATCATCAATATTCCAACTATAAAGAAAATCAAAATAGTCAATATTTGGCATAATTAATTCAATTTACGTAATAAGTAATATATTTGTATCAAACTAGTCATCATGAGTTCTTTAATTGATTGAAGGAAAAAAAAATTATCTAAGAAAATACACATCAATAAATGACCAATCAATGTAAAATCCACGTGGCACACAAGAAAAAACAATAAATATTTATACCTAAAAAATTGGGATGTGACACTAACAAAGCATTTCTTGAGCATTCCCAGATCCTGTGGCATCTTTTATGAGCGACAGATAGAAAAAAATAATTAACTCATCCTTATATTGTTTGATCAATTATAAATCAAGTGGTTTCAAGATTTATTATCTAGTTTTACATCAAATTATAGTATATATTTCCATTATTTATATAATCTGAATTAGTGTATAGTTTTAATTATTTTATATTGATTGGTTCAAAATGATCAAAATCATATTACATGGGCCTCATTTATTTTTTGAATATTGCATTTTATTGTCCTTATAGAGACTTCATTTCTTGTATAAGAATTAATAGTATTAAATGTACAATTGATACATTTAAGATAAATGTTATGACATTGGTTAGAGTTAGCAGAATAAGGGGATAATTGGTTGTGTTTGTGAGTCCATGTAGTGCACACATAATGCTATAAATTAAGCATGAATTCAATTTACATTTTATGCATTGAATTATCATTTTCAATGGTGGTGATTTTTTTAACCTTGGCATGTTCCACAATAAATTTGAAGGCAACTTTCTCTTTATCAGGGAAACCATTTGGTAATAGATCTATAAAATACTCATCTAGTGGAATTTCGGTGATAAACATTTGAGTAATATGAACTTTTTGGTTGTTTCCTATAAGTTGAGTTACACTTTATTATGGTTTATTTAAAAGTCATAGAGCCCAAACATGTTAAGGTCAGTTATATGCATGGTGCTTGATGGGTTCTTGTGGTACAAATATTCTAATTATTGCATTTGTATTTACATTTTACCTTCTTCCAATGTGTCACTATCACAAAATCATGTTTTATAAATGTTGTCAATTTCTATAGCTGTGTGTTCAATATACCATGCATGGTACGCAGTTTTGATTTCTTCCTAGTGTGTGATTATTTTTTATTTACTTACATCAATGTATTTTAAAATATTTTAGTATGGTTTATACAATATAATATTGTTAAAATAGAAACATTTTTATAAGGTTGAGTCAATAGAAAGTATAATAGAGTGATGAGGGAATATGTAGATAATTACTTTGTCTAATTTTTTAATATGTTATTTTTTTCATTTGGATATTAAAATACCATATTATTTTAGCTTCAATAAGAGAAAATGTATCTTAAAAACATGATCAATTTGTATATCCATCAATAAAGATGGTGTGTAACTAGTTTCTTCTACTTCATTTCATGAGGCATACTTGAACGTTTGTTTACCTACATATAATGTAAAAAATGCGTGGACACATAATTATAGAGGGAGATTTTGTATCATGTGGCATGTTTATTGTTTATCTATATCACAATAAACTATAGCTTATATTAGAAATTTTGTTTAGTTAACATGACTAGACTTTCAATTTCAAGAGTTTCTGATATTTATGTTAACATCTGGCAGTATCTTTAAAATTTTATCGCTAATTTTAAATATTATTTCTATATGAGAACATTGTACCTTGAAACAACTTCCTGGTAGTCAACATTAAAAAACCAAATTTCATGTATGATTGAGTTGTGAATGTTTAATCATCACCATTCCAAGATGGCATATATGTTTTGTGCCCTTTGTCATTAATAAACATGCAATGGGGATTTATATCTAATTTGTAGAGTTGTGAAATTTGTCCTTATATAGATATCTTCACTACATTTGGTTTGGCATTGAGCATGGTTTACAATTTATTCATAATATTTAATAAGATCAATTGTAAGTATTTCCTGGCTAGTTAATAAGAATGGATCATCAAGATTCAAGCAATGGAGAATATGACTACTTTCACTCTCTCATAGGTTATGAGTTTTTACGTAATGATCAAAGATATATTTAATGCCACTCATTTCAATAGGGTTATTACAATCCAATGTGTGTTGGGGGAATTACAAGTCATCTAAATCCACTTAAATGGGAAGAGACTTAGCATTTCCATTTTTACCTATTATAGAGACATAATTTTGGTACAAGCCCCTTTTATCTTTCTTATTTTTCATGATTTATCACACATACTCCATGTCCAGACATTTGATTTGTTCAATATAACTTCCCCTTGGGTTTGACCTCATAATATATCCTAATTTCATCCTTACAACTTAAATTTATATTCAACTGTAGATACTAAAATTTGGTATTAAGTGCTTGACAATGATGAGATTGGAATACCTTTAACACACATGATGAGTGCAAAAACATGGTTGTAATCCTCCATTCTATCACACTTTTTAACCTTAATTTGTATTAATGGGTTATATTAATCAAATCATGATAAAACTTTGAAATGAAATTTAGATCAATAGATATGGCATTGAAGCATACATCTAAATGTAAAAGACTGAGATTTATTGTTATGATTTGACGAGGGAGAAATTAAATATAGGAAGTACTAAAGAAATAATGATACTTATATTTTTTGGTTGAATATTTAATTGTGATTTTATTATAAAAGTGAGAATAAGGAATAAGCATATATGTGGTTCACTTGGTTTCAAAACTGATTTGATGTTTGTGTTGGGTTGGTTCCAAAGGATTAGGTCAGTATCACCAATTGATATTGACCCACTAGTTAGTAATGTCATGTGTGGAAGTATGAATGTACAATCACCTAAGACCATATTAACTTGATTTGTGTTTGTGATATTGAAATGTGATGATGTGTGTAGAACTAAAAATCAACCTTCACTACCTTGAAACCTTAAATATGCTTTTGAGGGATAGAAAACTAGAAAAATGGGGGAAGTGTAATGGGTTGAGCTAACCCTAACCACCTATACTTGATAATTGGATACTATCTACATATATGTATGAACCAAAAAATTGCATGGTGTAACATTTCTAAAAAATATAACGAGGATGCAAGGACCTCCATCTAAATATGATCATATTTGGTTCTCTATACCTTATTTGTATTTTACTTAATTTTTGGACTTTATTGAGACTCAAAATTTTTAATTTTTGGAGTCTTTTACCTTAAATTTTAGAAGTCCATACTTCAAGACAAAATCACCACTTTCATAGAATTTCTACCATGATGGGTTTACAAATTACCTAATCAATTTTATTTTTATCATGAAATTTTCATTAATCATCATGGTGGTCTCATAACCATATGTAGTGGTTGTGTTATGATATGCAATTGTTTCATCTTTGTCACCTACATAAAGTGGTGGTTTTGTCATAGTTTTCCCATTTTTAAAATTAATGTTTGAGACTTCAATTTTCATGCATTGTTCATGATTTTGATTGAATTTTATAATTTTACCCTCTTATTTTCACCATTTAGATGGCCCATTCACTCTTAGTCCTATTTTTATTAATAATTATCACTTCTAAAATTACCTCAAAATCAAACTTTAGTTAACTCCCACATGAAATCTCCTTTATACCCTTATAAGTATTTCACTTTACTTTGGTTTTTGGATTAAAAAATTGATCATAGATTGAATATTTAAGGTATTATAATACCTTTAAAACCTAATTTCATTTTGGATAATATTTTCTTGAATCGATAGTATCTTCGTGTCATGTTAGATAAGTCTGGAAGAAGGGAATTCACTAAATTGGTAACCAATTTTTTATTGTTTGTGATTTAGTTCAACTATAGTAAAATTTATCTTTTTTATATAATTGTGTCCATTATTATTTTATTTTTTCATACTTTTATTTGAGAGTTCCTAAGGTCCTTATTTATCAAAGGAACTAGCTACCCTAAGGTCATATACATACAAATATTTTATTCACATTCACTTGGTCTTTTCATTGATCAGGTTGGAAGATTTTCATTATTATTTTGATTTGTTTATTATAATGTATTAGATTAGTTTCAATTTAGTATATGGGTTTATATTCATAAAATCATAAGATAAAATAAAATAAATTATCTTCCTCTCTCTTCTTTTTCACAAAAAAATAGTTTTGCTTTATTTAGTTTGTAGTTGTATATCAAAGTTTCTTAGAATGTTGTTTGCATTCAATCTAGGGTAGATTAGAGGAAATTTATTATTAGTAACAAAAAAATAAAATAATTTAATTTTAGTTTTAAAAAAATTTAAATTCACAAATGAGCACTCTCACACACACACCAAAACATATAAAAACTAAAAAAAATCAAAACTTACATGTTATATTTAGTTTTTTTCTCCTATATAGTGAATGAGCATTGCTATATATCATAAAAATGAGAAATTTATGCTTACATCCTATAGTCATATAAAATTTCACTTGAATGCAATGAGTATCACTTAAGAGCACCTATCCCTAGCTTAGCCCTAGACCTATATTAGGGCCTCTTTCAACACTTAACTAGCTTTTGTGTAGACCATTACATATCCATAGACATCTCAAAATTAGTCCTAGACCATGCCCTAGGGATATAGGCCCATAGTTCCCTATATTATGTTATATGGACACTAGCATTGTATTTTGGACACTAGCACCCTGGGCTAGCGTTTCACTTTTAGTGTGGTTGTCCTTTGCCAAATTTCAATCCCAATGTATATATTTTCAATTCCTAAGACACCTAGGGTTGGAATATATGTATTAAAAACCTTAAATAAACATCAGATCAATATATACATGAATTTTATTCCTTTATACACTAGATGAAAATTAGATGCAACTTACACAAATAAGCTTAGAACAAGTTGTGCACAATCAAGGTTATTGATCTCTATTCAACCCTACTTTTACACATAATAATATAGAACAATGCAAGTAAATAATACACATATTTAAAATCTAAAGACTCATTTAAACCACTTAGGTTGACACTCATACTAACATTCATTATCACTTGCACCAAACACTTAGGCAGGATAATTACATCAGGCTTGACCCATCCTCAGAGTATTGGTATGTAGGTAAGTCTCAATAAAATAGGGTGATGAACATGTATATCCTACCTAGATAAAATAACATTTTTTCTAATTTTTCCACTAAAATACCCTAAAAACATGGAGGTATAGGGTTTTCCCTTAAATCAGTCAAAAATAGTGCACAAATAGTGAATCAGAGATCATCCACACATGTATAGGTAGATTAGACTTAGCTAAAGGTACAATCAAAAGATCAGATAGTTCTTACATAAAGGACATTATAACTACTATCTAAGGTATAGATATAATATCTAAAAGTTTTTTGACACTTGGACCTTGTTTTTGATACTTAGATTTACTTCCACACCATTTTCAGCCTCTAGATCAGGTGTCTCAGTTAGTTTTTAGCTAAATATCTATTTGTGTCATTCATTGCTATTTATAGAAATATTAGATTAGGTTAATTATTTCATAAATTAGTGGTTATATTTATTTCATATATCTACCTTGATTTATTATACTCAAAACACTTTAACAACCTAGACCTTACACTCTATAAACCCTAACAAGTTAAATCATTTGTTGAACCCAACTTACTTCAAATACTACCCAAACCCTAGCCCTATATGATATTAGGGTTTTTTAACTTATTTTTAATATTTCCCTTAGATATTTTAGGATTTTAAAAACTTATAAATTCTATTTTAGCTCAGTATTTCATTTTATTTTCTATATGCCATCTCAAAAAGTTATATCTCTTCCTTTAATAAGAAGTGATAGGCTTAGTGGCAATCCTATTGTGCATAATCTAATTCCTTCTATTTGAGATTATACCATGGATAAAGGAATAGCTACAAACCCCATCATTCATCCTTCACATCTTGATTATGTGGACTTCAAAAATATTACATCTAAAAATGAACAAGACAATCAAGATTATAATGATACACAAAATGGGAATCAGGACACACTCATCCCATTTAATAATGAAAATATTATAGTCAATAAAGATGATATTTTAAAAAATTTTAGAGATAGAATTTAAGAAAAATCCCATGATCATGCACATATTATTCAATCCATAATATAAATAAAGAACAAATCTAATAATGGTCAATCTTTGATGCCAATATTGTTACACCTACCTTGGGGAAACTCAAAATGTATAACAACCTATTTTAACTCAACATCCTTGAAAAATGGCAACACCTCTTATAGATAATTAATCCTCTCCAGATGTATAATACATTATACATGAGATCCATTATCTATAGGCCAAAGTGTTACATATTTATTAAGGTGCTACTAGGCCATCTCATGCCTTGGATTCTCATGTTCTTTTACATATACCTTTGGCACAACATATAGTGGTAACTCCTTTTCCATCTAGATTTATGGCACCCAAGATTAATTTTTATGATGGTAAATTTGAACCATAGCACCATATATGATATTTTCACACATCATGTTTGGAATATGTGTCTAGTGATTAGTTCCTTACTAAGTTGTTCCCTCACAGTTTAAAGGATTATGCACTATAATGGTTTCATGATCTTCCTAATCAATTTATCACAATATTTAATCTATTGATAGATATGTTTTTATAACACTTTTTAATCAAAATCAATGATAAGGTTTCTTATGCTCAAGTGGAACAACTCAAAAAAAAGTCCAATGAACAAATATTTAAATATGTCCTATGATATAAAACTATATTAACAAAGATGACTATCCCCATGGCAGATAAAGATCTCTAAGACAAATTCAAGAAAAGTTTGTTATTGGCATTGCATGAGGCTATCCTATTCAAGAAGTTTACATCATTCAAAAATATTTTTCATATAATTAAGTAATGGGAAATAAATCTTATTTCCATGGGAAAACTAAAGTACACAACTAGATTAAATTTAACTACTAAGAGTTTTAATAAGCCTCCATACAAGGTAAAACCTGATGAGAACAAGAATTTATTAAAAAGGATAGTTAATGAAACTTTAGAGACACTTCCTTGATTGGTCCTATCATCTCCTCCAAGGATAATTTTCATGACTCTTCCTCATTATCCAACACAGGTTCTATAATAGCTCTTGGTATGCAATGTCATATCTCTCCCTCCCATCAATGAGGTTGATACAACTAGGCCTCTTCTAGAGAATTGTGATTCTAATACATTATATGAATATCACAAGGTCTTAAGACATATTACAAACATATAAATTATATTATGACATAAGATACATGATTTGATATAAGTTATTGATCTTGGCACTCATATAGAGGCACCTAGACCACCACAAATAAAAGCAAAAGCATTGAAAATATTTTTAGATTTATTTCCAAAGCATATGGGTAATGAAAAAGTAGGCACTTTAGGTGTTAACTATACTTATTAGGTAGATCCACCACCAACATCCTACCATACTCAAATGATGGACACACACCCTATAAATAATATCATTAGGGTGTATCATACTATAGTGCCAATTATAACTCTTAGCACTTTTTCAAAATAGGAGATAGTTGATGATGACACAAATTTTTATGCACTCTTTGTATGAGCTGACATTGATCATCCACCTATTCAGAGTGTTATGATTGAAAATGGGTCAAGTGTCAACATGTGTACTATCACACTTCCACATGACTTGGGTTATTCACAATAGGACATTATTTAGATAGATACAATTATTCATGGCTTGGATTCATTGGCAATGTTAAAAACTTCATCAAGGATATAATACTACCAATATAGGTAGGGCCTACATGTGGCCAATAGATTCAAAATAGTACCTAGTGCAAGAATAATTGACATGTTATTGGGTAGGCCTTGGATACAATAGCTTATAATAATCCCATCCACTTTACACAGATGTCTCAAATATATACATGCTAATTAGGTGGTTAAAATTGAGGACCTTCCATATGAGTATCCTTTACCTATTCCAAAACCATTTATATAGTAGAAACTAGTTATTATTCAACACACAAAGTATATTATCACACATCTAATATTAGTTGAGCCAGCAGTGTAGGTGAGATTTAATCATACAATAGTACCTTGTATGTATACTCTCCCATGGAGACCTTTATTAAAGATACCCCTACATCAGAGATATGTTATGGATTATATAGGGCCTCTCTCTCCACCATACATAGATAAGAATTATAGAATATATGTTCCACTATAGTTATAAATTATTCTACCAGATGGGTCCCTAAAAGCCCTATAGTTCATAGGTTAGTTTAGTTAGCTTCACATATTTAGATCCCTATAGTTCATAGGATAGTTTAATCAGATTCTCAAATTCATTGCCATAATCCATAGGTAGTTTTAGTTATAGATTAGTTAGTGCATATAATTCTTAGATCCCAAATAACTCATTGCACAACACACATGATCACTATTCCTCTATTTTATATAGGCCACATTGATTGTATCATACAAGATTCATCAGGTAGTATCTCTGCTCTTACCTTGCTCCTTGTATATAGTTTCATTTTTATGATTGCTTGTACATATCTTATATACTAAAAAAATAAAATAAAAATATAATATGTTCAAAATATAAAAATTATCAAATATTGATCTAAAACACAAAATTTATATTATTTATATATCCAAGGTTACATTCTTTATACTGCTCAGGTATTACATATGCTATCTATCTTAGTATATTGAATTTTATCATACATACATTGTTCACTTATTTATTATAGAGTGTTAATATATTCTTACAAGACTCATGTCTAACATACAAATATATATTTGTTACTATATTATACATAATAATTTCAAACTGTATCGATTATTGATGCTTTCTCTCTTGCAGGAACACCTCAAGTCTCAATATCTCTGAGTGCACACCTTAAAGAGTGTCATGAGAAAGGGGTGGCTAAACCATTGGTTATTCTCAAGATTATTTTTCCCTATACCACCACTTGCAATCTACACAACCTTCTCCTATGTACTTCCCTAAGCCTTGCCTCCTCTCTTACACACTCCTCCATGTAATTCACCACATTTCTTAGCCCTTCTTAAGACTAAAACCATTTTTGATAGTTTACTGTACACTTTTGGCTTGGGATAACCCTACATTTAATTTTTTAAAAGCAAATTATGTGTATAAATCAGCCTTGGATGATGTAGAGTGGGACCTAACTTGTTTTTATCAATGATGATAAAAATTTGAATTGGGCTGACCCTATTAGCTAAAATTTTGGAAAATTTTAGGGTTAGATTCAACTATATACACACATATATTTATTCCATTTTAAAGAGAGAAAAGAATAATAATATTATATTGTAAATCTACTTATCCACCATTCTACTTAAGGAGCATTGTTTAGGGTTCTAATACTCCATTTGGAGATATAGATCTTGTCTTTTGGAGAAGTATTTTAAATGCATAAAGAATATGTGTAGATTAGGGATGAATTATCCTTGATATCATTACATACCACAACAACCTATTATGAATCACCTTGTCTACGGTAGAGATTGAGGCTCAACAGGTTCATCTTCAAAGGTAAGTATTCCTAACTTTGTTGCTCCTTTGTTAAAGGAGATAGATTTGCATTTGTAGTTATCTCCCATACATTAGGATTTCATATACATTTTAAATATATTAAAGTAAATTTATATTTTTAGTTTAAATCTATTATGTAAGTGGGTGAAATTTGCATTTATTCACTCTCCCATGACTCTCTATTTCCTCTATTTTTAGGTAGATTGAGTTTTTATCAACCCCCCCTTTTATTCAAATTGTAAATGTTATACATAGTTGTGTTTATTGTTTATTGATTTCAATAAAGGAAACTCCCATTATAATAGAAGAGAGAATCTAGTCTCATAAACTCTAGTGAAATCATTATTTATTACCATATACCAAATATTTAACCAATAAGTCTAACACTGGATCTCTTCTTCGATGGAATTGAGCCTTATGAGGACCATATCATAAGCCAAGTAAAAATTTAAGTAATCAAAAAATTTGTTAACACTTCACTAAATTCCTAAGGATGAAGTGGTTAGGAAGGTTCTAGATCCTCCTACAAATTTCTTGATTTATGATTGCTTTTATGATCTTCTTTTTTCGTAAAACATTCATTGATTGAGGGGTGAAAAGTAATAGCCTTGGAAGATTTCCTTACACATACAGACCTTTGAGAGAAGGGTGAGATTAAAACACTACCATAATTGCATTTAATTATTAAATTAATCCTTAAAATTTTAAATCCTCTTAAAAGGTGAGTATATTAAAGGATTAATGATTATGATGTAATCATGTGTCAATTATTAAAGTATCTTTATAATACTTGTGTGTTAATGCTTGATTGTCATGTTAAAAACCTATTTGAATTAAAAATCATGCTCAACAAGTCAAGTTTCAAACCTAAAATTATAAGAGTATGTTTGCACATAATTAGATACTAAGGCGTTACACTATCCACATTCTAAGTCACCCTTATTACATTCTAGGACATTACAATTTTCCAATTAGAACTAGGGTTTGTTCATTTTCCATGGTTACATTACCCAATTTTATTTAAGTCCAAAATAATTTTTGTGTGAATTTAATTATAATTTCAAACCAAGTTCAATCTCATTCCTATTTAAATTCTAAAATTAGAGTCTAAGTCAACTAAAGTCAAAATTTCAAAGGGTTCAAAACACTTCTCAAATTCAAGTGTTAGTTCAGACATGTCTAGATACACTTATAATGAGGTATCTTATGGCCCTATTTTAGAGGAAGAAAAATTTAATGATCCATTTGGGTATATTATAAATTTTGAAAATAGTGAAGTCAAGGAGGACCACCCAATTATGTTTGAGGATGTTCCATTTATTTCAGAGTCTAGTGAAAATAATTTGAGAACTAATTCTCTGAAGATAAATATAAAGCTCTTGTAAGGCTACTAGAATATGGAGCTAAGATCTCAATAATTTTCCTATAGAACATTTATTCAACCTTGTTATAATAAAAGATATACTTCAAGAGGTAATTACTAGCCAAAGTCAACCCCTCAGCCAAAGTATAAAGTTGGTTATTTCATCATCTAAAAAAGGAAAGTGTCAACTTGTTGGCCTATCCTAACATGGAAAAATTATTTATTCAATGATACAATAGATAATTTAATGTTATATAGATAATATTGTATCTGGTTTGACAAATTCTCTAGTTGTAACTTAATTCAATAATTCTTCATTCACAAGCTAAACCAGTCGTTAGAACAACCACAAGAGCCTATAGCCAATCCTAGATCTAATATGGATCTAAAGACTACTATTGAGTGGGCCCTCCCAATAAGTGATCTGAAAAAATTTGAAACTAATATGAAACATACTTTATTCAATCACCAAGAATTACTTCCTAATGTGTAATAAGTACCTAATAGTATGTTGTAGTAAGTTACAAATGCACCACCATAACAAGTAGTAAATAAATCACAACAATAATTAATTTCTAATTTAAAATAATAATATCTTCCTTTGAACCAAAAATAGATTCACTATTATTCATAATAGTAGATTCCTTCGAATCAACAACAACAGATTTCTCTAAACCAACAACACCTTGGCAATACTCTTCCAAATTAAAACCAACTTATAACTCCCTTATCAAACCTATAATTATATTTATATGTTTAATATCCATAATAGAAACACATAATGGGGATCCGTCCCTAATTATACCAATCCCAACTAAACTAATAAATTCATGAGTGCCCAGTAAAAAACATTCTTTCTATCCTAAAGTGCAACTAATCTTCAAGAATGGAATGAAATAAAAGAAGTAGTTTAAGGAATTCAAGTAGGTAATCAACTTAATACATATAAATTTAATGAATTATTCCATTATTATTTTGATATGATATTTTGTAATCACCTAAAAGTTGTAACTGGATGCTAAGAGTGTCATTTGAATTAACCTATTCCTAGCTTAGCCCTAGACCTATCCTAGAGACTTTGCGACACTTTTTTAGTCTTTGTGCAATCCAAAGACACCTAAAATCAACCAAAACATATTATTAGGACTATATTCTTAGATCTTAACCCATTTTTTATATAATTCTACCAAGTGGACATTAGCGTCACATTTGGGACACTATAACTACATGGTGCTAGTGTCCCCAATTCGGTGCTACTATCCTTAGCCATAAATCTTCCAAATAGATACTTTTTCAAACATGTGCTCCTTCTAAGGTCATCCTAAGAAAATTTTATTATCTACATAATCTACAAATATATAAATAAAATTTTAATTAATCTCTATTCACTATATGGAAAATAGATGCAAAAGCACATGCAAATAAAAGATAAGTTGAGAAAAATTAAGGGATTTGATCCCTATTCTTCCATATGTATGCATATTTCCATCTAAAACAACCCTAAGCCCACTTTTAAAATATTTAAAATCTCAATAACATTCAAGGAATCCAACTCCACTCTCATTATATCATTCACTTGCACTTGCATCAAACACTAGGTGGGAGAACTACATCAGGCTCGATCCCTCTTTGGAGTATTGGTATGTAGGAAACTCTCTTCATAGTAGGGTGTTGAAGATGTCCATCCTATCTTAATAATGAATTCTTTTTATACATTTTACACACCAAATTAGGGTTACAAATTCATGTTTTTCTATTTTTAAATGTATAATCTAGTCCATTCAATCATTACCATAATAGGGTATCATTTATTTAAATTTTATTTAAATCTTTGGTTAACCAACCTTAGTTAAATACCCTAAAAATACCAAACCCTAGGGTTTGCATTTTCAAAATTTAAATTTGAGATTCACACATCTTCTATGATCATGATCATAATGATATAAGAAATTAATCACTTTTTATTGCAAAGTTTTATACTTTCATTTGCATGTTTGTTCCCTTTAATTAGGAATGAACTTATAAAAGACATAAACACATGTATCAATGATGATTTATATCAAACTCAATATATATCACATTTCATAACATGTTATCTTTCTTCTATGTGCTATACAATTAAGACATTATTATTTAATCACATACATATATGCATACATGATGTTTCATGTCGATTCAAATATATTTCATGTTTCATTCTTTCTTTCACATGCTATATTTATCCTATGTGAAATACAATTAAGACATGATTATTTACACATGTATATAACTTATTAAATAAAATAATAGTTATATTACCTAAAATCAATAAATATCCCTTAGATGTATTTTTCTCTTTGGTCCATTCTATTTCATTTCCTATCATTCCTAAACATATCAAAACATCATTGGTTTCACTTATCCCTCCTTCTCTATCACAAACATCTAGTCTACATCCTGCATCTATTATTATCTCTATGCTCTTGGTATACCCCATACTTTAGGTTATGATGTCCTCCTATGGTCTTGAATCTTGATAGGTTTGCAATACCCATGGATATAGCTTTTTAAATTAGGGCATTAATCCTTTGATTACAATTTCCATTTTATAGCTTTTAAAATAGTTTGATACTTTTACAAAGAATTAAAATAAAAAAACTACAATGGAAATCTCTTTGATATGTCATCATTGATGGTGATTTATTCAAAATATATTTTGATAGACACTTTGATGTTTAACAATTGAGAAAGTTAAACTACTTGTTTGATAGATACACCACACAAGTTACTCAGACAAGGTTACTATTGGCTAACTATGGAACAAGAATGTCAAGAGTATGTAAAATTATGCAACAAATGTCAATGTAATGGTAATTTATACCATGTATCTTCATAATAGTTTCAACTTATCATATCATTGTGGCCATTCATGTTATGGTTCTTTGATCTAATTGATAAGATAAACCCAGAATCTACAAGAGGCCACAAATTTATTATCACACCCATATAATATTTTAAAAAGTGGGTAGAAGTAATCCCATTAAAATAAAAAAAGGGGGAGGATATTTATCAATTTATGATGACCAATATTATTTCTTTCTTTAGTTTCCCAGTAGCCATAATTATAGATAATGGAACCTCTTTCAAGCCAAAGTTGGTGATGACTACAAAAATTAACTTGTCTATGCACTGTAGGCTTACCACACTAGTATATGTACACCACTATGAACCACTCCTTATTCACTTGTATATAGAAAAAAATCCATTATTCTATTGGAATTATAAATCCCATATTTATAAGTATATTTAAAATGACTCATCATAGATGACTAGTACAAAGAGTAATGTCTCCACGAACTAGAACAGTTGGATCATACACATATCCAAGATGTAGAACATCTTAGAACTTATCAAAAATGAATCTAGAAAACCTTCAATAATGGACTACACAATTGAGAATTCAAAATCAATGATATGGTATTGAAAGAAAATCTCAAAAATGTTAATGCCAAAGAAGAAAACAAAGGAAAGTTTAAGCTGAATTAACTTAGACCATACACCATCATAGAAAATCTTAGCTCAAAAGTATATCATCTAGCTTCACTCAATGTAAAAGTAGTCAAAAATACATTGAACATTATGCATCTAAGGAGATTATACATACAAACAATGAATTCTAAATTTCCATTTTGGTTATACACACTTCCTCTTTTCTCTTGCTCCTTGTACATAGTTTATTTTCATTTGCTTGTACATAGATTATACTTAGAAAACACAAAAACCATATAACATGTTAAAATGTAAAAAAATTCAAATGTTTCAAAAATACAAATTTTATACATTGTATACATTGACATGTTTACATTTCTACTACTTACCATATATTGCATATTGCTCGCTATCTTAGTATAGTCAGTTTTATCACACACATATGCTTCACTTATTCTTATCAAGTGCTTATAGATTACATACAAGACCCAATTATAATACACTAATCTAGACTTGCTTATAATCTACCCACTGAGGGTATATACACTGATCCATGTCCCTACATTTGATACATCCACCCACTCGAGGGCATCTCATACATAGTTATTATTACCAAGTTCTATCATTACCTTCTAGTTTACATATTGATATTTCTTGATGTTGATCATTACTACTCATTGCTCAGATTTTACTGAATATCACTATCTAGATTCAATATATATGAATCCTATCATCTACATATATTTTTACTACACAGTTATACATGCTTTCATTTTTAGTTTTCCTAGATTAGACTTGATTATATTTCCTATTCTTCTTCCATCTTCAAGGGAATTTAAATATGCCATTATTCTTTAGATGTATGTAACTTATCTATTTGTATGCCTTAGACATGTGCCCATATCCCTTTTGTGCTCTTTCCTATTTATATATGTGGAAATTTAAAAATGTTCTTTTATGTGGTTCTAAGCCAAATTGCTTATTTCTTGTGTATGTGGACATTTGAACATGTCCTCATATGTGTTCATTATTATATTTAGTGACATGTGACCATGTCCATTGTATTATGGCCCCTTAGCCTAATTTTGAGTACCTCATGTACTTGTATGTATGCTTATTCACCATGACACTTGTATTTACTTGTTACACACACACACGCACACACACGCACACACACGCGCACACACACACACACACACACACACACACAGACACACACACACACACACACACACACACACACACACACACACACTAGTTTTTGATGTAAAGAGGGATCTCATGCATTTAATTTTTCTACTTGGATGCTATGATGGACATCATGCCCCATCCCCATAGGTATCCTACTCAAATATATTGTTATAAAAATTTATTACATCTATCTAAACACCCTTGTGCAATGCTATATCACAACATACATCTTACATTGCTTACTTATGCTCAGATTCATTTGCATTTTGATGTTATGTTTGTACACTATATTGGAATATCATGAACATAATCTATATAACTCCTTTTGTAGACCTAATTATTTAGAGGAAAATTATTACACATATTTCAAAACTACACTTAAAATAAGAGGCATTCATAGGGTTTGTCACAAAGATTAGGCTCCTACTTTTCTATTTACAAATAAATTTCAGCACATAGGCTCAATTTTAGAAATCAGACACAGGGTAGGCATAGGAAAAAATAGACTCAAAAGTCAATTTAGATTACCCATATTTTAGACCAGGCATATATTAGTGCCCAAATTATGACACTAGCATCATAGGGTGATATTTTACACTATAGGGTGCTACTATCAAATAGCCCCAATTTCTGGATAGTCTAGATTGTTTAGACTAGTATCCTAGGTATAATATAGATTTACATAGATACATTCATATGTTTGATAATTATGTTTAGATTTTTGTTAGATACACTCAATTTTTCTTAGATTCATAACATTTTCTCAGCTTTAGGGGCATCATGCATGACATGGTCACTCCCAGATTTAGTTTAGTTATACAGATTTAGTTATTACATACTCAGTTTAGATTCAATATACTCAGATACTAGATTAGGGGCATGTGCATGGCACATAGTTTCCATGTACTTAGCTATATAAAGGTTGATTGGATGGAATGGTAACCTTCATGTCATTCTCTACATTGTCTACAATTTCTATCATATTTCATGTTGTCAATAGATTCATGCCTTACTCCATCTGCATTAGTTGGTATTTCTGAGTGTCCCAAATCCACCTAATATAATAAAATGGCTAAAAAGTTGACATACATAATTAAATTTACTTAGTTAGATAATTAAATCACTTTGTACAATTAATTTATAGATGCATCTACTTCACACAGGTGGGAAATAATAGAGTCATGGCCTACTTGAGTTTTTAAGCCACCCATATGAGAGTGCTAGACACACTTATAGTCTTATCCAAGTTATTCATAGATCAATATCTACCAAGTAAGGGTGGACAATGATGGAGTCAAAATTGGATTGAGTTATTGAACCACCCATATGAGGATTGACCAAGCCATCAACTCAACCCAAACTATTCAATGATATGATAACTATGTACACTCACACACATAGGTTGTCATGAGGTTCATACTTTGGTTTGCATTCCCAATGAGGTTTATTCATTCCTTTCCTCTCTCCTTACTCAACTTTACTCAGTTAATTTATTTTAGCATAGTCTTTTATTTTTGATCATATCTTAATTAATGACTAATCTTTTCATGTTTCATTGCAGGTCATTACTCTGGATCATGTTGCACATATGCAAACCAATATTTACATAATGAGACTCATCTACACAAGCTTCACTTCCAAGGTAAATCTAATTACACTTTTTTTTCCTTTATACTAGTCATTTTTCATTTCTACATTTATAGCATAAGGGGGGGGGGGTGTAAATGTAATCACCTAAAAGTGGTAATTGGATGCTAAGAGTGTCACTTGAGTTGACCTATTCCTAGATTATCCTTAGACCTATCCTAAAGCCTTTTCCATACTTTTAAAAATCATTATGTAGACCATAAACACCTACAATCAGCAAAAACATAATCCTAGGACTATCTTCTTAGATCTCAACCCATGTTTTCTAGTAGTCTACCAAGTAGACATTAGTAACACATTTGAGATACTACATCCACATGGTGCTAGTGTCCCCAACTGGGTGCTACTAGAATTATCCATAACTCTTAAGAATGGATAATTTTTCAAATGTGTGCCCCTCTTAAGGTTGGCCTAAGAATAATTTTGTATCCACACAAGCTACATATCTCTATAAATACAAGTTTAATTGACCTCTATTCACTAGATGGAAAATAAATGTAAAAACACATTTAAATAAAAGATAAGTTAAGTAAAATCAAGGTATTTGATCCCTATTATGCCCTAATTATGCATACTACCATCTACAAAAATCCTAAGCCTAGTTTTCAAAGATTTCAAAGTTCAATAAAATTCAAGGTATCTAAGTCCACTCTCATTCTATCATTCACTTTCAGTTGCATCAAACACTAGGTGGGGGAACTACATCAAGCTTGATCCCTTGTTAGAGTATAGGTATGTAGGAAACTCTCTTCAAGTGAGGTGTTGAAGAATTATAGCCTATCCTATTAATGAACATAAAATTATTGATCATGCCATACTTGAAAAGAGTATTAGGGTTTGTCCACTAAATCAGGTTTTCCTGGCACAACATAGAGTTCCATATTTCATGTCCACAAGAATATGACCTAAAAACATAGGCATAGGTGCTCCTAGAAAATAGGAATAGTCTTATAAAGGGGACAATAGTTCCACTTTATGGATAATAAAACAACATGGAACTACTATCCATATGGGGTGCTATTATGCAATGAGCAAACAAACTCTAAAATCTTAGTGATAATACCCCGAACTCTCTAGAACCCAGTTTTTAGAACCTAGATCATTTGCAATAGTCACTTTCTAGATAAGTTTATATTTAAATCTATTTATTACTATTTTTAAAATTCAAATAAGGTCAAAATATATAACAAATAAATACTTAATTATTGTATTATTTGACTAATTTAAACATCTTATCCCTTTAATATAAACATAGGAATTACATAGTTAAACCCTAAAAGGTTAAGTCAGTTTCCTACAATTACCTTTTCCTCCTCACTTTGAGTTTCCTATTTCAAAAAGTATAAATAGAAATAGGATCCCGAGGAGCATATATAAGCATTATTTTTAGAATGTTAAGAGGTAGATTTTAGTAGTATTAATTTGCTTCACTTATTTCCACTTAGTTTGGGTGGAAAATCCTTAGAGTGGTTCTTCCATTTACCAAAGGATTTGGTTACCATTTATGATGACCTATTAGAAAAAAATTTCAGACATTTCTCATACAATAAATAACATGAGTTGAACACAGTCAATTTGTGTAATGCTAAACAACATGGTGGATAATTTTTTTCTAATTTTTTACAAACATGGAGATCCCTATCTAGATGTTTCCCACATGATTTGCCAAACAAATAATAAGTTAGTATTATTACATAGAATCTCAATGTAGAAGTATCTTACAACATAATACTCATTATGTAAACACATTTGAAGAGATCATAGACAAGGGGGCATAAATTGAAAAATATTTAATTGATAAAGGTGTATTCAAGATACACTCTCAGATTCAAATACAAGCTCAACCTCCAAAACTAATTCAAATAAAGTAATATAAAAAACCCAAAAGATTTTAATAAAAATAAAAACATGGTTGGTAATGGGGTTATATAAGTAAGACATATGCAAATAGTGCATTAACTGCCTACCAAAGATACCCTACCCATTCCATCACTCACCTTACAAAGTGCACCCCCACAAAGGGGAAGGTTTAAGAATAGATATTTTTAGTGACCTCAGTGAGCCCATTGTGGCAATATTAAAACAATTCATTGTTTCTAATATGATTTTTTGGCCAATCCTAAATCCATTTACAAAGGGTCAGCCTAATCTAGCATGGTACCATGAAAAAGAGTATTACAATTATAATCATGTCAAAGGACATGTAGTTTATATATGCATATAATTCCAACATTTCATTCAAGATCTACTTGAAAATGGGGAAATCAAGTTAGAGAAGGGTACTCTCAATGTCAATTAAAACATAGGCATCTAAAAATATCCCTTCCCTAAGGATAATAATTCATAGCATAAAAATAATCAAAATCAAGCTCAACGATAAAATAAAAATAAAGCTAATCTTAGTCAAGATCATGATTCTCAGGGCAACCAAGTTGGTTATTATAATGTCTTATACAATTATGGAAATGTTGTGGGTCATGTTACTAGTTATTATGTCACAAATGTCATGACTAATCCAAAATTTAACACTCATCATAATTTTATCCTTTCTATTTTGTGACCCCCACCTTTGTCTTCAAGTAATTCCACATTGATTTGAAATAACTTAGTTTCACCTTGGCCTCTACAGATTATTATTTATGGTCCTTTATGTAATTCTTATAATTTGGGTAACTCCCTCCCAAATTAAAATTGTATTATCATAAATAAATGTCAATCAGTCACTTTCCAAGTCCTTCCACCTTCATCCAATACTAATCCCATTCTAGGATCTATGCCTTCTAAATTAAAACATTTCCCCTCTTGTTAAATAGTCGTATGATATTGGTGAGTAGTTAAACAAGACACTTGGAAAAATTTACATCATGTATTTTTTGAGTACATCAAAATTTCACAAGATAATATTAAATGATATTATTCAATAGTCTATGGTCCTTGATGACATTGTTCCTACCAATTTCAAATGCTTGTGGGGCACTATCATTAGGGTAATAATGTACATTTGATCAAAGTGATATGTCATACCTTGGTCCCTTAAATAATTACCCCTATATATTGAATTCATAATTTCCCACCACATAATTAAGTGATTTCTCATAGATAATAGTTTAGGACTAAATATTTCTTTATTGAAACTTATCCAACACTTTGGGTATACAATAAAAAATATACAACTGGACACTATCACTATCAAATCATACGATATTGTAAAACAAGAGTCAACATGTACCATTTTCATACCAATAATTGTTGGGCATATGAACCATGATACCCTTTTTCATGTAATTAATATTGATTTTCCCTATAATCTACTTCTTGGTAATTCTTAGATCAATAAGTATGTGTTATCCCTTCTACATTACACCAATGTATCAAATTCCATCTTTTTGGACTAGAGGTCATTATTCCTGATGATTTACAATCATACCAATATTGTGAAAACTTTGAGGCCATACAAATAACTGTTCTATCAGTAAATTTGTAAACAAAAAGGGCTGACAAGTAGTTCTTGAATCTCTTAAATCTAATTGCATTGACCCAAGTGACCTCATGTCCACTTCATCCAAATCACATCCCCTAATAATTTCCTCCCATTTTACCATTGAATATGTGGGAATTTCCATGTACAATATATAGGATACTTTCCACATTGGAAAATTTCCAAAATTTCCTAAATCCTATGGAAAACCTCAACATCCCTAAACTCCTGGCAGGCCCAACATGACATGGCAAAATAGTACCAATTATTATTAGCAAGAACTACTAATATTTATAAAAGATATGTAACCAAACCAATATTGACATACCATTTTTCAAGGCTCATGGCTATATAATGATGGTTTATCTAATTTATTTTAGATCACTAAGTTTAGATACCCCATTCTAGCCATAACTGGCTTCTAATCGAACTTCAAATTGATTTATACCAAATAATGCAAATTATTCCCAGGAATCACTAAAAATCCTAATTTCATCCATACATTAGACATTAGTTCTTAGAATCATGTCGAGGCATATTTATTTTGGGTATTAACCTATACACAATAGTAACCTCTCATTGAGTCATCTCCAATCACCTTGTGACTTGCTAACTAGCAGTTTGGCCTTTGGACCCATTAAGTGGAGCACTTGAACAATTCCTAAATTATAAAAATGCCAAGAGTAATGAATTAATTAATTAAATGAATTTAAATGATTAAGTTAATTTTAAATGTGAAATTAGTGAAAATAAATTTTAGAAAAAGGAAAATTCAATAAACATGAGGTCATGATGACATCATCATCCTTAAATTCAAGGAATTCAAAATATCTCCTTAAATACAATAAATTTAGAAATGGAGAGCCATGCTTAATAAATGGGATCTCTATCCCAAATATTAAATTCATGCCCCCTTCTTAACTCAACTAAGGTTAGACTTAACTCACTTAGGGTTAATTCAAATTCAACCATGGTTAATTCTAACCTAAATACACTTGGGTTAGAGTTAACTTTGGAGGTATAAATACAAGGACTCAACCATTGATCTTTAAGATTTTATGTGCAATGTTATTACTCCAAAATGCCTCCAAAAACCTTCATTGTAGTGTTACGATGTCCATTTTCTAAGCCAATCCAAGACAAAGTCAACCAACATTACTAAGGTGATAAGGAGAAGTGAAGCAATAGACCTTCATTGATAAAGATTTCTTAATCACATAACTGAGCACATCATTCCATTTCCAAATCACAACACTTGCTCTCATAGAAGGTAAAATATCTTTTTTACTTTCATTTTGTTAGTTACTTTTGTAGTTCTCTAACTCCTTTAGTGTAAAGGCTAGAGGTGTTAGTTATAGTTCTCTAGATCCTTGAGTGTCAGGGCTAGAGATGTTAGTTTGAGTGAGTTTATTTAAGACTAACATGACACTAATCTCCCCTTTACATCAAATTACTTTCTCAAGTAAATGACATGCCCAATTTTTCTACTTACTTTTAGAGCACCAAGTACCTCATCCCTCATATAATCACGGACAATCAAGATTATAAAGACAAAGGCCTGGGGATAAAATAACAAGGTATCTTTGATCCCATCCCTATGGTAAAACATATAGGAAATTGAGGTCTTAGATTCATGCCAATTGGGGGTGACCCCTTGGATTTCAAGAGTGATACTACTTTCACATCTGATAATCAAACTCTTGGTAGTGATAAAATATCTAATTATAACATATATGATGAGTTTGTCGCTACCCACTTATCTAATATCAATGCCATTATCACTATCATAACCCATTTCTCTTTTCCCTCAATTATCCTAGCCTAATAAATTGGGACTAAAAAGATTATTTTATACCATTAATAAATTTTAGAATGAAGAGATCATTTTTGAATTCATGGGCCTTAGAGATGGGTTGTTAGTTGGTGATCACAAACAAGTCTTTGACTTCACAATAGACTATGATGCCTAATTTAAAAATAAGGTGAACTTCCTTGATCATAAAAACATAAAACATTGAGATCCTCTAGTGAAAACCTCTTTGAGGTGCCTTTGGATCAAGGAAAAATTAATTAAAAATACAATTCCATTGATGAAAACCTATTTTAGATGCCCTCTATTGTTGAAAACCTATTTCAAGTACCCTTGGATGGGGAAGTACACTTAAATCATCAAGAAGATTAATGTCCTCCAAGTGTAAGTATTACATTTGGTTCTAACATTAGTTTAGAGGAGAAAATAGTCTTTGAGTAATTGGTTCAAGACTTTCTAGAAACATTTGTTAATTGGCCACTACCATTTATGGATGACTCTAACTATTATTACATGGGTCGGTATTATGGCTCACAATTAGTTGAAGAAGATCAATTCCATTTGATACCAAATATTCTCAAAGATAGTTCCACAATCCTTATGAAAGACACCACATAAGTAAATACTAAAACTTATAATGATCCCAAGATGACTAAATTAGGCACATCCGTTACTACTAAGGAACATGAATTATTTATTATTATTTTAAAATACTTCAATATCTTTGCATGGTCCTATGTAGATATTTCATGGCTAGATCCTTCTTTGGTGGTAAATCACCTTGTGCATCTAAATACTAAACCTATCAAATAGAAGTTGTAGAAAATTCATCTGCATATTGCTATCTTGGTTAAAAAAGAGTAGAAAAACTATTAGAAGGAGGTTTTATCAATCCACTGTATTACTCAAAGTGGAATTCAAACATTTTTCTATTAAGTAAGAAACCACATCAATTGTGTAATAATTTTAGAGATATTAAAAAGGCTTACCTAAGGATGACTTCCCCTTACCAAACATAGACATGATAGTCAACTCAACTATAGGGTATGAGATGTTGTCCCTCATGGATAGATTCTTAGGATATAACCAAATAAAAATTACACTTGAAGACAATCACAAGAAACTTTTCACCACTCCAATGGGGATATTTTATTATAAATTCATTCCATTTGGATTAAATAATGTAAGTGTACCTTACCAACATGCCATGACTATAATCTTCCATGACATGATGCAAATATTTTTAAGGACTATGTGGATGACATTCTAGAAAAGTCAAAGACATGTGTAATACATCTTGAAGTGTTATGGATAATATTTGAGAGATTTCATGAATACAAAGTGTGCCTCAATCCTAATAAGTACATATTTAAAATTACTTATAGAATGCTACACCCTTAACCATTGGTGTGTCTAAGGATATGTGTGGCTGACTAGTGGCTTACATACCTATTTTATATACTTGTTACTTTTCTCTATGTTCTTAGATAGGTCAGATTATGGAATAACCTTGGCTAAGTAGACTATATATAAGATGGTTAGTATTTATTCATGATGTTAAATATTCTACTATTAGTGAGTTTTTGTGGAGTTTTCCCCCTCAAGTGGCTTTGCTAAATTATCTAGTATTCTCCTCTATTGTCAATTATGATTGTGTGATATCTCATATTTGCTTATTCTGTATGATATAAAATCATTCTATGTGAACATTTAATTAATTTCATTACAAGTGGTATCATAGATTTGATTTGGGTAAGTTTCCTATGATGTTTTTTTTGGATCTAGCGAGGCATGGCTTCTGGGAGTGGTGGGAGTGAAAAAAGATAACTTACAATCCAGGAAGAATGAATTTTTTCCATCAGTGCGGTATTACTCAAAATGCTTTTTTGAAAAAAAATATTTAAAAAAAAAGTTTGGAATTTTTTTCTCTTTGCAAATTGCAGTTATTGGATTTGTCTCAGTGAGATGATGATAATGGTATATTCTATTGATACACTTTTTTGGTGCCAAATTTTTTACCCTAGTGAACAAAGGTAGTTGTTAGATTCATCTTCCCACATTGATCACATTGGTACCATCTATTGGTATAATATTTTTGGGGTAAAAAACCCTTTTAGGGTTTATAAATGGTAGTACCTAATACTTGGGGAAGAAAAGGGGGTAAAAAACTCCTAAGATTCCTACCAACTGCATGGAATCTAGAACTTTAGATCTAGCTATTTCTCAACTTTAGGTAGGTGAAGCATGATGAATTTGTTATATTTCAAGCTGATGTTTCAAGGATGCATGAAGAGATTAATAGGGTTAACAATGAATTTCATCATATCACTACATAATTGGCTACCCTTATATCTTAGTTTCAACCCAACAACCCTCCACTTCAGCATTTAAATCCTCCTCTCAACACCAACAACACTGATGCTTGTATGAAATTTATGTTACCAAAAGTGGACATGCGTAATTTTGATGGTAAGGATATTATCACTTGGATTACCCAAATTGAGAATTTATTTGAGTTTCATCAAACCCCTAGTTCTCAAAAGGTGATAGTGGCATCTCTGTATCTGGAACCTGAGCAATTCATTTGGTATCATTGGTTATGTGCTTAAAAGAAAAAGAATGGTGCTCCTGATACATGGTCTATTTTTACTAAGGATTTTTTGGCTCATTATCAAAATAATGTCTCTAAGAAATATTTTAGCCAATTAGCCAAACTATGGAAATCAAGAACTGTGAAGGATTATATTCATCAGTTTCAAAATCTCTATTTACAAGTGGAAGATATCATTGAGAAAAATTTGACTGATCTATTTTTGGGTGGCCTCAAATATAACATATAATTTGAGGTTCAAATATTTAACCCAACATTTGTATCAGAAGCTATCCCTAAGGTAAGTATGGCAGAAGAAAAATAAATGGTCAAAAGGAAAACTTTCACTATTGGTCATGATCGTACCTTTCCAACACCATCATTTCCACAGCCCAGTAGATTAACACAATGATAAATTGAGAAGTGAGCCAAAGGGTTGTGTTATGGTTGTGATAATAAATGGAGAAAAGACCATCATTATGGTGAAAAGAAGTTATTTTACATTGAAGGTGCTAATGATGATGAAGAAGTACTTGGTGAGGATGTAGAAGGTCCTAAGGAGGAATCTAAAGACTATCAACCTACTATTTTTTATCATGCCCTTTCACGTATAAGTATTCCCCAAAATCTTAAGATGATGGGGTTCATTAAGAAACACAAGGTCACTATCTTAATTGATTTTGGGAGCACACCTAACTTCATCAATAGTAAGTTGGCTGCTCGTTTGAACTATTTCATTTATCCAACTTCAAAATTCTAGGTTATGATTATAGATGGTGGTACTATCAGCTATTTAGAAAAATGTCATAGTATTAAATTGGCCATGGGAGACTGCTTGTTAGATTCTTTTATGTTTGCTATTCCTCTGGGTGGAGCTGATAGTTTTTTGGGAGTACAGTGGATCACCACTTTGAGCACTATTAAGATGAATTTCCAAGAATAATTCATGCATTTTAATTTTGAATAAAGGACATTTGAGCTAAGTGGATTATAGGCTAAATATCCACAACTTGTTAGTTCCCATCAAATGACAAAGATTCTTTGTAAGGGTGCTAAAGGATTTGTAACTCATTTTTTTCCCATGGAAGTATAGCCAACTCAACCATCTCCACCTCTAGATCTACAACAATTGATTGATATCCATTTTGTTATTTTTTGCAACATGTCAAAAGGACTTCCACCTATTTGTACACATGATCATGCTATCAAAGTTATTCCTAGTAGTACACCACCCAACACTAAGCCATACAGGTATCTATATGCCCAAAAATTTGAAATTAAAAAGATGGTATAGGAGATGTTGGATGCAAGAATCATTCACCATAGTCAAAGCAAATATTCTTCACCAGTTGTCATGGTGAGAAAGAAAGATGACACCTAGAGGATGTGCCTTGACTATAGATAACTCAACAGGTACACTATCAAAGATAAGTTTCCTATTCCTATCATTGATGATTTCATAGATGAATTAAATGGTGCTTTTTATTTTACCAAGTTAGATCTATGTTTTAGGTTTCATCAAATTCAGATCCATGATGAAGACATACCCAAAATAGATTTTAAGACTCATGAGGGCCATTATGAGTTTTTGGTTATGCCTTTTGGTCTAAAAAATGCACAATCTACTTTTTAGAGTTTGATGACTATTGTTTTTAAGCCATTTTTGAGGAAATTTGTTCTAGTATTCTTTGATGATATCCTCATTTACAATAAAAATTGGGAAGACTATTTACAACATGTGAAATAGGTACTCTCCATTTTGGAACAACATCAATTGAATGCCAAACCTTCCAAATATACTTTTGGGGCTTATGAGGTTGAATATTTGGGTCATCTAGTTTCTTATGGAGTGAAAGTGGATCCTAAAAAAATCCAAGCAATGGTGGACTAGACAATTCCTAAGACACTCAAGCAACTATAGGGATTTTTGGGGCTAATTGGTTACTATCATAGGTTTTTCAAAAATTCTAGTAGTATTACAACCCCACTCACATTTTAATTGAAGAAAGACTCCTTTCAATGGATTGATGTAACTACCTAGGAATTTAAACAATTGAAATTGGCTATGTGCACTACTCCAGTGTTGGCCACTCTTGATTTTTCTAAGATTTTTGTGGTTGAATGTGATGCATCTAGGTATGGTATGGGTACCATACTCATGCAAGAAGGCATATCACTTGCATTTGAAAGTCATCAAATAAAGGGTAAAAATTAGTACAAGCCCATCTATGAGAAGGAAATGATGGCCATTTTGCATGGAGTTAAACAATAGAGACCTTATTTGATAGGGTGTCACTTTTAGGTTAAGACCAATCATTATAGTCTCAATTTTTTTTTGGAAAAATGGTTGTCATCTAAAGAACAACAAAAATGGGTAACTAATATGTTAGGCTATGATTTTGAAATAGTATACACAAAAGGTAAGGACAATGTGGTGGCAGATGCACTATCCAAAAAGGATGAATTAGTTGAGGCATTTGCTATGTGCCATAACCATTTTGTAGGAAGATTGGCTAAATGAAGCATGATCAGAATGGGAACATGATAGTGCTACCCATGATTTGATTCAAAAAATTCAACAAGGTTTAGGTGGATTTGAAAAATTCACATGGAAGGGTAATGCATTATGGTATAAAGATATATTGTACCTATGTAAGGATTTTCTTCTTAAACAAAAAATTCTTCAGGAACTTCATGTAACTCCGATTGGGGGTCATTCAAGATTTTTGGAAACCTATCACAGAATCAAGTAGGATTTTTTTTGGAAAGAACTCAAGGGTGATGTCCAAAAATATGTGGCTGAATGTATGATCTATCAATAAAACAGAGGTGAAACCATTAAAACCCTAGGTCTTTTAAAACCTTTATCCATCCCTAACTAGTGTTGGGAAGAGGTATTTATGGATTTCATTACAGGCTTACCAAGATCTAATGGTCAAAATATTATCATGGTTATTGTGGATTGTCTTAGTAAGTATGCTGATTTTTTTTATTTATCACAACCATTTGTTGCTAGTACAATAACTGTTACTTTTCTTAATATAGTTCAGAAACTACATGGGACCCCTAAGATCATTGTCAGTGATAGAGATCCCATTTTCACTAGTAATTTTTTGACTGAGTTATTTACATATTTGGGCACCTAGTTGGCTCATACTCTATCCTATCATCCTCAATTTGATGGACAAATTGAGGTAGTCAACAAATGTCTAGAAGGATATCTCTGTTGTTTTGTTTCTAATAAATAGAATAAATGGGTTCATTGGTTTCCACTTGCTGAATTTTGGTATAATACTTCTATTCATAGTTCTTCCAAAATATCTCCCTTTGTGGCTTTGTATGGATACCAACCTCCATCCATCACTTCAATGTTGAAGGTCCATCCTAAGGTTCATGTAGTTGAATAAAATATTCATCATCAACAAGAGGTCCTTGTAAGTTTGTGTTAAAATTTATCTATGGCCTAGAATTACATGAAGCAATATGTAGATCAACATAGAAGTGAGAGAAATTTTGACATTGGTGATTAGATCTTTGTTTGATTGTATCCATATAAGCATATGTCATTGAAGTAATAAAAAAAGATAACACGCTATCCCCTAAGTATTATGGGCCTTACCAATCTTGAAAAAAATTTGTAGTGTGGCCTACAAGTTAGAATTTCCTTCATCCACTCACATACATCTAGTATTTCATGTATCATGCCTAAAGAAAGTCATTGGACACAAAGTTGTTGTGATCTAGGAATTTGACTCAAGAGAGAATGGTTAGTATTGTGTTAGTTACAAAATGAAAACAAGGTGAAATAAACATACTAATAACATAACATCTCTAGGCCTAGACACTAGGGAGAGCTTAGTTAACAATCATAAATGAAACACACAACTAAAATGCAAAAGAAAACTCTTTTACCTTCTTTAGATACTCCAAAATGCTTATTGTGGTGGCTTGCTTAGCTTGTGCTTATGAAGTCCTTGGCAATGGAAGCTTGACAACCTCCATCTCTCCTTGGTACCTTTTGCGTGTGTCTTGAAATTAATTTGGAATTATAACACTAGATGATTGAAGATTTTTGGAACCAATCCTACATTATAACTTTGCACTAATTAAGCTTAGAGATGATGTTGTGAGGCCTCCTATTTATAGATTTTGGATTTGATTAGAATCAACCTCAACCATCCATCTCAAGATTAAGATGTGTGGTTAAGGATTAATTTAATTTTTAGAATTAAGTTTGTAATTATTCTCATCATTGCATTGGAATAAGGGGTAATTAATAGGCATGGAGGGCATCATGGAAGGCATTGATGAGGCATGGAGAGCATGAATCTTGATATTTGTGGCATTTATGGCCTAGGGATGTCTTCCCAAGAAATGAAGTCACTTGATGATGCAAATATTCAATATTAATTTCTAAAAACAAGTATTCAACAAGTTTCCATGGAATTATTAATTATGCCTTGATTTGGGTTAATTATCTCTGAAACATGATTAAACACATTATGCACAAATTACCTAAATTGATTAGAATGCCTTGTTATTGGTCCTAAATTTGACTAGATTTGAATTAAAAGTCCACATCAGATGTGTTGGATGCGTATTCCCATTTAAAATGTTGCCAAAAACAAATAACAAAGGCACAAGTCTTGTGCAAAATATTTGATAGGAAAGAGTAATCTAGAGTATGTAGGTGTAAATTTGGCATTTTGACTCAAAATGATCTAATCAAAGTTAGCTAGCCCATAAATTACATTACCCCATTTAGGGATACCCTAGCCAAAATTGGTACTTGAATATGTTAGTTTCACATCATTTAGCATGTTTTAGGCAAAATTATGCATTTTAAGTGGAAATTAGCCAAAAGCCTAATTGGAGGTTATCGATGACCAGATTTAGGTGTTTATAGTTTGCCTCTATTTGGGAAGATGTTGTAAGCTATAAGCATAGTAATGTTTTTTCAAAGAATGAAAATGTCCTGCATGCATACATCTATAATGATGATAAACTAGCTAGATGATGGCCCCTTGAGGGAATGGTTGGCAAACAATCCCTCAAAAATAAATAAGCTAAATGAGGGGACCAAAGAGAGGAAAGATGATGGGGTGAAAACACAATGATAGTGAAAAAGTAATCAATTTCATTAATAATGCAAGTGTGATGGTGAAAAATGGTTTTCCTAAAGGTGGTTATAATCATTATACCTCAATAATTGTAATGTGGTATGATAACACAATGATTTGACCAAAGGTAGTTATAATCATTGAGAAGATGGAGCTACCCCAATTAGGACAGACAAATAAGATAATAACTCTGGGAAAAAATATTAAAGTGGTGACAACTCAATGATTTGCCCAAAGGCAACTATAATCATTTTGAAATGTAAGTGGGATGGTATGCATTGATTTTCCCATAGGCAGTTATAATCATTGGACCCCAATTATGGAAAACATGATAAATTTGGCTGAGGATGATAATAACTTAAGAGGGTAATGATGAATTGGAACAACCTACTAGTAGGGAGATGTTCATTCAAACTAATAAAGGTTGAAATTATTTCATGGTCAATTAATTTGTTTGGGATATGATTAGGACTGGAATCAGGATGTCAATGCTGAAGAGATGATAACATTCTTGAATAGAATTCTTGAAGTTGATGTTTGTTATAACATGTGATGGTAGGCTTCATGATATAACACCATAAAGACTTGGACAAAATATGCATAAGGATTGACTCTTGTAATCCAATACTCAATAGAAAATAATGCGCCAATGATAAAAACCATGATGAAAATGTAAACATATAAATAGGGATGTATTCAAGTGTAAGTGTGGACAAGGAATCACCTAATGAACACACATAAACTGAATCAAGGCAATAGTGCTAAAAGCAAACAAACAAACAAAATAAGTAGAAACAAACAAATAATGCAATAAAAATCCTATGAATATTTCCCCTAGAAAATAGGTGACAACTTAACAAATGAACTAAATATGGGAATAGAAGAAAAGGAAGGGGGTGGTCTAGCTGTCTCCATATGAACTAGGCAAGTGGATGCCACCTACATAGTTCCATGGATGTAATATCTAATAAAAAACTTCAAGCCAAATGTAGTTCTCCCAGGGAATGGGAAGAATGTGATAAATGATGAAAACAAATAGAATGGATGTGATAGAAGAATATAAATGGTATTGAAAAATGGCAAATGCATGAGAGAAAATGCCAAAAAGGATGGGGAAACTAAATGACAAGTGATTTTATTGTAACGTAATAAGGGTTCCTAGAATACTTAAGGCAAAGAAGTGGTCAATGTTTTTATTCTTTTCTAGTGATTTTTTGAAATGTTTTTGGAATTGTTTGAAGTATTTCAACTCAATGAAGAATGATGAGACACTAAATGATTCAAGATCACAAAATGGAAAGAGTGTTCAAACTAAGGTTGCTTATAAAATACTGAGAGCATGGCTTAGGTTGCTCACAAAATGGTGAGAGCATGGGTAAAAGGGGTGACTGAGCTAACCTCAACAAGTATTGAGCATTGCCTATATATACCTAGAGTAGGACCTCAAGTCATTGTAGTTCCACCATTTCAATGAAGGAATTTGACTAGTACAATAGCCAATTCAAACAAAATAGGCATAGTTGGTAAAAAGACATAGTATGGATTAAGAAGTGGCAATTTGGTATGTTAAGGCTTAGTATTTCCCCTAGTTTACCCATGGGTGGTTATAACTAGGACACAATGGCATAAATTAATGGTACAAATGCTCCCAAATGAGGTTATAATTAGTAGCAAGATTGGTGGTTAGAAAGGACTATCAAATGAAGGATGCAACTTCCAACACTTCTATCACACTATCCCAAGATATGCTCCATATCTGAAATACTTGAACCAACTAATGAACTAATCAGATACCTTGATGCTGAAATTATGTAGCGAATGACAAAAACTAAGGTCAAACATGCTAGGCTTTATAACACACTGGGTCGATAGGCTAGAAATGGAAAGTAAATATGGGAAAGAGGATGAATGAGGGTGGTATGTGTATAAAGAAGAATAGTGAAAAAATGGTATAATTGAAATGGTCCTTACAAATAATACACCTTAGCATTCAAACATATTATTGCTTGAGATGAATAATATTCATTGGCTCTGGAAGTTTGTCACTATCTGGCATGGCAAGTATGTATGCTCTTGATCCATAATCTATATTGATGATGAAAGGCCCTATCTAGTTTGGTTTGAATTTACTTTTATGTTTCTTCTCGGCCATGGTATTATTTTGGTTTTATTTAAGATCAAGATCACCAAGTTCAAATGTTTTATACTTCACATGATGATTATAGTGGACTTTGAGTCAATTGGGATATGTTTGAAGATTGTTGAGTGTGGCTATGCATTTTTCATCAAGTAGATCTAGCTCTTGCAAGTGAGCTACTTGATAGTCACGATCATCTAGGACATGTTTGATAGAGATGCATAGTGAAGGAAACTTGACCTCAATGGGAAGGATGGATTTAATACCATAAACAAGTGAGTATGAAGTGGCTCCTATGGGGGTACGATGATTGGTATAGTATACCCAGAGGGCAAGGAATATATGGAGGTGGCAGTCATGACTGGTATCTTTGACAATATTGAAAATGGTTTTGTTAGATGCCTCATCTTGGCCATTACCTTGAGGGTAATATGCTATAGAAAAGTATTGTGTGATGTTATATTTAGTACATAACTGTTCTACATTCTTTTTCTTGAATGATCCTCCATTATTAGATATAATGTGAGAAGGAATACCATAGCGACAAATGAGGTGGTTGAAGATGAATTTGGAAATTTGCTTTCTAATCATGTAACTGAGGGGTATAGCTTCAACCCACTTAGTGAAATATTTAGTGGTAGTAAGGATATGTTTATGGCCATCAAATGAAGTGGGGTTAATCTTCCCAATGAGGTCAAGTCCCCATGTATAAATGGCCATGGTGTCAACATCCATTTCAGAGTTTTTACTAGGGCATGAATCAAATTAGCATGCCATTGATATCTGCCACATTTCTTTACATATGTAGTGGCATCTACATCCATTTTGAGCTAATAATTAGTACATAAGAGCTATTTGGATACGGCTACCCCACTAGAATGGGCTCCACATACTCCTTTTGAACTTCTCTTAATGCTAATGTAGACTCTATCGAAGTTAAACAATGAAATAGAGTTCCATCAAAACTATGATGATAAAGAGTGGATCCAAGTAAAGTATAATGAGTGGAATGATGAATGAAGACTTTGGTTTTTTTTGAGATAGGTTAGGTGATAGAACCTAGTCATAAATGTAGTTGTAAATGTCTAAGTATCAGATAGAATTAGGACCAACAATATCATAAATCATGGAAATGATTAAAGGTTCATGAGCTGGTGCTGAAAAATTCTTGATGAAGAATGTTACTCTTTAGCTTTATCTATTTATCAAATCAAAGAGCCAATAGTAGCCATGACATTTTTAGTTTTGTTACTAGCCCTTGATATATGCTCAAACCAAATGTTAACAATTTTATTTTTAAGAGTGTTAACCATGGCTTTATATATAACCAACTTGTCATCTTTGGTTTGAAAATGCTCTATGACCTGATTGATGATTAACTAAGAATCACCATAAACTTGAAGATGAGATATATTCCAATGCACTGCTTATCAAAGTCCTGCAATAAGTGCTTCATACTCAACCATGTTGTTTGTATAAGGAAAGCTGATTATGAATGATTTAGGGATTAGATCCCCCTATGGTGTAATAAACAATACCCCTACCCTCAATCCATTCACAGTGAATGAACCATCAAAATATAGCTTCTAGGGCTACTCCTTAAGGGGTGTATCAATAATGATCATGAAGTATTCATTAGGAAATAGAAAGTTGAGTGGTTGTGTGTCCATAAGAGGTGCTTCAACAAGTTGATCTATAAGAACTTGTCCTTTGATTACTTTTTGATTGACATACTCCATGTCAAACTCACTAAGAAGCATGATCCATTTAGCCATTATTCCTTGTAAATATATTTTAGATAGTAAATACTTGATTGGATCTACTTTTAAAATGACCATGGCTTTATTAAACATGTAATGGCATAGTTTCTAAGCTATGAAAATGATAACTAGACAAGCTTTTTCAACAGATTCATAGTTATGTTCATATGTAACCAATGTACAGCTTAGGTAGTAAACAAATGATCCTTTACATCATCATCATGTTGATCCAAGAGTGCCCCTAGAGCATACTTAGTAGCTGATAGGTATACCAAGAATGGATTTCCTGGCATAGGTAGTAATAAAATAGGTAGATTAACAAGATAGTCCTTGAGTTGTTGAAAAGCTATTTGGCAGTGATTATCCTATTAAAATGTAACTCCTTTATTAAAAATATGTGTAAATAGATGGAACTCATTTTATAACTAAGAGATGAAGCATCAGATGGAATAGATCTCACCCTATAAACTATGAAGTTGCTTCAAATTGGTTGGTGGTGGCATCTCAGTTATAACATGGACTTTAGCTGGATCAACTTCAATACCCCTATGAGACATGATGAAGCCAAGTAATTTGTTTGAAGTTACACCAAACACACATTTATTTGAATTTAGGTTGACTTTTTACTCTCTTAGTATTTTAAATATCTTACGTAGCACTGCTGGATGGTCAGCCCTAGTCTTGGATTTTCCTAATATGTCATCGACATAGTCTTCAATAATATCATGCATCATATCATGGAATATGACAATCATGGCTCTTTGATATGTAGCTCTCACATTCTTAAGGATAAATGGCATCACTTGATAGCAAAATGTTCCCCATAGAGTGGTAAATGCTATTTTATGCTAATCTTCTAGCACTATTCTGATCTGATTGTATCTTGAAAAGCCATCCATGAGTGAAATCATTTCATAGCTTACCATGGAGTCAATGATCATGTTGATATTAGGTAATGGAGATTTATTGATGTCTTGAAAATTCATATAAATTTTGATTCCTTCAGGCTTTTTGCTAATAAGTACTACATTAGAGATCTATTCTGAGTAGTCAATGGATCAGATACATCCTACTTATAAGAGTTTTTCCAACTCTTTCTTTACCAATACAATAATGCAAGGATGCATCTTACATAGCTTTTGTTGTACCAATTTGGCATTAGGATTAACCAAAAGGTGGTATAGAACTAAGGTGGGGTCTAATCCTAGCATGTTAGAATAGGCACATGAAAATATATCCACAAACTCTCTTAATAGAGTTGTAAAAATGTCATAATCCTCTTTAGTGAGGGACATACCCAATTTTATCCATTTCAGGTCTGATAGAGTCTCGATGTTTACCTCTATTATATCTTTGATTAGGAGGGTCAAACCATCTTCTAGGATAATAGGTAATGAATTGAATTGTTGGACTATGTTAAGGTCCTGTGTTAGGACTTGCTCTTCAACTTCTCCTAGGTATGATTAAATTGAGTCTCCTAATGGGAGATTTGGCCATGTAACAAAAATAGTCAAAAATTCTTGGAGAATTTGATCAAATACTTGTTGTTACTCAAAACTAAACTTAGATCTTTAGACAAGTTTATCATTGGTGGTATCCTAGTCTAAATTCAAAGAAGAATGAACACCCCCATCTAAGGGTACTTCAAACAAGTTTTCACCGCTAGACTGGATTTTATCTTTACATTTTCCCTAGTCAAAAAGCACCTCAAAGAGGTTTTCACTTTGGGATCTCAATGTTTTACTTATTTGTTTTTGGCTAAGGGTGTTCACTCACTCTTCAAAATAAGCTACAGGATCTAATGTGACCAAGAATCTTGATTTGTGATCTCCCAACAGAATATTGTCTTTAAGGCCTAAGAAATCAAAGAATGCCTCATCATTCTGAAACTCATCAATCGGTAGACTGGATTCTTGTTTGCCCTAATCTATCAGTTGGGGATATATAATGGTAATGGATTTTGATGAATGGCTTGGGTAAGGGTATAAATGGAATTATTATCAAATAGGTTGGTTTCGACTAGGTTATAAAAGGTAAGGCTATGATCAAACTCTACTTCATTGTCGGCATCATCATCACTAGTTACTGGTGATGGAGTTTGAATAAAATATGTGGGGTCACCCCCAGGCAGTTTAAATCTAAGTCCATAAGGTCTTTCATACTTAGTCATGGAAATAAACTCGATGGTTCCTTACTGATTCAGTTTGAGGCTTCTTCCTTCATAATTGTTATGTTCCATGATCTTATTGGGAATAAGATACTTTGTACTTTTATAATAATCAGCCTGTTTGTCATTGTATAACCATGATTCATTCCCTTTAAGAGGGTTAGGTCCTAGGCTAAATTCTAGTACAAATGTGACAAGTCCCTTATCTTTGTTCTTTCATTACCAATGCATATGTGGGATGACCTTAGGTCACCCAAAGGTTTTTGGGTTATGAGGAAGATTGACAATATCAAATGTATCATGAGTCACATACTCTCCCAACCCATTATTTGAACTGGTGAAATGATTAGAAGCTTCATGAGGTGGCATGTGAGAAAGGGAATCCAATGTATTAGGACCAATATAATTATTTGGTGAAGGATTAATAAATGTATCTTTCCCTTTATCCTGTTTAGAACTGGGATTCATACCATACTGATAATTATAGCTTTGAAATTTGGCCTCAAGATGCTTGTAGTGTTCATACAAGTGTAAATCTGCTAAAATATTCACTTCCATCCTTGAGTGGGAAGAATTAATACATTGGTGTAGTTTTGATTGGACTACATGAATCTCATGTAACCAAGGCCTGCCTAGAAGCATGTTATATGATAACTCAAGATCTAATACTTGGCAAAGTGTATCATGGGTCAAAGGCCCAATGATAACTAGAAAACTAATGGTGCCTTGTGATTATCTTTCTTGATTATCATAAGCTTTGATAGTTATTGTTTCTAGTTGAAGATCTATCATTATGTACCCAAGAAGCTTGATGAGCTTGAGAGACACTATGTTGAGGCTAGATCCATTGTTGATAAGGACACATTTCAATTTATGCCATCTAATACAAAATTATATGTATAACATGTTATTATGGAGTGGGCCAAGGGAAGACATATGACTTTAGTTGAATGTGACTTATTGGGCTAGAGCTAGTTGTCTAACTAAAGCTTGAAAGTTATCAGGGGATATGTCACTAACAATATTAGATTGGGTCAAAAACTCATTCATGATGTTTTTTTGGATTATTGACATCCATAATAAATTTAAAATAGAAATTTGTGATGGTGTCTTCTATAATTATTCCATAATATCAAACTTCTTATCTTGTTCAGTAGTGAATGGTTTATTCTAAGGCTGAATGGTTGGTTAGATGATAGGCAAAGTGGTAGATGGTTGTGGGCTTGAGATAGTAATATTTGACCTCTAAGTTATGATTACACAATCAAGATTAGATACTCAACCATTATTGCTAACCAATGTTGGGAATGGTGTGGGACCAGACATGACAAGTCTTGGTTGTCAGTGCACTTGTATGTGGTCATGTGGTAAGGATGAGTTATCATTATAAGATCCAAAAAGGGAAGTCCTAGTTTGCTAGTTTGCCTGTATGCAATCCCAAGTCAAAGAAGGATTATCCATATGATTTGGTTGAATATTATTGTTTAGCAATGGTCTAGGCTTATTAGTACTTGGTCTAAGATTAATGGAGATGGTATTAATGCTACCTTCTGCAATATGACCTACAACCTTATTATAGTCATGTGTAACTACATGGTGGGTTTGTTGGTTGTTACCATTTTGACCTTGGTTTTGTCCATTATTTTATCATTATGTATTTTACTACTAATTTTCTTGATATTTTTGGTTTGGCCTTTGATTATGATATTATTGATTTTTCTACTACACTGGTCAATGTTGTTGTTGATTAGTTTGCTACTATTGATTGTTATGTTAGGGAAAGGGGTTTTGATAGATCCCAAGAGTTTGAATGGAAGTGGAAGCACCATTATCCAATTTTAGCTCCCCATTCTCCAACATATTTTCAATTAAATGTTTGATTTGGACACATCTTCATAGATTATGCCCATGGACTCAATGATAGTCACAAAATTCATATTCACAGTACCAATCAAGGTAAGGAATGCCTTATGGATGTTTTGGTATAGGCCAACTAATCATATTAGTGATGGAAAGCTTACGAAATATAGATTCAATAGGTTTTCCTAGGTCACTAAAGACATGACATGTAGGCATGATTATCTTAAGAGGAGGGGTTTGTAATGGTAAAGGCTGCTATATTTATTATGTAGGTTTTTGTTATTTTGCTTACAACATCAGTTGGAGAGGTTGCTATGTAAGAGTAAGTTGAAAAAGTGGTGAAGATGAGGTTTGCATAGTTTTCACATGACAAGATTTAGTTATGCCATTTCTTTCAACATTCCTATTTTAGTTGAATTACTTCAATCTTTCTTGATTATTTGCTTATGTCAGTTGTGAGCTTGTACTTGATTAGGATGTTACTATTGGCTATTTCCCTGATTGGTAAAATTAAATTTGATGTCTTCTTTATTGATGATTACTCACTCGATCAACAAACCTTTATCAATGATCTCTTTGAACGTATGTGCACATTGTAGTTCTAGATGATAGCCATCTCACTATGCAAATTTTTAGTAAACATAGTAGCTAATTGTTTATCTAGTAAACAGTGGGTGAAATGGATTGTAAGGTCTCTCCACTGGAAATAACTTGCAAAACTCTCCCTAGAGTTTTGCTTTGCTTGTGTCAGGTCCACTAATGAAATCTCATGCTTGAGATTATAGGAAAAGTGCTACATAAATTTATCAAAAAGATCATCAAAGTCTGTTACTAAATTATTGGGAAAATTTAAAAACCACTCCAAGGCTTGTCCAACTATGCTCCTTGGAAACAACAATAAAATCTATATGTCACTATATGCCATTGGTTGACATGCGACAAAAAATTTGGTCAAATGGGCCTTAGGGTCACCTTTCCCTTTATACTTATCAAATTCAGGTGGTTCATATCTTAGAGTAAATGGTATCTACAAATATTCCATGTCAAATGGATAAGAACACATGTCATCTAATTTGAACTTCTTAGTATACTTCCTCGCCTGAATGGTAACAATCACATCCTTCATCTATTTCAATTCTTAGGATAGGAAACTGGAAGGGATATTGGTTTGAGTGATAATATTGGTTTGGGTAAATGGCTAGGAGGTCACAAGTGGGACACTTTGACCAAGTTATGATGGAGACATGTGTTATGGTACATTGGCTTGGTTGGGGAATGGACCAGGAATATGCATGCATGGATTATGATGTACTTGAAATTACACACTTGGCTAGATGATATTCTAGTTTGGGTTGATGATAAAGGTTTGACTTAGAGGATTTTGTGGTTGGGATGAAGGGATATAACTATACTATGCCTAATATGGTTGAAAAAGGACATGCTACCTACTAATCAATCCTTGCTATTAAGTAAAAAATTGTGGACCAAGACCTTGTCTCTGAATTTGAGGCACATTTTGAACCAATGGTTTTATAGTAGATACTTTAGAAATAGGGGGACCTTCTTGTTACATGAATCACTATGAAGAAGTAAATGCATGTTATAGATTTAACATTTATCATTGACCAATATTTGCACATTACTGACTAGTCATTGCTTGGTTTTGGATTAGCATATTAGTTTATGATTAAAAAGGTATGTTTATCAATACCTAGTGAGGAGGAACATTAGTTGCCCCTAATTGAGGTGGCAATATAGTCATCCTCTATTGCATTGATACACTATATTGTGTTTGCTATTATGGAATATTACTTGCTACCTATTGAGGAGGAGTAGGATTCATCACATTCTATCATTGAGGCATAACATTAGTCATTATCTGATTATCTAATCTTATAGGTTGTACACTTGATGAAGTGGCTGGTTGAGGCTAGGGAGTAGAAACTCCTATTCCTTGGTATGATGATCTACTCATAGGGTTAACAATAGACACACATTTTTGGCTAGTTGTTTGTGTATTAGTACCAGTTTGATCAAGATTGGATGCTATTTGGAAATTATCTACTATGTTTGGCTCACTATTCAATGTAGAAGATGAAGACACTTCTTCAATAATTGACATATGTATCAAGTTAGCTATCAAAGTATTTTTTGTAAATGGGTTGGAACTCAGATTCTCTTATCCAGTTAATTCCATCAACACTCCTATTGAAGATACTAGGTTAATGAAGGGCTTACTCACCATGTTCATCTAATGGAAATCATGTGCTAAATTTAGGTAGGTTTGGTATGCTATTTGCATTTGGTTAAAGTGATATTCCATGATGTTTTTACCTTGATTGGATATATTGGGGTCTTGGTACATTGTTTGGATTAAAGCCATAGGATTTCTAGAAGAAGCCTATTGATCATAAATGATATTATGGGGCACTCTTATTAGACTTGGTAAATTTTCATGGGGGAAGTCTATTGGAAACTTAGCCCCTACCTCTATAGACCTAACCAAAATCTCATCTTTGTTCTCTAACAAATGTCGCTCAAACAAAAATGGATTATATGTGGAAGCCAAATTAGTAAAATATGGTTGTTGAATTATTTGCTCATCCACCATGGGTATTTTAGCTAAGTATTATGCAATTTGTTCTTGGTCCTATTATGTGTAAGGTGGTGTGTTAACCAAAGAGTTAGCCAATGGATCTTGGCTTTGTGCCCCTAATTGAGTATTATAAGATGGATAAGAATGCATCTCATAAGCAATGTTATCTACATAGGGGTCTTGCACCATTTCTTCCCATACAATTACATTACTAATCCCTAGATTGTACATGAGTACACTATGAGTGTAGGAATGCATGTTGGGATCCATAGTGAATGCTTTGTGATAAATTGTCAAAGAGTTTTAAAAACTCTAAAACAGATAGAATCTAAAGCAAATGATGCCTTCAACTTGGTCTAGATTTGTCAAAAGGATTAAAAGGTTTATTCAAAGATTTATGAGGAAACAAGATAGCGTAAAATATATAACATGTCACTATTCATAAAAAGATAAGCAAGTAAATGGATCAAAAATCAAAATGCCAAACTCTAAGGTCTAAGTGTTTCAAATTAGTCTAATCTAGGAATTTAAAAGTTACTAGGTCTTTTGGCCAAATGTGGCATCAAAATCTAGACTCAAATAAGGCATGTGCTAGGACTCTTGGCTAAACAACATCAAAATCTAGACTTTGAAAATAGATGAAATTTTTAATCTAATAGATTTGAAACACTTCTAACAAACACTAGTCATTCGATTCTTGGACATGGACTTGGTCAACTAGGTATAAGGTATGAAATAAAAGGAACTTTAACCATAGTTTATTTTCTAATAAATAATGTTATAAAACTTGGATCCTTTGACAAACAAGCTAGATAAAGGTGAACATTATAACTATGCTTTAGACAAAGGATCAAAAGTACACTTGGATTGGTTTGAACATGTATAAATAGATTTGAATTTCTATGCAAAGGGAGCTATGTAACAAAATTTTAAATGATTTGGGCAGCATAAAGATGCTATACTACCCAAAAGGTATGATAAAAAGGTTTGTTTTAAAGATTCTCTAAGGCAAAGATGAATTTCCATAATTTTGACAGCATAACACTACCTTTCTTGACTCAAAATGTTGTGGTATATAGAATTAAAGTGCAAGTGTTTAGCATAAAATGGCTTAAGTCTATCAAGTGAGGATAATGATTATGAGTCTTAAATGAACTTCAACCCAAATTGGAAATTAAACCTAAGTTCCCTCAAGTTTAGTGCAAATGGTGAACCCACTTAACACATAAATCCTATGAACTTGTAAAGGTGTAATTCTAAATTTAGATTATAAGTGAACAACTTAAACAACTTTGGTTAAGGTCTAGACTCAATTAGGTAGCATAACTATGCCAAAGTGGATGATATGACTCTCAAGCTTTTGATGAACTTTGAATAAGACAAATTGATGATCTCATGTGGGTAACATAATTCTTCTTTGTTCAAATAAAAATGAGGACCATGTGTTTGGTTTGGGATTGTTTGTTTACACCAAGTTTTGACTCCAAAGAAGACTTTAAACTAGTACAAGACCAACCAATTAATCACCTTTAGGTCTTAAACTGACAAGGTTTCTTGGTACTATTGGAATCCGTCAATATACATCATTTGAGAGGATTTTAAGTGTTCATCCAAAAGTAAATATGCATTATATAGTAGGGTTTCTACACCCACCCTTCTCTCAAATGAAAGTGCTATGACATGGACCTTGAGGTGCACCTTGCACCAACAATACTTCCATGGCAAGTGGGGATTTATCTAAAATATAATTTTTTTTGAATGATCTAGGGGAATAAATTAAAAAATAACTTCCATGCCAAATAATGCAAAAGAAAAGCATGGATTTTGGGTGACCATATCACTTGGCTTGTTGTAAAAAGGTCTAGTCCTTTTTGTAACCACTACATCTTGCTATTTTCTTAATGTAGTGCGATGTCCAAAGTGCCACTATGTCCCATGTGCAACTCTAAAAGATTTAAATGAAGTCAATACGAAGAGATGAATTCCCAGGTCAAAGCTTCCCTAAAGATCTTATGGGAAGTGATGAAGTCCCTTTCACAAGCCAAGATGCATAAAAATAAAGAAAGCATGAAAGTTGAAAGACTTTAGGGTCATTTTCAAGGTCACCCAAACTTTGATGAGTATTTTGGGAGTGCTTTAGATGACTTTATTTCTAAGCCTTGAATAAGTTACTTGTAATAGGAATGGAACTTTTGATTTCAAGCGTTCCCTATAGGGTATAAATAGAAGAACATACATGCAAAACCCCTCTTTTTTCTAAACAAGATTAGATCAAATAACTATTGAAGACAAACATGATAACTGTGTTTAATTTTAATCCCAAATAAAAGATTTGATGGTGTTCATTTGACCCCTTGATCTTAATTGTAACTTTGAAAACTAATGATAAAAGCACTTATTTAAGCACTGTAAATGTTACATTAAGCACCAAAATAATGTTCCTAATTCATTTTAAAGCATTCAAAATATGTTTTAAAACATGATTTATCAAACTAGAAATCCGCTAGTTACTTGTCTACCCTTAAGGCATCACCCCAAAAGCAAATATGTTAGATTAGAAACATTTTAAATGTATTTTCCAAATTTTGTAAAAAATATATGAAACTTGAAGCTAAACTAATTCCAAATTCTAAAAATGTAGGATAAAACACGTGGTTAGAAAAAAATCATCCAAAATGGAGTTTGTATGACCCCAAACCAAGCATTTTAAAATATCTCTCAGGTTTGTGTTTTTAAGAAAACATAGTGACTGATGTCAATTATATACCATTTACATCAGCAATGGCCAACTAAGATCTAACCAATGTTGGTTCTACTAATTGATGTCGATTGAGCCAAGTAACTGATGTCAATATTTCCTATTGATGTTGATTACTGTGTAAAATTATGGCAACAAAAAATGGCAAAATAAAGTTAGAAAATCAATTTGCAAGAGTTGTAAAGGTCGAAATGGATATTTTAGAGTTTTAAAATGATCTCCTTTAGGTATGAGATGCATTTGGTCCCATTAGGCATACCATTATGTGATCTAAGAATTTGACTCAAGAGAGGATGGTTAGTATTGTGTTAGTTCTAAAATGAAAACAAAGTGAAATAAACACACTAATAGCATAACATCTCTAGGCCTAGACACTAGGGAAAGATTAGTTAACAATCATGAATGAAACACAATTAAAATACAAAATAAAACTCTTTTACCTTCTTTGGATGCTCTAAAATTATTGTTGTGGTGGCTTACTTAGCTTGTGCTCATGAAGTCCTTGGGAATGGAAGCTTGATAGCCTCCATCTCTCCTTGGCACCTTTGGCTTGTGGCTTGGCTTTGAATTAATTTGGCATTATAACACTAGTTTATTGAAGCTTTTTGGAACCAATCCTGCATTATAACTTTGCACTAATTAAGCTTAGAATTGATGTTGTGAGGCCTCCTATTTATAGATTTTTGGATTTGATTAGAATCAACCTCAACCATCCATATCAAGATTGAGATGTGTGGTTGAGGATTAATTCAAAGTTTGGAATTAAGTTTGTAATTATCCTCATAATGGCATTGGAAGAAGGGCAAATTAAGAGGGATGGAAGGCATCATGGAAGGCATTAATGAGGTATGGAGGGCATGAATCTTGATATTTATGGCATTTATAGCCTAGGGATGTCTTCCTAAGAAATGAGGTCACTTGATGATGTAGATATTCAATATTCATTTCTAAAAACAATTATTTAAAAAGTTTCAATGGAATTATTAATTATGCCTTGATTTGAGTTAATTATCTCTTAAACATGATTAAGCACATTATGCACAAATTACCCAAATTGATTAGAATGCCTGGTTATTGGTCCTAAATTTGATTGAATTTAAATTGGGAGTCCACGTTAGATATGTTGGATGCATATTCCCATTTAGAATGTTGTTAGCAAAAAATAACAAAGGCACAAGTCTTGTGCAAAAGATTTGATAGGAAAGAGTAGTCTAGATCATGCAGGTGTAAATTTGGCATTTTGATTGGGAATGATCTAATCAAAGTTAACTAGCTCATAAATTACATTTCCCCATTTAGGGATACCCTGGTCAAAATCAACACTTGAATATGTCAGTTTCACATCATTTAGCATGTTTTAGTGTTTTTAGGCCAAATTGTATATTTTAGGTGGAAATTAGCCAAAAGCCTAATTGGAGGTTATCGACAGCCAGATTTAGGTATCTATAGTTGCCATTCAAATAGAATTACCAAAATTAGATGAAGAAGGTAGAGTTGTTCTTGATCTTGAGGCCATCATTCACATGCACACTAAGTAACTACATTCTTGAGCAATTACAGAGTACCTGATCAAATGGAAGAATCTACCATGTGAAGATGCCACTTGGGAGGATGAAGTATTTATGCAGCAACATCTAGAGTTGCTATAATCTTGAAGACAACATTATTTTGAAGGGGAGGGGATTTTTATGCCCTTGACCATTGGTGTGTCTAGTGATATGTGTGGCTAACTTGTGGCTTACATATCTCTTTTATATACTTGTTACTTTTATCTATGTTCTTACATAGGTCATCCTACGGAATAACCTTGGCTAAGTAGACTATATAGGAGGTAGTGGTTAGTCTTTATTCATGATGTTAATTATTCTGCTATTAGTGCATTATTATGGAGGTTTCCCCCTCAAAGTGGCTTTTCTATATTATCCAGTATTCTACTCTAATATCAATTATTGCTATGTGAACTCTCATATTTGCTTATTCTATGATATATAAAATCATTCTATGTGAATATCTAAGTAATTTCATCACATAAAAAGTTTCTAGGATTTATTGTATCATGCCAATGTTAGGGCTATCATTGAAATGCCTCCTCCTTCTAATATAAAATATCTCTAGAGCTTATATGGAAAAATCTAGTCCATTCATTAGTTTATCTCACAACTTGCATATATGTGTCATCATTTTACCTACATTTTAAATAGTGGTGTCACATTCTAGTGGAACACAAGCTATCAACACAATTTTTAGGAATTAAAAACCTATTTGGATAATTCCCTAGTATTGACCCCACCTACATTAAGGAAGTTATTGCTCCTTTACAACTCAAAAATAGAACATACATTGGGAGCACTTTTGGCTCAATATGATGAGTAGGGAAAAGAAAACACAATTTAATATTTGAGAAGGATGTTTGTAGCCTATGAATACAACTATTTTACCACTAAAATATCCTGTTTAGCAATGGTGTTCACTTTCCAAAAGTTATGATATTACATGTTAAATAACAAGACCATTTTTATAGCCAAGATTGTTTCCTTCAGGTATCTATTATCCAAGTCAACTTTGATAGGTCACATGGCCAATTGGGTAATGTTATGAAGTGATCTTGATATTGAATAAAAGAAATAGAATTCCATTAAGGGAAAATTACTTATAGATCAACTTACCGAGGACACTCTGATAGACACTCAACCACTCACTTTTGATTTTCCAGATGAGTTGATTTTAACTCTAGAAGAAGTGGCTTTTGAGTCCAAATAGCGGACACTTTATTTTGATGATTATTTCACCTCCCATGGATCTATGGATAAAATTATTCTTATAATCCATAAGATGATCTCATTCCTAGGGCCTTTTACCTTGGTTTTCATTTCAACAACAATATTGAAGAATATGAGGCACTCATTTTAGGACTCTATCTCACCATGTAGTGGAGAATTTAATAATTGATAGTTTATGGGGATCCCAATTCACCATTAATTATGTTTTAGACCAATATTAGACTGGATATGAGAAATTTTTTCAGTGTGGGTCTTGTGCACACCTCTAGATTTAATGAGGTAGCCTATAACATTTAAGGATATCAATGGAGGTAAGATCCACTCTAGGGCATGAGTTGCAGGTATGAGTTAAACAACTTGTTGGTGGAATAGTAGGCTGGAAAAGTCCTTAGAGATCAACTTACTGAGGCTACTTTGATAGACACTCAAGCACTCATTTTTGATTTCCTAGATGAGTTGATATTAACTCTAAAATAAGTGGCTTTTGAGTCTAAATAGTGGGACACTTTATTTTAATGTTTCTTTCACCTCCCATGGATCTAGGGATAACATTATTCTTATAATCCATAAGATGATCTCATTCCTAGGGCCTTTTACCTTGGTTTTCAATGCACCAACAATATGGAAGAATATGAGGCACTCATTTTAGAACTCTATCTCACCATGCAGTGGAGCATTTAATAATTGATGGTATATAGGGATTCCTAATTCATCATTAATTAGGTTTCAAACCAATATTAGACTTGAGATGAGAAGCTTATTGATGTGGGTCTTGTGCACACCTCCAACTTTAATGAGGCATCCTATAACATTTAAGGATATCAATGGAGGTAAACTCCACTCTAGGGCATGAGTTGTAGGTATGAGTTAAACAACTTGGTGGTGGAATAGCAGGGTGAGCATGCAAGTTGTTAATTAGGTGTACTTTTAGTAAAATTAATCTTAATAAATAAATTAAAACTTAGTTATGTTAGATGGATGGACAATATTCTAAAGTGGGTGAATCTCAATCAAATAAACTTTAAAAAGAGGGAAGGGTAGAGAAGAAAAGAAGGCTCTATGATCTCAAGGGAATACTTCCAAGGTTGATTTCTTTATGGACAAGTGTTTTTAAAACTAATGATTAATACTGGTAGCTATTTCACACTCATAAAAAAACATAGTTAGGTATTCTGGAAAGAAATGGTATAAGAAACTTAAAGATCTCAATCGAAGGTTGATCTTTTTAGAGTAAATATTACACACCCTTAGGAGATTACAAATCAGACTAGAAAGCTATCTAGGAAAGCTATGGCTCACATCTAGAAGACTATATCAAAGGGAAACACACCTCCACACTTGGAAAATTAAAATAGTCAACTAATTGCTTGAAATTAATAACACTTGTTAATTATTCAATATCTATTACACATTTAGAATCAATAAATATCAATGATAACAAAAAGAGTATTTTGTAGCCATTACAATGTTCAAATTAATGAATTAAAACAACCAAAGGAAATAAAACCTTTAATACATAGAAATGAAAGGAAAAGATGTCCACATAGTTGCATGATAATTGAAAAGATTTATTCCTATATTTATCCTTCAAAATGAGGGATTTACATTTATAAATATACTTGGGGAGAGATTCCCTCATCCTCCAAGTTCATGAAAAAATCAAAATTATATCTAGTAATTAGAACCTTAGTTATAATTTTAATGCCAAAATTCCGTGTACAATTATAATTATTTACAATCGTGTAAAAATAAGTTTGCCTGCATGGTGCCATGTAATGTGTGCATGCTTATAAATTGATTAGGCTTAATTTTACATGCATATTCCAAGTATGAGTAAACTACAACTAAATTTAATAATCATACATGCATGATTACATATAAAACTAGACATCAATAATTAAGGCTTATTTACACTTGGTGATTGCATGGTGATACTTGATGTTAGGGGATGCAGTGAAGTGGTTGGCAACAGTGAGTTGGTAGCTAGAGTTGAGCTGGTAGTTGAGTCTTTAACCTTTTTCTTGGTCTCCAATTATTGATAATATATAAAACCAACATCATGATGATATCTTATGATGTCCATGTTCAAAATTAGGGGCATATGTAACTTGCTTATGTACTCCATTAGATGTGAATGTTTGGCTTTGTTGCTCCTATAGTTGATGTAAAATATCTCCAATTTTATGAACTTATTTCTTTCAAAATTAAGTTTTTCCTCAATTTCCTCAATGATAATCCTTGAATATTCTAGTTGAATTTGGCTGAGGCTTGTTGTATAAGTTGATAAAAAAATGACACTACTTATTAGTTTACCTGTAGAATCCCTTGCTTATGAAATTAATAAAGTTCTCATATTTTGTATACTTAGGCATTATTACTTCTAAGACTACTACCCATTCCCTTGAATATTGTGTTTAAATAAAAAATAGGTTGAGGGCATTGTATGGCTTCAATGGTGTCATTAAATAGGTGGTTGTATGCCTTATTCATTATGTATAAAATAAGGAATTTTAATTTATTCTCATCTTCCTTTAAATAATTAAATAATTTTTCTACTTTAATAATTTGAGGGGATAATTCATCCCTCATTGAAGCAATGGCATCCAAAATGTTTTATATCCTCAAAGCTACACTTTGTACATCTATTTCAATTTACACAGGAATAAGAATAGTTTGTTGTTCTTCTTCACCTATTCCAATTCATTCTCGAGTTCTCTTCTTGCTTGTTTTATCCCTTCATAGAGCCCAAGCAAAGAATAATTTTATGTTTCAATATATGATATAAAATCCTCATTATAAGGAGACTACACCGATCTCCCATTCTTTCTCTTTGAATGAAAGAAAACATATTATCTTTCTTCTAGAATCATTCCCCTCCCAACATGGTCTTAAATCTTTCTCTTCTTCACTCTCTAGATACTCCCTATGGATTTGTCAAAAATTGAGATTACTATGGGAAGCTTAGTGATTATGAGGTTTTTATTATGGGAGGCTTGATATTCTAAATATACGTGCCATTGTGGGATTACTAGTTGAGTTAAACTAGTTGGTTGAGTGTCCTAGGATGTAGTCTCAACCAATAAGTCCCCTGAAGTTTGTTTCAATGCCTCTGCATGTAATGGGTCTGGAAGATAAGGCCAAATACTCTTGGAAAAATCCACATGACCATATTAGGGAAAAGGGTGGAATATAGATAACTACTTCTTCCTAGCCTTCTTAGATGATATTACAATGGTAGTCTGGGAAGAAATAAAAGAAGACATTAGCAAGCCCAATTGAGTGGATGGCACATGTAACTATGAACTTGCCAATTCTCCCTTATCTTTTCTATATGATAGTTTTTTAGTATTAGGGGTAGATAAGGTAATGGTGTAGGTTACCATAGTAGAAATGGGGACAATGGATACTAAGGATACAACTAGAATAGAAGAAACTATTGAGAATGTGGAGATAGTAAGATAAGAGGAAACATCTTCCACTTTCAAAAATAAATAGGGATGGTAAGACACTAGGATTAAAAGAAACAACTTCTACTTTGGGCATAACTAGAGAAGGTAAAACACTATGTTGAAGAGAAATAGGATCAAAAGAATAAACATACATAGGAGAGAAAAATGATACAACTAGGGTTATAGAAATATAAGGAATTGTAAAGATAATTGGGATTACACCCTCACTTGATTGGTATCTTTAGAGTGGTGCCTTTCCTTTAGTTTTATGGAGGCTTAAGACTTTGGATCTCTATAATCCTCCTATTCATTAGTGGGATCACTTTATATAGATCATAATTCCTACCTTATGGGTCCTTTTATGGATGATTCTTTAATACTTGGGCTCATAGGGGGCCTTTGGGTGCTTAGTTTTCTCTTATATCAAATACTCACATTTTCTATTATGAGGGATGCCACCTAAGTGGGGGAAGTTGATACTTCCACACTTGTAATAAATTGAGCTGAAGTAGAATTAGGATGAGCATGAACTTCTAAATCCAAACATTTAGTACAAATTGGCTCATCTTTAGCTCTCCCAAGTGAAGTCAAGGTCATGAGGGTCATATTGGTATGTAATACCAAGGATTTGAATATGATTTTTAATTCAACCATGAGAGTCCTAGTCTCTATGTGGTAGGGTGGATAATGAGTAGTATTCTCTAAGCCTTTCAACCTCTCCAAAGTGTTTATAGTTGATGTAACACATCCTACCAATATTTAGATGGGAACCATGAAATGCACTCTTATTTTTCTTCTTCAAATCTTCATCAATTCCCCACCATAGTTGTTAGGCTATCTCCTACTTGGCTAATTTGTCTAGTACATGCTTAAAAGATGTATGGGGGTAACCTTATGGATATAAACTATGATCACAATGTAATTAGGGTTTAGATAGTATTCCCCTTTAGTCATCGATGTGTTAAATATGTTTTTAGATATTTTGGGTAGTAGCGACTCATGAATAGTCCTACAAACCTAATTATATATGTCCTCTAAAATTTAGTCTATGTTTCTTATGTAGACATATATATTCATGAAAGAATAAGAATCACATTTATTATTCTTGATGAAATATGGAGCTAGGTTCCAAAGTGATCCATTGTGTATGTATACTATGCCCATTATAGAATCTAAGAGGTATGACATCATATAAAAATGCCCCCCATAAGCCTCTTGTTGGAAGCACAATCACTAAGAGGAGGGGGTATAAATTAGTGATGAAATCAAATCAACTTCAATTCCAATTATTCAATATCATAAACATTCAAAATAAACATTCATGAAGCATATAAACCATTCAATATAATAAACAAATAAACAATGCAAGATCAAAACCACATAACATATGAATTATGTGGGAAACCCTCATAGGGGAGAAAAACCACGTGAAACAAGTTTTGGAATACTATAATATAAATATATTAATTCAATTTATATTAGAACCAAATGATCAAGGATCACCCGCCCCTAAATTTATTTAAGCACCCACTTGACCTTTAGCCAGCACCAACTACTAAGGAGGCTACAACCCCATAGATGATCAAGCACCAACTCAATCACCACCAAACTGATTTCCACCTTTGATATGATGTAATACACACCTAATTATGGTAGTATATTTTTTTAATGCCTAAAAATCTACCTTTATAACTCATACAACCCTCTTCATCTTTTACATCACTCAACTAGACAAATATACCTATCTAGCTTTGAAACAAGCAATCCAATTAGCTCAGCACCTTCAACAACACTATCTAACCTTCATGACATTATAAAAATTTTATTATAATTATTTTAATTAATTAAATACTTATTAAAACTCTCATACCATTCTCTTCACTCTTTAATTATCAAAAACTTTATACTAGGTGACCAAAGCAAAATAGGCCTAATAGACTTGAAACAAATATTCTTACTTGCTCATGACCTGCAACAAATAATGTTAGACCCTTGTCACATCTTAAAAATTATTTTTTTATGTATTTTATTATCCTCTTACCCATTATAAAAATTCATATATAATTCATTTCACTCACCAATTTTCTAACTAACATAATGAGACCAATATGACCTTCTACATATGCATTATTCTTTTTCCAATAAATCTTGGTTAGCCACAACACTTTTGTTAACCCTTAAGGATTTTATCCCACTTATATCAACATAAAAATGTGTTTTATGATATGTTACATATAATACATATCCATTCAATAGGTCTTACATGATTCAAATGACACTAACCCCCTTATTAGGCTTAAGTAAATAGCCCTCCATTAGGTACAAGTTACATTAAGACCTTTTTACAATGCAATAGACCTCATAAAAAATAAAAGAAATTTTAGATACATAAAAAATAGGTATTATATACCTTATAAATTTATTTAAATCTTTATTCCACTCTCTTACCTTGTGAAGACACCAATAGGCCTCAAGCCTTCATTAGGTCTCATGGAGACCTATTCAAATTACCCTTGTTTACTCAATGAGCAACAAATGAACCAAGATGGTCCATAAAGCTCTTAAAAATGTCTAAATATTTCCAAATAAATTTAATATATCCTATAATATATCTTACCATTCTCAAGAGTCCTCAAATAATTTTCTCATACTCTGAAACCTCCATTAGGTCTTAAAGACCTATTAGGCTTAATTAGCCCAAAAACATTGTCTTCACAAAAGAGGTTCAAACTAACTAAATATAAAATTTCCATGTACAATAAACATATGTATGGAAATAAAAATACATTAATAACATAATAAAATCCATAATAAATCTTAATTTAGTCTCCATAAGATCATAAACACCACTACAAGAAGCTTACTTAGACCTACAATAATTATAGTCAACAAAAGTCCACTTTGACCTACAATAACTTAACTTATACAGAGATTCAAAACTCCAAATAAATTTGAGGATGATATATATGAAGTATAATTCATTTTTTATTTTTATACCAATAATATTTTATCAATAATTTATCTTATACAATCATTTATTTACACCCCAATTTATTCAAAAAAAACATAGTCAACAATAGTCAACTCTCACTTGCAATAAATGTAATTGTATGATAAGTCAATCCTCATAATAAATTTTAATAGATACACATTTAATTATTATACCAATTTTATTTTTACAACACCATAAAATACATATATTATAAAAATTTATAAATAAAATACTACTGACTAGTTTTCCTTTATATAATGGTCACTTGATATTGCAAATTTGGCTACGTATGAAAAATAGTGAAATCTACCAGGGAGACCAACTTTACACCACCATAACATTTACTAGACACCATATCAAGACCTTAAATTTAAAAAAAAATATTTACCCACAAATATGAATAAACCCATGTGACTACTTTCTTTTTAAACATTCACACGTGTGAATTCTGACGTCATCAATCTTCTTACTCAGGAAGTTCTACCAAGATGACTAAGAGATAACTAAGATCACCTACACTTTAAAAAGACTTATCTAATGGATTAATTTCACTTACATAAGTAACAAATTAAATATTTATACCTCATATGACCCCTCAAACATGGTCAATCACCTCAAAGTCCTGCACACATGATATGCACTCTCAAATCCACATAGAACCTGGCACTTTGTCATTAATGCATTATGTACTAAGATCACCTTGACATCAATGAAAATAAATGAATATAAATACCCTGATTAAAAATCTCCCCATTTTTTATTTATTGAAGACTCCTTTCATAATTCTCTCTCCCATAGTGAACAACTTCTTCATTTTGAACTTTCTCCCCTTTTGACATTAATGCCAAAGGGTCTTTTCCTCAACATGCCAACATGATCCTTGTATTGTCAAATATATCATAGAGATATAAATCTCCCCCTATCATCATTATCATCTAATATAACCTATTATAAAACAATAATCAACCATAAAATCTCCTTGTAATTTAAACATCTTACAAATGCTCCCCCTCACTCTATGCATACCTTGCATATTATCAATTAAAGAGATTATACCTCTATTTAAATTTCTTCTTGATTCTTAGCATCTAGAAAACACAAAAAAAATTCACATACTCTTCAATAAACCTGATTTATATCCCCATAAATCCATAATCCACCTGAACAAAACCAAAATAATTTGAACATACACAAGCAAATTGTCTTACAAGAACATACCTTAAATAGAGCCATCTTCATCCACACATAGGTTACCACAATTATCAATCATCATTTCATGAGAAAACTAAACAAAATGTTGATATTCCTGGGCCCAAATGAACTCTTTAAATTGTATACAAACCTTCTCATATTAATCAAACAATCATAACTTATCTAAATAATAAGAACATGCTCAACAAACCTTCTCATATGAAAAACAACTAAAATTACCTGAATCCATGCTTATAAGAGATATTAAAGCTAAAAACTTGAACATGTTACCTTATTAGGCTATACATGGATGAAATCTGATTTAATTTATAAATCCTTATATTTAAATCTGAACCTACCTTCCCAATATTTTCCCTTCAAGGACCTCTCTCTTGCATAAGAAAAGATACTCCTCTCCTAGTTCACTTCAAAGAGATACATTGAAAACAAAGATACGTAACTTTTAATTCTCATATCATTTCATCAAGGTAATACATATATAAAACCATAACCTCATTCAACACTTGATGACCAAGTTTTGTGACCCAACTCATTGTATAACCCAAGATATAACATGTCAAGGGTTTCTTATGTTGGAACCCTTACTCCAACCGAGGACACTCAAAGTAAGATCTTCTTCTACAAAAAAATACAAATATTAAAATCACTTCTCATATATTTTAATAGGTGATACACATATTTGAAAAGTTTTAAATCAATTGAAATAATCCATACTTAACTATATGCATATCAAGACAAAGAACATACCTTGACCCATTGACTAGTTTTTCACTTATCAACCTTGCAAAACCATTACATGATGCTTCAAATGATTGAGGAGTGCATATATGAATCCTAATAGAGACACCTCACCTTCCAAGGAACTTAGAACACCTAAAACTTAGAAGGTTACAAAGTCTCCATACACTCACTAGTTTTCTTGTCTTTCTTAAGCCTCCTCATAGGCTTGATTGGCTCATCCATCTTCTCTTTGACTCCCTTGTCAATATACCCTGATAAATAGTATTCTTTCCTTGCCTTCATATCTAAAAAAATAAAATAAAACCATATTTATTGATAGTATAATCAACCAATTCATCCTTTATCTCAATCTGATCTCTCTTAATAGTGTTAGGTCTCTATATCCAAGTATGACCTCTTCCTTGCATACTAGGAGCTCGATACACCTTGTTTTGCCTTGAGAACTCATTCAACCTATTATTATAGTATTTTAAAATATGAAAAACTATATAAAATTTAAAATAAACAATATCATTCATACCTTTATCTTGATGATGGCTATTATCTCCTTTTGACAAGTTACTTCTCCTTTTATAATCTCTTGCAATGTGACCAAACTGAATGCAAGCATAGCATTGAATATGAGATGAATTGACAAAGATCATGGCATTAAAATACCTTGCTAGTATTATCACCTTATTTTTCATTCTATCATCCTTCATAACTTGATTTTATTTCTCTTTCTCAACCTTGCTCATTTTGACCACTAGTTTTTCATGCTCAACCTTGCTCATTTTGTCCACTAGCTTCTCATGCTCAACCTTCAAGGATCCTAGTTCGATTTCCAATTGATCACATTCATCCTTATTTTCCATAAAAATTGAATTTAAAACCTCTAATTTATCCTTAAGATCATTAATATTCATCTTATCTTATTTTATTATTTCCATCATTATCTTAAACTTGGTCTATAGATGACTCACCTTTCCTTCACATTCCATAGAGGACTTGACTTGTTCTCTAAGTTTTTTTATGGTCTTTTCATATTCATCTTCCTTGGATTTAGAGTTACTCCACCTTATCTTAAAAAAAATAATATGATATTTAATACCTTTTACAATCAATCTCAAATATTGACTCTCTTTTCTTATCTGCTTAGCCATTTTATGCTTCAAGGACCACCTTCCTAGCTATCAAGCCTTCTTGAAGGACCTAATATGATACCAATAATTAGAAGCATAATAATTGAGAGTGGGTGGGGGGTGGATAATAAGTTATGCAATAAAAAAAACTTCAATTCCAATTATTCAAGATCTTAACGATTCAACATAAACTTTCATGAAGCATATAAAGCATTCATTGCAATGAACAAAGAAACAATGCAAGATCAAAAGCACTTAACACATGAATTATGTGGGAAACCCTCATGGGGGAGAAAACCCACTTAAAAAGTTATTTTGAATAATATCATATAAATATATTTATTCAATTTATATCATCACCAACTGATCAAGGAGCACCCACCCCTCAATTTAGACAAACACCCACTTGACCTTTAGGTAACACCAACTAGTAAGGAGGTTACAACCCCCTAGATGATCAAGCACCAATTGAATCACATCCAAGCTTAAATCCACCTTTGATATAATATATTACATAATTTATTATGGTATTATGTTTTTTTAACACTTGAAACCTACCGTTCTACCTCATACAATTATCTTCCTCTTCTACATCACTCAACTAGACAAATAGACCTATCTAGCTTTAAAACAAGAAATCCATTTATCTTACCACCTTTAGAACCAATTTATGATCTTCATGACATGTTAAATTTTTTATTCTAATGTTTTTCATGCCCTTACACACTTCTAAAAACTCTGATACCATTCACTTTACTCTTTAATTATCAAAACCTTTATACTGGGTCACCAAAGCAAAATAGGCCTAATAGCCTTGAAATAAATCTTCTTACTTGCTCATGAATTGCAACAAAAAATGTTAGACCCTTGTCACATATTCAAAAATATTTTATTATGTTTTTTATTAGCCTCTTAACCTTCTGAAAATTCATATATAATTCGTTTCACTCACCAATTTTCTAACTAACACAATGAGACGAAAATGACCTTCCACATATGCATTATTATTTTTCCAATCAATATTGGTTGGCCATAACACTTTCCTTAATCCTTAAAGATTTTATCCCAATTGAATAAAAATAAAAATATGTTGTAGGATAAGTTACATAAAATACATATCCATTAAATAGGTCAGCCATGATTCAAATGGCACTAACTCCCTTACTAGGATTAAGTAAATAGCCCTTCATTAGGTACAAGTTACATTAGACCTTTTTACAATGCAATAGAACTCAAAAAACATAAGAGAATTTTTAGATACATAAAAAATAGGTATTATATACATTCTCCATGTATTTAAATCCTTATACCACTCTTTTACTTTGTGAAGACATCAATAGACCTCAATCCTTCATTAGGTCTCATGGAGACCTATTCCAATTACCCTTATTTAGTCAAGGAACAATAAATGAAACAAGATGGTCCATAAAGATCTTACCAATGACTCAATATTTACACATAAATTTCATGCAACCTATAATATATTTTATGATGATCAAGAGTCCTCAAATCATTCACTCATACTCTGAAACCTCCATTAGGTCTTAAAGACCTATTAGGCTCATTTAGCCCAAAAACACTATCTTCACAAAAGAGACTTAAACTAATTGAATATAAACTTTCCATGTAAAATCCACATACATATGGAAATCCCAAAACCTCAACATCATAAAATCCATAATACACCTTCATTCAGCTTCCAAAGGCTCATAAACACCACTACAAGAAGCTTACTCATCCTGTAATAATTACAGTCAATAAATGTCAACTTTGACCTGCAATAACTTCACCTATATGGACATTAAAAACTCCAAATAAATTTGAGGATGATCTATTTAGTTTATAATTAATTTTTTTATTTTTATAGCAATAAAATTTTATCAATTATTTATCTTATACAATCATTTCTTTTTACCTTGGTTTATTAAAAAAAACACAATCAATAACAATCAACTCTCACATGAAATAAATGTAATTATACAACCATTCAAACATCCTAATCAATTTTCTTGGATATAAATTGAAGTCGTATACCACTTTTATTTTTACAACACCATAAAATTCATCTATTATCAAAAGTTATAAACAAAATACTACTATCTAATTTTCCTTTATATAATGGTCACTTGATATTGCAAATTTAGCTATGGGAAATAGTGAAATATGCCAGGGAGACAAGATTTGCACCACTATAGCTTTTTATAGACACCATATCAAGACAAAAAATTTGAACCACATTTTTTAGCCATAAATTTGAAAAAACCCATGTAACTAGTTTCTTTTGACACCTTCAAAGGTGTGAATGTTGATGGCATCAATCTACTTACTTAGGAAGTTATACCAAGATGACTAGGATCACCTAGACCTTCAAAAGCCTACTATAATGTATTAATTTTACTTCAATAATTTCCCCAAGAACTCTTGACACCTCATATGACCTCTCAAACATGGTTAATCATCTCAAAGGCCTACACACATGATATGCACTCTCAAATCTACATGGAACCTATCACTTTGTCATTAATGAATTATGTACTAGGATCACCTTGACATCAATGAAAATAAATGCATCTCAAGACCTTGATCAAAACATCTTATATTTGTGTAGATATGTTCTTGTATCTTGTCATTGATTACCTCTCCCAGAGAAAATATTAGCTCTGAGATCATTAGTAGATCCATTAGTGGAACCCATTCAATGTGGGGTAATTCAATGCTAATATAGACATATAACTAGTTGAGGAGGGACATCCCAATGTGGAATCCCATATGTAACTTGGTTATAGGTACTATATGCTTCTCATTGAGGATGAAAGTCACTCTAGGAATGGTTTTGTTTGCTACTTGTTTTGTCAATTGAATTATTCTTTTTTCATGTCACCACTCTATGTAAATCAAATATTGCATTTGTAATTGATAGGGATAAATAACTTTGGAATGCATCTCCTGATATGTAGGTGATGATGGTTTTATGTTCCATGTGATGTAAGAAAAAACCCCTATTCATAAAGTACCCCCAATCAACTTGACCAAAAAGAACAAGTCTCGTAGTAGGTCAATGCATGGAATTGGGCTAGGCCTATGTGAAATATGATACTTGTCACTTTAGAGGGAGTAAATATGTATACAATTACCTCTGATATGGTGTCAATTTCTCCTCATAAGTATGTTCATCCACCTTGTGAATTACATCCCATAGAGCTGAGTAGTTGGGGTACTCATCTTTGAATACTATTGAGCCAAAAAAGATGTCTTTGTATTTGATTGAGTCTTTGATCAAAAATTTTGATGGTGTAAAATCTCCCATGAATTTATAAATGAAGAATCCATAGTTAATTCACTAAAGTGACGGAGTTCTAGTTCCTTGATTTAGTGGCTTGGCTCTTCTGCATGCACTTCACAATTCAAACGTAGGTAGCTAGGGCTTGTTCTCAAGGAGATGAGTGAGCTCAAAGTCATTTGTGATAATTAAGAATGATGCTTAATTTCAATTAATTACTAACATTTTTTGTATTCAATTCTAATTCATGTACCATTAATTTCTAATATCTCTAAACTTGTTTCACTCATCCAATTCAAACTTTGCCACTTTATTTTGGCTAATATGTCATGTAGTCATTGTAAACAATCAAAAGAGTGCCACATCATTGTATTTTTCCAATATTCATTCTATCACTCTTTTTACTTAAATTTAGCCATGTCACAAAGGATTTTGATAGTTAGGAGTCAGATGTTGCATTAAAATTGAGTCACTCTGAATTTATGGAAAGCAAACATATCTTTCGAACAAAATTTATAAATACATATGGCAGGCATCCTTTTAAAAAGGATACGAGGGTTGAATTTTATTAATAATAAGTTATAAATCAAAAGTTTCAAATAGTTTTTCCAAACACTTTTATTGAAGACCAAATTACAAAGAGTAAATTCTAAAGATCAAACTCTGAAGATAAAATACTGACCATTTTCACTAAAGATATAAATGCAAACAATTTTTGTTGATTAACAAATGTTAAGAATAAAAAAGTACCAAAGAGTAAAATCATGATGAAATTTAATGCCTAAGACCAAATTATATATGGAAGAGAAAGTTGCAAAAATTCAACTTGTGAACAAAAGTTCTAAACAAAACCTATAAATGAAATTTACGAATAAAAGTTCTGAAGAACATCTTTGCAAAGGTTATTATAGGTGCAAAGGGTTGAAGAATTCCAAAGATAAAATTATAAATAAAATTTACAAATAGTAACTTCTATGAAACCCAAGACTTTACAAACTACGTATGTTTTAAAAACTTATGTATAGACAAAACTTTCAAAAAGTATTATTAGGTTAGTCTAAATAAGTAAAATATATTCATTTGTGTTTAACAAACAGAGAAGTTATGTTAAACATATAAATATATTATGAAATAATATTTAGAAAATAGGATTAGACCTTTCAAAATATAATGGGTCCTTATTCAAAAAATTAATGGGGATACATTGACTACAATAAATGAAAACTTATAGGGGGAGTACTCTTGAATATTCAATAACCTATAACCTTTGGTTAGCAATTCCAAAACAAAAATTTCCCATTTCATAAGAGAATAATTGAATCAGAGACATAAAATAGTCTCCTAACAATAACATATAACATACTTGCATTACTCATACCTTAGATATGTGTGAGGAAATGATTTCTTTTTACCCTTGTTGTGAGGATTTTAGCAAAGACTTGGGGTAACTATAGGTTTCATTCTTGTTTTTTTGGAAAACATATTTAAAACTAAGGAATCTAAAAAATTACTATACTACTATCTAGATATTTATAACCATTATAGAGATACCTTTGGCTCCTTTTCTTTTCTCCTCCTGTATTATTTCATGATACATGATACATTGATCTTATTTTATCATGTGAGCCTTTGATCACCTTTATATTTTATTTAGGTTTGATTGATCACTCTTTTTAGGATGAATTAATCTTTGTTTTATTACATCTTATCTCTCTTTTTTTATGATATGGTTGGAATAAGGAGATTAGAAACCTCAGTCAGCTAGTATGTATGAAGGCATAATTTTTTTACTAGATTGTCCTTGCCAGCTACATCTACATCAATGGTTATTAGCTCAAATGATTATTAACATGAGAAGTGCATTTGATATAGTTAAAATAAGAATTCTTTTAAATTTTTTATGTAGTAATGAGATTAGTCTTTATATGTCTAATAGGAGCTTTCAGTGGTAGAATGACCATGATTATTTTTATAGTACATACCTAAATTTTGAATATCTTAAATACAAGGGTGTAAAACCTACAAGTAAACCAATTTATGTGCTTTTTTTGATATCCTTCCCACATTAGAGCTTCCTTTTTGGGACCTTACCACAAATTAAACTTTTATCCTTAAATAAGAATAATAAATTCAACGGATTGGGTTCTTTTTTGAGTATACTAGGGGAAGTCAACTAGATTACCATGAAATGAAATACATCTAATTTAGAAAACAAAGAACTAAACTAAGGAAATACAAATGCTAAAAATAGGAAATGTTAACCTATAAAATAAGTAAACTAACTATGAAAGAAATAAAACTATTCTACCCCTATCTCTACCACAAAAATTATTATTAATCAGTGACATCTACAAATGGTATGACCCTAAAGTAGTGCTTCAAAAAAATTCCATTGAATAGATATGTTAACTCATTACCTTGGAGGTCCCTCAAATGGAAAGAATTATTACCCAAGATATTTGAAATCTGATAATATCCAATCCATAGTGGGGTAAACTTGTCATGTTATCCTTTCTTTTCATGGGATTTATCCCATAGAAGCACCAAATTAGATATTATAAACACTTTGAATTTTTCCTTTTTGTTAAACCACCTTTTGATGGTGTCTTGATGTTTACTAAATTTTTTTAAGGCTTTAGTCCTTGAATCTTCCATCTCTATTATGTCTAATAATCAAGACTACACTTTTTTACTTGGTTCCATGTATTCTTACATAAATTGATATGTTAGAAATTTAAGCATGATTTGAAAAATTGGCTATCATATATATACCAATAAGTAAGGTGAAGCCTTGAGGGCCTACTTGTATCTTATTCAATCAGCCCATAGTGCATATTTTAGTAGATTATGCCACTCTCTAGGTTTATCTACTATTGAATTTTTAATAACATGAATCAAGTTTTTGTTTTTTGATTTAACCAATCCATTTCCTTGTGGGTAATGGTTGGAAGATGAATTGAAGGTGATTTGATTATCATGAGCTCATTTAGTGAATTTAGTTGATTGGAATGTTGGACCATTATCACATACTAGAGAAATAGTGGTACCAAATCAAGTTGTGATGTTTTCCTCCAAAAAGCTAATTACATCTTGTGATATAGAATGCCTTGTAGCTACTACTTCAATCAATCAAGTGTAGTAATATATTCTAGTGAGTACAAATTTTTAGCCAACTAAATAATTAGGGTTAATAATGACAATGAATTCTAAACCCTATTGAATGAATTGTCTTCCTTCAATAATAGGCTACAATGGAATTCATGGCATGTCATTACATGAAAATATGCATCCTTAAAGACTATTGGGCAGTAATAATCCATTCTAAATATTTTTGGACTGTGGCATTTATCAAAGGATGACCACTACTTATCTTTTGGTGTAAGTTTTATATAATTTCTTGAGATTATTCTCATGATACGCATCTTAGGTAAATGCCTTCATAATTTATTCTATAGAGAATCCCATTTATGATCATGTAATGAGTAACTTTGAGCCTTAAAGCTCTCCTTTCTTCTCTATCGAGTTTTGGGGAATAAGTACCTATGAGGAAATATTGAATAATATCAGTATATCAATGTCCTCTAGATACTTGGGTTTCAAAAACCTCCTCAATGGTGATGCATGGGATAGGCTCAGTCATGAGCTAAATGATGCTCTGACATCTAACAATATTACAAGATTGATTTTATGTAAAACTCCTAAAATTTTACCATCTATTTTCCTCTATGTTTTGTTGGGTGTAGAGCCACTATTCATAAGTAGTATTCATGGTGACATGGCATACAAGTGATATGGCATGTAATTATGTCTATGTTGTGGCATATTGGTGACATGGAATTTAGGTGATGCAACAAGAAGGTGATGTTGTGGTGGGGCCCATACTGGGTCCTAAGTGTGATCATGATGATGTGATAGGTGTGGGGCATAGTACTCCACTAGAGGACATGAGTTTTGTCCGTAGTGAGTCACATGTGGGTTGTCACATTGTGTCAAATACAAAGGGTCATACATGGGTCAAATTTTAAAGGGAACCATGATTCACATGTATAGATAAATTCAAAAGGTGATTGCAACACCTTTTGGACTTGTGTGGTCACATGGAAGAAGAAGACATGAATGTACTATTATAGATTAGCCTCACATGTGTGACTAGGGTGCAATTATTGGAGTCACATAGGATGGATTAGATCTTGTCTAAAGTGGAGCATCCACTTTGTTGACCCTTAGAGATGAAGAAAAAAAGAGCACTATTGAGTGTTTGTCTTCACTTATGGAGTGGGGAACAAAGTTTGGAGCTACATGAAGGTGGCCTTGGATCTTATCTAAGTGGAGAGTTATTTTTTATGACTTTTAGCACATGGGGACAACCACCACTATGGATCACTATACACCCACTCAAATATGGCTAATTTTTTGGAGTAGCCATGAAGTTTTCTCCTTCTCTCTCTTCTCTCTCTCATTATTGTAAAATGTTATAAAGTATTATGTTCTCCTCATTGTTTGTTCATCCATTTAGTGGATCACTTGGATCCTTGCAAGTTTGAACTTGCATTAGATAAGGTTGGATTTCAGAAGGTTTATAAGCCTAACTCACCTATATGCATAGGTTATAATCATTATCATGCTTAGGTGGTTAGAGCTTGTAAGGCTTAGAGAGAATGGCTCACCTAGTGTATTAGAATCATGGTATGGATCCTTAGAGATAGAAGTAGAATCTTGGAACTCTCTTGTATGCTATGGTATTAACATCTTGATGTTTTAAGTTAGATCCTATAAGGCTTGCTTGAAATATTGGTTCACTTGAGTGCTTGTAAGAACTAGAAAGGAGTTGTTGATATGAACTATTATAGAAGAGATTTGCTGATGTAAATATGAAGTATGGATGCCACCTTTGCCCCATGGTTTTTTTGTAGCTAGTTTAACAGGGTTTCCACATATATCTTGTGTAATGGGTTATCTCTCCTATTTTATATTTTACTATAGCTTGTTTTAAATTTGAAAATTTAACTTCTTTCACATAGAATTAGGCTTTTTTATCCTAACATGTTCTCCTAGTTTATTTTTACCTAAAGTAAGCTTGAAAATAGGGTCTAGCATAATGGCGATGGTCTTATTCCTCAAGATGTAGTGTCTAAATTTATTTACCGTTATGAAAAGGAAAAATATTTGCTTATCTATCATGGAATACCTGATCTCTACTTCTTTCAAGTTTGTGCTCATGAATGCAATAGGATGTTTGATTTCATATTTCTTTTAGGTAAGCACAATGATAATGGTATGTTTTGAAATGAATGAATACAAGAATTAATTATTAGGGGAATCTAGACTTATCAACACAAGAGCCTAATTTATTACATCTTTGATGTCTTGAAAATACTTTTGGGTCTCTACTATCCATTCTACTTTAGCATCTTAATTAAACATTATATTTATAGGTATAATGATTTCTAAAAATCCTGAGATAAACTTCCTCAAGAAATCTATTTTCCCAAAGAAATATTTGAGATACTTATTACTATTTGAGAATGTAATATTTGATATCCCCTAAATTTTATCTAGCTTGATTATAATCCCTTCTATGGTGATGATGTGTCCTAAGAGTCTGTCTTCATTTATGCTAAATATGCTCTTTTTTAGGTTTAACAAGATGTCAAACCTTCTACATATTTTGAATATTAATTATAGGTGGCCCACTTATTCAATTTTGATCTTTGAGAAAATAGTGAGGTCATCTATGTCGATGATTATTCATTTATCGATTATCCCTTGAAATATATGGTCCATGGCTCATTGAAAGGTAGCTTTTGCATTTATTAGGATGAATCACATCCTCTTATATGCATAAATACCCCACTTTATGGTAAATTTAGTCTTCATTTATTCTTCATATTCAACCATCACTTGGTTATATCCTAAAAATCCTTCCAAGAAGGACATCATTCCTGAACCACTTACTATCTAAATCAAATCATCTAAGAAATACAAATGGTTTTTGTCTTTCTCAGAAGCCTTAATCAAGTTTTTGAAATCAATACATAGTTTAATTTCCCCATTATTATTCCTAAATAGAACTAAGGTGGTCACCCATGTCAAATTTCTAATAGGGAAAATGCTTTTTGCATTCAACATCTTTTTCACTTCTTTATGAATAAGAGGTTCCAAGATAGGTTTTATTAGCCTCTATCTTTACCTAAATAGATTATGGTATATTTTCAGTAGGATTGTATGGGTGATTACCCTTAGGTTAAAAACCTTCAAGTATTTATACATCCATGTAATCACATCTTTATACTTGGTGAGTAAATATTTTACCCTTTGTCTTTCTTCTGGAGTGTAGTTGAGGCCAACGATGATGTAGCATGGATCATATTCATCTCCTATATTATCCTTATTGATCTTAGATTCATTCAATTTAGGTTGTATTTATTGTTGTGATTGGGGATCCAAATAAAATTCCATTTCCAAGGAAACCATTCCTAGGGGAAGGTAGTTTTATTTCAACTTAATGATTCCTTCTTTTCCTAATTCTTATTGGCATAGATAATTGATCTCCTTGTCATTAATGATTTGGGACTCAAATTATCCTAAATTAGTTAAGAAATGGAGGATATTATAGTCATCATCAAAGACTTATAAATTTTATATGTTAATAGGAATATATGGACAAGGTACTAGCTCAATGGAAAACCTCTATACCTTGGACTCTTATAGTGGTATTAGATTGGCAGCCTAAGCAACCAATGAATCAACATGTTGATTATTTTCTCTAGGAACAAACATTATATTAAAGGCATTAAAATACTAAATTAAATTATAAGATCTATGTTTTTACCTCTTCAGGTATGATAGCTTGCATTGGTATTTTTTCTTGACTTGATTGATTACTAGTTCTGAATATCCATATATTAGTAGCTAATTGACAATCCCAAAATTAGTGCCTTATACTCTACTCTATTATTGTTATAAAGAAACTATAATATGTAGGTTATAAATTATTTATTACCTTATGTTTCTACAAATTCTACACCAATACATGATCCTTTCTTGGATCTTGCACCATCGAAGTGAAGGGTCCACAATTGGTAAGGTCCCTAAACTTCTAGTTTTTGTACCTTATACATTGTGGTAAAGGTATAAATCCCAGGGTTAGGATATTTATAGATTACCTCTTCATTTTTAGTGTTGTATTAAATAATGGGATGCTTAATTATTTGTTCTTGATTAATTTGAATTTGGTTTATAGTACCTGTCTATGGTAACCAAATATGAGAGAAGTCTATTGATACATACCCATTCAACATTTTAGACTAGTCTCTACTAAGGAGGAGTCTGTATCTTTATAGGATATCTACCACAAGTAAATCAATGGTTATCTATACATGTGCCTCAAATGTCACTTGAATTGATGCATAATTCAATTCTCCAACTATAGGCACCACTATCTTATCTTGCTATGAAACCATCCTCTTTGATGGGCTTAGAGTCAATCCAAGATTTTAGAAAATGGAATTTGGAATCACATTGACTGAAGATTTAGAATAAAATAAATAATTATGAATGTTCTTTCCAAATTATCTGATAGTCAATATGAAATATGGAAATTTTTGGCTTACTCCTTTATATAACATTTATATGAGCAGCCTTTGTCTTTTCTGTAGTAGACTTCTCAGTAATGGACTTTCACAAAATCTCATTTTGCTCAGTGATCTGAGGCAATTCATGAAGATTAATATTATGTTTAATATTATTCATATCTTTAATAATTTTGTATCCTTATTTTCTCTATTTCCCCTTATTCTAGGGTCATTCATTCCCTTTTGGGGGAGGTGGATTATTTTTGGCCCTTGGATTTGGTAGAATAATTATATTATTTGGAGGATTAGACATTTTGAAGGGATACGTGTTCATCATATTATAATTTCCATTTTGGTACTGTTAGAAGGAATAAATCTCATTATATTTATCCTTTGGTTCATTATCATCCTCACATGTCAAAGGAGACTTATCATCTCAAATACCATGACAGTGTTTGAGGAACCCGATTTAGGGTGGAATTATGGTGGGTTGTTCACCAAATCCTACCTTACCATATTCCTTTAGAAGATATCAAATGATCCATATAATTATACACATGCAATTTCACCATGTTGTGATGTATTATGAACTCTACACTAATTGGGTAGATCTATTTCCACTATATTAACTTATGGCAACTTATTGGGCTCATGTTTTTTTACATTATTTGTAGATCAATTGAAAGGTATATTATATATTTTAAACCTAAAATTTTGGTTATTATTTTGTTTAGTATCACTACCCATATTCCTTTACATTCTCAAGAAGTCATTGCTTAACTTTTTGACCATTTTTTATATAGAATCCAATTTTACTTTGGTAGAATCAACACCTCAGACAACTGTAGTGTTGGATGGAATTCAATGTTGGTTTTATGATGACCATTCATATGTACATTATTACTAATATAAGCATGATTTTTATTTTGTGTCTATTGAATTAGAGGAGGCAATGCATATAACTAATTCTGGTTGAATGCAGAAATATTTTAATTCACATGAGGTACTTGATTTAGAGCTAGGAAACTAGCATTAATATTGGGGATGCTTGGCACTTGAGGATTTAGTTGTCTATAAATTTTGATAGCTTCTCCATATTTTAGTGTTGTTACTATGGTATATTAATAGAAACACTATATTTATTGGATCTAAGGCATTTTTGCACATCTTCAACACTAAAATTTCATCTAATTTGTATGTTGGGCTTAGCCAGGTGTATATATTCAAAAATCTAATGTTAAAAGCCCTAATTGGATCATTAGGATCTCTCTCCATACTGGTGAAATGTTGATACACCAGGATAGGGATGATAACTTGTCCAAATTAGGAAAAAAAATGCTTTTACATGTATTCCATGAAGTAATTGAGTTCTCTTGAAGATTGAGGTACCAATCATAGGTAGCATCCTATAATGTAAATGGGGAAAATATACATGAAACATCTTCATTAGTGATGTTAATTAACCTAAAATTATCCTTGAGGGACTTGATATGTTCATCTACAATTCTTCCTCTTGAGGGTGAGAAATAGAGTAGATACTTTTGTGGGTTCCTTTATAAATTGTGCACATCCCCTGGGATGGTAATAGTAGATTAAACTAAACAAGGTGGTTGGGACATAAAATTATTCTTTGATGTACTAACAAAGGTGAAAAAAAATAATGGATTGGGTCCTAGACTTGGTAACTCTCTTGGGTGCCTCTACTGCAACTCAAACACATGGGATAACATCACACTGGGGAAGGCACACAATTGGCCCTTATTATAGAACTGGATTTTTCCTATTGATGAGGGTATTTTTCATAATCCCAAATTTAATGAAGTATCCTCTAACATTTTAATATCTCAATAGAGGTAAAATACAATCTAGGGTGTGAGTTATAGATATGGGTTAAATAATCTAATAGTGGAATAACAAGTTGAGCATGTAGGTTGTTAATCGGTTGTGCTTGTAGTGAAATGAATATTAATAAAGAAATCAAAACCTAGTTGGGTTAGATGGTTGGAAACTATGTTAAAGTGGGTGAATTTAAATCAAATAAACTTTAAAAGAAGGAAGCATAGATAAAAAAAGAAGTCTTTATGGTCTCAAGATTATACTTCTAGAGTTAGTTTCTTTATGGATAAGTGTTTCTAGAAGTAATGCTTATTGATAGTAGCTATTTCACACTCACAAACAAACCTAATTAGGTGGTTTGGGAAGAAATGGTTTAGGAAACTTAAAGATCTCAACTAAAGGTTTTTCCTTTGAGTAGATATTTCACACCATACTTAGGAGATTACAACTAAGACTTAAAAAGTAACTAGGGAAGCTATGTCTCACACCTAGAGTACTATATCAAAGGGAAACACTCTTTCACACTTATAAAATTAAAAAAAATCAACTAATTGCTTAAAATTAATAACACTTTATAACTATTTAATAGTTGTTACACATCTACAATCAATAGATATCAATGATAACAAAAGGAATTCTCCATAGCTATTACACACTTCAAATTAATGAATTAAAACAACCAAAGGAAATAAAACCTTACTTATATAAAAATATAAGTAAAACACATCCACAACATTTCATGATAATTAAAAAGACACCTTCCTATATTGATAAATTTTAGACCCTTTGAACTGAGGGATTTACTTATATAAATATACTTGGGGAGGCGGTCACCTCATTCTCCAAATTCATGGAAAACTAAAAGTTATATCTAGTAATTAGAACCTTAGTTCTAATTTTAAAGCCAAAACTACATGTAAAATTATAGTTACTTACAATTGTGTCAAAAATATGTTTGCGTGCATGATGCCATGTAATGTGTGCATACTCATAGATTACTCAATCTTAATTTTACATGCATATGCCAAGTATGAGTAAACTATAATTACATTGAATAATATTACATGTATGATTACATATAAACTTAACCCTCAATAAATAAGGATTATTTACACTTGGTGATTGCATGGTAACACCTGATGTAGGGGAGGCACTAAAGTGGTTGGTGGTAATGAGCTAGTGGCTAGAGCCTTAGAATTTTTATTGGCCTCTAATTATTGACAACATTTAAAACTCACATAATGATGATATCTTATTATTTTAATATTTAAAAGTGGGGCCCTATGTACCCTACTTATCTTCTCTATTAGATGTGCATGCTCGACTTTGGTGCTTCTAAAGTTGATCCATAATATATCCACTTTTGTGACCTTATTTATTGAAAAATTAAGTTCAAACTCAATCTCCTCTAACGATAATACTCAAATATTCTATTTGAAATTGGTTTAGGCTTGTTGTATAAACTATTCAAAACTAGCTCTACTTATTAGTATACCTATAGAGTGCCTTACCTATGAAAGCTTTGACTCCTACATAATCTATAAAATAAGGTTCTTGTGTTTTGTATACTTAATGCATTATTGCTTCTACAAATACTACCCATTCCCTCACTTTTTGTGTTTGAATAAAAACCAAGTTGATGTCATTGGATGACTCCAATGGTGTCATTATATTTAGGTGGTTGTATGCCTTATTATTTATGTATAAAATAAATAATTTTAATTTTTTCTCATCATCATTTAAATAATTAAATAATTTTTTCTATTTCAATAATTTGAGGGGCCAATTCATCCCTCATTAAATCAATGGCATCCAAAATTTTGTAGAGACTTGAAGCTATGGTTTGTACATCTATTTTAATTTATATAGGAACGTGCATAGTTTGTTATTTTTCCCTCACATACTCTAATTATTGGTCAATCTCTATTTTTGTTTGTGATTCCCCTTCATGGAACTGAAGCAAATCATCCTTTTATGTTCAATATAGGATTTGAAATCCTCATTATAATAATACTACCCCAATCTCCTATTCTTTCTCTTTGAAAGAGAGAAAACATCTCGTCTTTCTTCTAGAATCATGCCCCTTCCAACATCATCTTCAATCTTTTTATTCTTCACTCTTTGGATACTCCCTATGGATTTGTCAAAAATTAAGCATATTTTGGGAAAATTAGTGATTGTAAGGTTTGGCCTTTGGTAGGCTTGAGATTCTAAATATTTTTCCCACTTTGGAATACTAGTTGAGTTGAGTCATTTAGTTGAGTGCCATGGGATGTGGTCTCAAGCAAAAAGTCCCCTAAATACTATTTCAAAGCCCTTACATGTGATGGGTATGGAAGAGAAGGCTAAATAATCATATACTAATCCACACCACCATATTGGGGAAAAAGGTGGATTGTATATACTTACTTCTTCTTCACAGACTTCTTAGATGATACTATAGTGGTAGTCCAAGAAGAACTAGAAGAAGACATTGCCAAGCCCAATTGAGTGGATGAGATATGTAGTTATGAACTTGCTAATGCTACCCTAAATTTCTTAGATGATACTTTTTTAGTCTTAGGGAAAACCAAGGTAATTGTGGAGGTAACCAAAATAGAAGTGGGGATAATGAATATTGAGGACATAACTAGAATAATAGAATCTATTGAGAATGTGGAGACATTAGGATAAGAGAAAACATCTTCCACTTTTAAAACAACTAGGGATGGTTAGACACTAGGATTAAAATAAAAAATTCTACTTTGGGCATAACTAGATCAAGTAAAACACTAGGACTTAGAGAAATAAGATCAAAATAATAAATAGACATATGAGAGATAAATGATATAATCAGGGTTATATAAATAGAAAATGTTGTAAATATAGTTGGGATTACACCCTCACTTGATTTTTATCCTTAGATTATTTTATTTCCTTTCATTTTTTGGAGGGTTAAGACTTTGTCTCTTTGTAACTCCTCTTCTTTATCAGTGGACTCACCTGCTATAGATTATTATTGTTATCCTATGGATCCTTTTATGGATGATGTTTCAATAATTGGGATCTCATGGGGTCCTTGGGCACTTGATTTTATCTTTTAGTAAATATTCATCTTTTTTTTATGGGGGATGCCACCTAAGTGGGCGAAGTTGAGACTTACACACTTGCATTCACTTGAGCTGAATTAGTAGTAGGGTGAGCATGATCTTATAAGTCCAAAGTGTCAATAAAAATTGGCTCTTCTTCAGCTCTCCCAAGGGAATTTGAAATTATATAAGCTTTAGTCACCCCATGCTCTTGATTTATAGTTTTCATCACCATAAGTGATGTATAAGAAGGTTCATCTTATTCCAATTATGATTGGGAGGGACTATTTATATAAAAATCTATGGTATCCCATTGACTTGAGGGTGATAGCATGACATGTGCATCTAAAATCAAAATTGAGGGATCCCCTTATATTATTTTTAGAAGTTCCTCATCTAATCCAACCATCTATGCCCTTTCAAGGACATGGGCATCACTTTTGGAATTCATTAAAAAGTAATTCATGTTCATGAGGCTCATGTTGGTATGGAATACCAATGATTTGAATATGCTTTAGAATTCAACCCTGAGGGTCCCATTATCTATGTGGTAGGGTGGATAATGAGTAGTATTATTTAAACCTACCAACCTCTCCAAAGTGCTTATGATTGATATAACACATCATACTAAGCATTATATGGGATCCATGGAATGCACTCTTCTTTTTCTTATTTAAATATTAATTAATTCCCCCTATAGTTGGTAGGATATATTCTTATTGGCTAATTTATCTAGTACATGCTTAGGGAGATGCAAGGGGTAACCTCATGGACAATAACCATGACCATGTTTTAATTAGGGTATATCTAGTAGTCCCTTTTAGGCATAAATGTGTTAGATATGTTTTTAGATATTTTGGGTAGTGGTGAAATATGAACATTCCTCTAAAATTGAACATATACATCCTCTAAAATTTGAACTATGTTTCTTGTGTAGGCATATATATGCATAAAAGAGTAAGAGTCCCATATACGGTTCTTTATGAAATCTAGAGATGGGATACAAAGTGATCTATTGTGCATATATATTATGCCCATTATAACATCCAAAGGGTATGGCATCATATAAAAATTCCCCCTATAGGCCTCTTATCTCTACAGAGAACTTGTTCTTGTAGCTTAGCATTGATTTCCTCTCCTAGAGAAAATGTTAGCTCTGGGGTCATTAGTAAATCCATTAGTGAAACCCATTCAAGGTGGATGAATTCAATGCTAGAGTATCCATATAATAGGTTTAGGAGGGCTATCCTAATGTAAAATCCCATTTAAACATTGGCTATAAGTATTGGTTGCTTCTCCTTGATGACAGTCTCTCTAAGAGTGATCCATTTACTTAATTTTTTGTCAATTGAATTTTTCTTTTACCATGTCACCACTCTATGAAAATTAAATTTTGCATTGGAAATTGGTTTGGAAAAATACTTTGGAATGTGTCTCCTAAGATGTAGGCAATGATGGTTTTGTGCTCCATGCGATGCAAAAAAGCACCCGCAGTCAACTTGCATACAAAGAATAGGTCTAATAGTAGGTCTATGCATGGCATAACCTCAGATTTGGCTATTGAAAAATGAAATTATTATCAATTTACAAGGAGTAAATATGTATTTCTCCTCACAAGTATGTGCATCCACCTAGTGAATTACATCCCATAGAGCTAAGTAGTTTTGGTACTCATCATTGAATACTATTGAGTCAAAAATGACATCTTTGTATTTAGTTGAGTCTTTGATAAAAAATATGGATAGTGGGAAAGCTCCCTTGGATGTCTTAGATGAATAATAAATAGTTAATTCATTAAGGTGATGGAGTTTTGGGTCCTTGATTTAGTGGCTTGGCTCTTCTGTATGCACTTCATAAATTGAATGTAGGTAGCTAGGTCTTGTTCTCAAGGAGGAAAGTGAGCTTGGAATTGTTTATGATCAATTAACACGATGTTTTATTTCAATTTATTGATATATATTTTGGTTTTTAATTCCAATTTATGTGCCATTAATGTCCAACATCTCTAAATTTTTTGCACTCATTCAATTCAAAGTTTGCCACTTCCTTTTGTTGGGTATGTAACATAGTCATTATTAACATTCTAAAGAATGACACATCATTATATTTTTACAATTATATCTCTCTTCTCAGTTAAATTTAACCATGCCATGGAAGTTTTCTATATATGGGAGTCAAATGTTGTGTTAAACCTACGTTAGCCTAAATTCTTATGAAGTGAACACACATGAAGACCTATGTCAGGCATCCTTTTATGAAGGCTATGGAGGTTGCCTTTTCCAAAGGCTAATTTTTGAATTAAAAATTTTGAACATTTTCACTGAACACTTTTGCTGAAGACCATATTTTCAAGAGTAAATTCCAAAGACCAAATGCCAAAGATTAAATGTTGACCATTTTAACTGAAGATGTAAATGTTGAAGAATTTTTATAAACAACAAAAGTTTTGAATAATAATGTCTCAAAGAGTAAACTACAGATGAACCTGAATGATGAAGACTAAATGATACATGACATATAAAGTTATAAATTATCAACCCATGAATACAAGTTATAAATAAAAACTATAAAAAGAATTTACAAACAAAAGTTATGAAGAACATCTTTGTGAATGTTATCATAGGTGCAAAGGACCAAAAAATGTTGAAGATTGAATTTCAAATGAAAGTTACGAAGAGTATCTTCTACAAAACTGAAGACTTTACAAATTATACATGTTCTAAAAACCTATGTATATGCAAAAATTTCAAAAATTATTAATAGGTATCTAAATAATAAAAACATTTCCATTTTAAAAATTGGACAAGAATTTTCAGAATACAGTGGTCCTTATTTTAAAAAAGAATGGGGGTATGATGAGTACAACAAAAATCATTCCTTATAAATAAATGGTGGATAGATTCAAACAACATTTTGAATCCTTACAGTTTGAACAAATATTAAGAGATAATAATAGATCAAAAATGTGTAAATGATATTTATGAAATATATAACACCTCAATCTTGTATGCTTGTCAAACTCAAACCTTGGTTGTTACTCTGAGTTCTAGACCTTTCCCACTTTTAGAAGTCTCACATCTACTTTATCTTATTCCCCTTGCCGTATCTCTTAGTTTGACCAGTCTTATTTTGATGACCCAAACATTTTAATCTTACCTAGAATGCTTAAAATATGTTTATATTATTCTCCTAAAAGTTTTGAGAATGTACCTATTTTCTAACTACTAAGACACAAGTGTCAATCCTAGACCCCTACATTGATGCTAGTGTCCTACCCTGATGTAGGTGTCCAGTGCCCTAAAGTCATTTAATTTTTAAATGAAATATATCCTAATGATTGGCCTACATTATTTAATGCAAGATATTTCCTGATAGGAGTGGTATATACTCAAAATCATTCCTCACCTAACATAGACCAAGACAACTTATCAAAGCATTCAATCAAGCACTCGATACATCAAAGCTTCCTTATTTTCACCTATTTTCATATCAATTATATGGATAACACATACATAGGTTTGAATTACTAAAGGATTAGCCTAAGATCCCAATTTTCAAAGCTACAAGACAGGTCGCTGTTGTACTTACTTTCCACATATTGCATGATTCACACACAAACCAACACATAGGGGATAAATACATTAGTTTGAGGCCCTCTTCAAAGTATTAGCTATGTAGGCAAAGATCATTGAAAAAGGGGTTTTTGAGTTTATCTCAACACCGTGTGACCAATAACCTATTTTACCAAGGCCACTATGAAGATGAAGAGCTAGGGTTTTGAAAATTTCATGAAGAGTGATAGTCCATGGCCCAGATATGAATGCACCAAAGTGAAGGTAATGATAAAACCCATAAGCATTGAGGTGGTTGCATCCTTTTATAAAAGGTATTATGTACAAGACACCTATGTCTAGTTTTAACAATAATATCAATGCTAACATCCAAGGACGAAGTTAATGTATGCAACTCTAGAGGCACTAAATCTAGAATTTGGTAATTGTTCTAGAATCCTCTTTTAGTCTACTTCCTACCTTTTTTAGATCTAGAGTTGTATTAGCATTAGAACTAGTTAAGTACATTATTTATTTATAATTTATATATCTATCATAGTTATACTTTCTATTTTTAGCCTATATCAATTTAATAAATTTAACATATGTTGTATCTAAGATTAGAATTTAATTATTATACTATAGATATGATTATTACCCTTGTGCATTGTCATTTCTATATTCCTAACCCTATCTACCCAGGTAGGATCCTTATCCAAATTTATGGTTAAACATTTGGTGAACCTGACCTTTAAGATCAAAACCTAGGTGGTTTAGGGTTTTGTGTTTTCTTAATTAATGTACTTTGTTGAAAATATTAAATTTCTCATTTGTAAAAGCAATGGAAAACATTAATCCAAAAAACCAATTTCAAATGGAAGATAAAAAAACATTGATGTCTCATCTCAATAATAACAAGAGCTTAAAGGATGTATTTTTGTATGTTACAAGAGATGAAATAAGTAAACATAATAAAGCTAAGGCTTCTTCACCTAGTGATGGTGAGTCCTTAGAAGGTACTGCAACTGATTCCATACCAATCAATCTACCTACATATAGTGGAGGCATATATTATGTATTCCAACCTTTGTTTCTTGAAACTATTATTGCTACATCTACCATGGGGATAATAAATGTTTGGACTCAAATACTAGTATCTATGCCTAATTAAACCATGTTTACATCCCATTTGGTGACTACTCATATTTATAATCTAAATACCATTGGGTATATAGTACAAAAACTCTTTCAAGTTACAAAGGTCTTGGAGGACAAGGTTACAAACATAGAATAAAAGGGTTTAAATTCTACTCATGTTCTTGATTCCCAAGGTGTGTTGTATAATCTACTTGCACCCGATATATCTTTGCACCCTTTTCCAACTAGTTTTATTACACCTAAGTTCACATTTTATGATGGAAAGGGAAATCTTGAACAACATATTTGATCCTTTTATGTGACATGCCTTGAATATACCTCCAATGATAAAATTTTTACCAAATTATCCCCAAGAAGCCTTAAGGACTATGCTTTGAGGTGGTTCTATGATTTAGTTCTCCAATCCATGAAAGCAATCAAACCTCTTATAGATTAGTTTTTGGTACACTTTTCCATTAATATTTTTGAAAATGTTTCTTATGCTCAAGTTACCAAAATTAAATAAGGAATAAATGAACATATCAATGAATATGTATTGTGGTATAAGATAATGTTGGATATAATGACTGATACTATGGTAGATAAAGAGTTGTAAGACATAGTCAAAAATTTTGCTTGCTCCTTTACATGATTCCATTATTTTCAAGAAGTTCAAATATTTTGATGACTTATGCCATGTTGTATGAGACCATGAAATGAAGCTTGTTTTATTAACTAAACTCAAGTATTTAAAAAACACACTGGCTACATCTACATCAAATACCAAGTTTAAAATCAACCAAATTATAAGGTAAAACCTCATGAGCCTAAAAATAAAGAAACCACCATGGTTAACATAGTTTCATATCAACCTAATTGGATTATTTTATCTAATGCACCAAGGAGAAAATTTACACGATTACATGAGTACCACTTCATTACTCCTATGGATAGTAGAGTGTCATCTCATATATCTCACTCATCCTATAGATGTTGATATGAACAGACCTCTACCCAAAGGATATAATGAAAATTATTATTATGATTATCATTAGGGACCAAGACATTCTATGAATATATTTTTTACCTTAAAAGATAAGATCTAGGACCTTATTTATGACAAAAAAATAAATTTGATGATCCTCCAAAGGAATCGGGTTCCTAACCTAGTGATCACTAGAAACATAAAATATTTAACAATCCTTTTCAAGACCATTATAACAAGGAACCATAATTGAAAATGTCATGTAATGCACATACTCCTCCATCACATTATGGGAACCCATTAGATGGGATTATTGGTACTTATACATGACATATACCTCCTATGGTTCAAATACTTTCTATTACTTTTGATGACAGTGAGGTCAAGGATAATGACTCTAATATTTATTATTTATTAATTCAAGCATTCCTTGATACCCATACCTATACACAATGTTATGATTTATAATAGTGAAAGTGAAAACAGTTACACCATTACATTAATTATGGATCTAGGTTACACATCATGAATTGTATCCTTCTACTAGACTAGTTAGAGCATTTGATTGGGACCCCCATAAGGTTTTTGGTGAGATTGCCCTACCTTTATAAATTAGTCCCACACGTGGTTACTAAATTTTAAGTTATACCTTCCATGGGAATTTTTGATATGTTATTTGGAAACCTTAGAATCACACTCTTTGAGTGATACCTTATACGATACATCAATGTGTTAAATACATCCATGCCAATCAGGTAATTATAGTTTCTAGAGTTCCATATGAGCATCCTTTTGAACAAAAGAAATTTATACTCAAATAGTTAATTATCAAGCATACTAAGGCTAATCCAATGAAAAAGGGTAAGCAATATGCAATACCCTTTACAAGGTGGCTACTAGTTGAGAGACTATTACATCAAATACATATAGTGGATTCCATGAAGTCCCCATCTATTACACACTATATTTAGACATACATAGAACTTAAGTGTGCTTATACTATTTATATTCCAAATAAACCACATGACACATAGATATGGATTCCACAAACTCCTATTCCATTTATTTCTACTTCATGACCTTAGATTCATATTATACATAGATAGAGCATCACAGATACTATAGTGATAGATATTGTACCCATACATGCTCTTTGAAAATACCAATTCCTTAAAATAGGTTTTGAGTGGGAAGATACCTATGACTATCCTTTGGATGAGATCATAGGATGTTATTTCCTCTTCCTAATATTCTAAAAATACAAAATTTTTTTTAGCACCTACAAACTCTATTGGCTCCTTTGCATCTATGTGTTAGTTCCATGTTGATGGATGACATATCAATTATTTTTACATATAGATGTGTGTCATGCTTTTAATTGAGTGGGATATAGGTGTAAATATATAAATGACATATTCCTATTTCAAATATTGGGCCTTTCCTCTACTCATGCCATGTGGACATTGGGGGCATCCACCTTTTTATGTTGATACTCATAGGTTATACTATTCGATGATCATCCTTCATTATCATATTAGATATTTTATGTACTTAAACATGAATTTATATATGATTATATATTATACATGGTACTTGATATGCTATGCATTTGATGTTTTTTATCAACATATTTGATCCATGGGATACTGTGATATGTTTATGTTAGTGCTTATGCTTTCCTTTATGTACTTTTTTGGGTGTCTTGCCTTGTTATTATTTTACTTATTCAATAATTTAAATAAACTCCTTTGTTTGTGTCCCCCATGCCTATGTGTGATTTATTGGACATTTGAATATGTCATTATTTATTGTATGTACATTTAAATATAT